>CM046834.1:36242175-36569675 GCA_025618425.1 Heliocidaris tuberculata | reverse complement strand
ATATGTTCAGTTCAGTTTGATAACAAATTTCCATCTGGTTTGCCTACATCTGTAGAATAGATGAAAGAAAAGGGAAAACAGAGAGCAAGATGAATTATGATGGACACTCAGAACTACATCTTTTTTGTTTAATATTTTGAAATGGATTCAGATATGGAAAAAATAATTCTGTGTCCTTTTCTTTGACTAGTATTTTGAGACAGATGACACTGAATTCTTCACCACCAAGGTCAGGTACATCAGAGACAATGAAGTGGAGTCTATGGAACTCAAATTCAGTGAGGAGGTTTATGATTCAGAAGGACACCTTGAACAGGTACATTTAATAATTTTTATTGCTCTTGTTTCATCATCATTATCATCATCATCTTAACCTCCATCATCACCTTTATTGTAAAGCCAAAAACTATTTTGGATCTGTAGCAGCTTCTCCACCACCACTACTGCTATCAAATTTTATTCTGTCCTGATTATCACTATCTATGAATTACTCTAGTCAATATCTCCCTTCATAAAGCCAACAAACCTATGTAGCTGCTTCAGTAAATGCACCAGGAGAATGGCCCCTTGTTACAGTTGGTTTTCTGTTCTCTTTTAATGTAGGTTGTGGAGTTATTACCAGGTGGATCAAGTCTCCTAGTAACAGAAGACAACAAGATGCAATACCTTGATCTCTTAGCTCAGTACCGACTTTCCTCGTCAGTCCAAGAAGAAATTGATGCTTTCCTCAAAGGTAACTTTTCTGTACAACATTATGATATCTGATCATTGCTGCACAAAGAAAGATATGATGACAAGCATAAACAACCTAATCCTGTAATGTTTGATGCTTTTATTTGGAGAATGAAGCATGTGGCCTGATATTAGCAATTACAAGTTATTTTTATGAAACATGCACCCTTGTACTGTAATCTCCTTTCATCGAACTGAAAACAGTAATATTTCTCAACTGAAGACTGTTTTTAATGCGATGTTGTAGCCTTCAGAAAAGATAAGTTGTCGTCACCATATTACAATTTAGTCCTGTAACACGTCTAATAGGTACTTGTGACAGTTTTTGAAACCTTCCCTTTCTGATATCCAAATATCTTTGGAATGTATCATGGAACTAATTTCTAATGATTTACCCATCCTGATGAACTTCTTCAAAGGCCTTCACGTTGCGCAAATGCATGAACTGCTTTGAACCGAAACCTGTTTGCACGAATTCCTATACATGTACTTGTACATGATAACCAAATGATTAAATTAAATATTTTATACATTATGAAATAATTTGTAAGTTTTTCACATAATTCCTTTAGTTCGTTGTTGATTGGTGATTTTCCATTGTTTTGCACTAATGGTATTTGTTCTTTGGGACAGGTTTGAATGATCTGATCCCAGACAATCTACTGAGTATGTTTGATGAGAATGAGTTAGAGTTACTCATCTGTGGAACCTGCTGCTTTGACCTGGCTGACCTTAAGGCTAATTATATCCTGGCTGGAACAGGAGCCCAATTTAGAAAGGTCTGCTCTCCTTATGAATATAATCTATTTCTGTCTCTCTGTCTCTGTCAGTCTCTCTCTCTCTCTCTCTCCCCTCTATCTTCCCATTCTGTCGTCTTCTCTGTACAGTCTTTTTTTTTTAATTTCCTCAATGATTCTCTCTATCTCTCTCTTTCTCTGTTCATATTTTTTTGTATCTGATTGTCTTCTTTCTCTCTGTTTCTGTTTTTCTGTCTCTATCTCTTTTACTCCACTTCATTACTCTCTTACATACTCTTGCACATTATAAGTGAAGCATGGACACAATTACTGATAGATTTCTTTAGATTACTAGCCCTATTAGCTAGGCCTGTGTGGCTTATAACATTTTTGTTTTTATTATTAGCCAAATTCTAGTGTTAAAAGAACATTAATACTATGATATGGCTATTGTCTTTCAAACTGAGTTATACTAAGCTTTGTGATAAAAATAATATTAGACCAAACATTTATAGGATATCAAACATATCTTTATTATCAGACTACCACAGTATCATTCATTAATCTCCTTTTCATTTACGAAGTGGTTCTTTTTCTGTTTCTCCTAGATGGTTGAGTGGTTCTGGATAGTAATAGCTAGCTTCACCCAGGAGGAGATGTCTCGCTTGCTTCAGTTCACCACCGGCTGCTCCCAGCTGCCCCCTGGAGGCTTCGCTGAACTCAAGCCCAAGTTCCAGCTTGTAGCTGCCCCTACCCATGGTGTTCTCCCTACTGCTCATACATGGTGAGACCTTTGACAGAGATACGTGGTTATCTTTTGAATTAACACAAAAATTGAAGTATTAATTGTTACATTTTAAAATAGTATAACAAGATCTGGGCCCGTTGCATAAAAGTTACTATTATGGTAACTTTGCCATCAATGGTAACTTCCATGGAAAACTTGCTTTTGATTGGCTGTTGAGCATTGTTACCATGGTAGTTACCATTGATGGCAAAGTTACCATAATAGTAACTTTTATGCAACGGGGCCCTGTATGTTTTATTGCAATATCTGTATCTTCCAAAATTGAGGTAATGCCCTTCTAATGAAGCAGTAAATGTGCGGTGTAAAAGTGATAACTGAGGACCCTGAAAGTCATGAAACTTTATTCTGTCATGTTTTTAAATCTTTTAATTGTAAAGCATATCTAATATATATGTTTGGTCTTTTTGTGATTTGCTATCATTCTAATAATGAGATGACTGTCTCCTGAACATTTTGTACGGAGCCATATACATGTAAATATATGTGTTGTTCTTGCATTTTCTCTTCTTTTTTTTCTCCAGTTTTAACCAGCTATGCTTGCCTACGTATGACACCATTGAACATCTCCAGAAGTCCCTTGTCTTAGCCATCACTGAAGGGGTTGTGGGATTCGGAATGGCGTAAGGAAAAGGTCAAAGGTCACAGAATAACATGCTTGTGGTGTAATGATGGTAGGGAAAACAATATAGTGCAATTCATATCTATAAATAAATCACAGATTTGGCTGATTTTATTTGATTGATTAATGACTCTTCAAACAGTTGATATTCTAACAGTGAAGACTTTCATCTTGCCTCTAGTTTACATGGAATTTTGATCAGATGTTAAGGCCTGTTCACACTTGGTGCCGTAAACTGCCTCAAAAGACTGCCGAGGCCAAGAAATATCATCTTACGTGTAAATGAGTGGCAAATGTGGGAGCATTGTGGTATAGTGGTTCATTCACTTGACTCTCAATCAGAAGATTGATGGTTCGATTCGCTGCCCAGTTCGTATGCCCTTGGACAAGGCATTTTGTCTGCAGTTGTCTCTCTCCACCCAGGTGTTAAATGGGTACCTGGCAGAAGTTATTCCTTAAAATGCACTGTGGGCTGATTGCAGCTGCCGGAGCTAAAGCTAGGGTAATAATAACCCAAAGTCTTTGGAAGCGCACAGGGGCGTTAATTCATAATGTGATATGTGCTATACAAGAACGGTTTATTATTATTATTGTTATAAAATTTACCTGTGCACAATAAACTCTCATAAATGTACCCTGTGATCATTGTGTTATGATATATAGATTCATGAAACGCACCCTGCTTATGCGATTTTATTTTTCTGCAGCTTTTTTTTTCTTGGGGGGGGGGGGAGGGAGATTACCACATGATTTCTGAACAAGGCTTTATCAGTTGAGAATAATAGTAATAGGAATGTGTGCTAATCTAAATGTGCTGTGATAATGGATGTAGGCAAATAAGATGTAAAAGAAACACATTTAAGACAGTGAAAGGACATTCATTGTACAAGAATTTGAAGAATTTCTGTAACTCCTAATTTATATTGGTTACATTTGCTGTCATGGATTATTTTTAATTTGAAACTCTGCATGATTTTATACCGCTATGTGTTTATATGCATACAATGAAAAAGATATTCCTGGACACGGTAGATAAAAGTCATACAGTATTTGTTGCAGGACTTTTATTTATTTCTTGAATACGATTAGTTTGAGAATGGATCCAGTCATATTGTGAAAGTCATAGGCCCATATTCATGAAGCATACTATACTAATTTAAACTTGCTTAGTCTTGTCACCTGATTAATGGAGTGGCCAGTGTGAACATCTGTACAAATTATTTTAATTCTGTTCATGAATGAACAAAGATTTGATCTGATTTCGTGATGACAGAATTTTTGTTTATTCATTTAGTCACAGAATTATTTTAATGAGATGAAGGTGCTGATACATGGTGTTCCATGTGTCAGTGGACCAACTCTACCAACTTAGTTAAGGTTTAAGCCTGGATGACAATAAAAGTAAGATGAAGTAAAGATGATCTATATTTCAAAATTTAAACCCTTCGAATCTTTTTTTTTTTTCATAATGATTTCTTTCATTACTTTGTGCTATATATGCTGTTTGCCTATGCAATTTTAAAGAGCAGGATCAATTAATTGTATGCATGCTTTATACTCATATATTTATCTGTTACATTTCATTCGTGGCTGCAGATCTTTTTATTTTTCATGTGTCACATGTATTTCATACCTTGCTTTGCATTTCTAGTTATGTTTGCTGCTTTCTTGACTTTTTTTTCTGAATAGCGTGTTGTCGTATGGATATAAAACACGATGACAATACAATGTTTTTATTTGTGACTGCATTCTTTATGATTTGGTCCAAGAAGCAATTTTTTATCTGAAGTCTTTTGTCAGCAGTTCAGGTTAAATCCCCTAATAAAGACATATGTGTGGGCCAATGGAGTCATCTAACATAGCGCTTATACTTCCAAGTGATCATTGTTATTATTATTTATTATTATTGTCATTGTTATATTTTTTTTAATTCCTCATTGAACTCATGAAAAGCCTCAACTCATATGTATTCATTAGGAAATGCATAGTTTGTTTGTTGTTGGTTAATGGCTTGTGACAGCAGTAATTTATCAAATTTTAATCATCATGTAACATCTCACTACAATATATACCAATGTATACATTTTAAAATTATTTTGTATATGTTTTATTGGGGGGGGGGGGGGTTCAAGTAAAAATGCAAGTGCTTTAGTTTTGTGATGTAACCAAATTGTGAAAGATGTACAAGCAGGGGTTTTTTTCAAAGTGTGGTGACTCATTAATGCTTTTATTTTTCATATGTGGTGACTTTCACAATTCTTAAGAAAATAATATTGCACTTCACTAGTTTATATCCTCAAGAAAAGCGAAATCTTCAGATATGTTTAGCAAATTAAAAACAAAACAAGTGGCCTTGTTTAGTTATGTTGCATGTTACAGAAGTAACAAGTGTGCCTGCTTATCATCATTTATATTTGTATTTTTTCTTTCTTTCTCACTTCAGGTCTCTTTGTGTATCTGCCTTCTGTCTCAATCTCACTCTCTCTCTCTCTCTCTCTCGTTCTCTTTCTCTTTCTCTCTTATCGTCTCCAAATTGACAAAAAGGTGACCATAGCAAATATGCAAGGAATATAGAAAGATTTAGACACTTCATGAAAGTCACTTTCTTTATCTTAATACCGATTTCTGTTGAATTTTGATCAGGGTATTTGCTTAACTACAAGTCTTTGAGATATGATATTGGAATGGACATTTTCTTCTTATGATGGTATATAGAATGTATGAATTTTGAAAATATGTTTGAAGGTTACATGTAGGTAGGAAACGATCATGATACCAGAGAGTTCCCTACCTTAGGCAATGTCTTAATATATGTTACATATTGATAACTTTATGTAATTACAGTCAAAGAAAAGAAATATGTATATATATATATATATTCCAAAGTCTTGCCAATTACTCATTCTTTTCCCCACAAAAAAACTGTTTGAATATGTATTTATTTTGGAATGTAAGGGAAGCCATGGAATATCTATCAGCTTACTGTTTTTTAACCAGACAGCTCCTCATATTTTGGCAACTTGCACACCTGCCCACTTCAGTGAGGTGAGCACATTAGTACAAGTTCATTATTTTGTCATTTGAAGGCATTGTTTTATCACAATGATGTATTTAGATGCTTTTTATTACAATACCTCTAAAATCCTGAGATGACAGTGTTTACAGAGCTATATTTCCTGCGCTCACTTAATCTCCATTTCGAGTATGCTGATTCATGAAACTGTTTAAATGATCTGGACAAATATACACTTTTATGCAGACATGTCTGCAGAAACAAAATTGAAAAAAAAGATATCAAATGAATTCAAAGGATGGTAACTTTCAAAAGGTGGATAGACATGAAGTACTTATTCCACTACCTTGTTAATGATTGTACTACTTGTTTTAAAGGGTACCAATCACCAAAAAATAATTTTGGTCTGTATGTTAAGGTTTCATGTCGTTATATTATATTCAGAATATGGGCTTCAGATATCAATTCTATAAAGAGATATTGCAATTTTAATTACACTCTCTATAAGCTTAAAAGTGACTCATGAGTAGACTACTCGACGCACCCGTACTCGCTCGCCAAGATAAAGGCTCGTGCGGAATCAAACTCAGAGTTCGGTTCCGCGCAAGCATTTTCATGTTATCCTCAATTTCCTTCATACTCATTAACTGTTGACCTATAGAATACCAGACAAAGTTCTTTGAGGTTGATTTTATACTTTCTAGCTGTACACAAATTATTTTTTCAGGTGATTGGTACACTTTAATTTTCTATGAACTTCACATCATTGATTTTCTTCATGATAATTTTGTTTAGGTTTTGAATGCAGATGATCTTCATCCCATGAAACAATGGAACATTGTATTCTTGATGTGGTTTACATGTGTTGTAATGACATACTGCTTATAGCTGCATTGTCAAAGTTTACCTTGATCTAAGACGGTGACTATTCTTAAAAGGATTTAAAGAAAGATGTAAGAAGTGGAAAGCTGAAATGGTATTAAATATTTTATCAGCCATTTTAACATAACAATAGCAGTATTCTCTTTTGTTTTTCGGATCTAGTTTTGGTACATTGTTGAATCTGCAAATATGGACACTAAATTATTAAGTCTATACTATGCTACTTGCTGCATAATATACAGAAACAGAATTCAATTTATACATTATCATGCAAAATATATCCTGTTAGTGATGTAATTTCTATTAATAGGTAAAATGATTTGTGAAAAACATGCCAAATTATTGTTTCTTCCTCTGTGCTAAGGGACATATGGGTACAGAATAATTTTTTTTTATGCAAGATCCTTTTTTATGGGTACTTTAAAGTAAACCACCTTTTTTATCAAAGTCACAAGGTTGTTGCAGTTAATTCATAGGTAAATTTTTTTTGAAAATATAGTGATTATCACTGTTGTCAATCTTAAACTGTTTGTATAGATTTTCATATTTTTCTGTTTGTTGACAGTGCTTTTTCTTGTGCCAAGTGAAATAATGATTATCAGAATGATATCGTCTGTTTGGAGCTAGAAGGGTATTACCTCATATACTTTAACACAGAGCTAACGCCTTTTTGGCTCTCAACAGACGATACATGAAAGTCAGTAAACCACCTGGGAAAAAATGCTGAAACATCGAAATAAATCAGAATAATTTGATGTCTTTTTGTATGATATTGATTCATGTAAGTGTTCAATTTTGTTGAGTATGTCCAGTCTTTCATAATGTGATTGTCCTTCAAATGTCTTTTGAGATTATGATTTAATTTCTTATTCTAATGTTTCTAAATTATTTCTACTGAAATAGTGCAATAAGAAGACTTTGTTTTAGGTTGGTATCTTTGTTTTAGTTTTGTTTTTGTTTTTGTTTTATTCCGTAATGAGCTAGTTGAATAGAATTATTGACAAATTATGATAACCTTTAGTGAGTTGTCATTTCAGTATTCTTGTGATTAATCAGACCATAGATTTGAATGTGTTAGATAAGTTGTACATCGTTTGTGTCCATGTTACATGTTTGAATGTTCATGTTATATTTATGTCAATTAATAGTGAAAGAATTTGGAAATCTAATACTGCTTACTGTAAACAACAAGTATATGACTGCAATGCTAAATAATATGAACATTAGTTTGAATTTGTTCAAAATGACTCAAATTAGTCCCTTTAATATGGTTGGAATTACAAATAGATATGCAGTGCTTTTTAAGTTACATGTATGTTTCACAGAAGATGACAAATAGTACAGTCTGTAAAATGTACCTTTCCTTAAGAGGCTATATCTGCTCAGATCTCAAATAATATCACCAGAAAAGCCTTCAGGTTGTCAGTTGATCAGTTGAATATTTAAAAGAGTTATTGCATGGGTTTTTTATTAATAGTGATTTTGTGGTAATCTTACTTGATTCATTTCCAAAAAAATATTCATACTGTTGTAGATTTTTTTCTCAGTTTTCATTATTAGTTTCTCAAATTCACATTGTTGATTTTTAGAAAATTAATATAAGATAATCATATTTTACCTTGTGAAAAAAAGAATACAGAAACAAGTATTTTCAATTCTTTCGTTTTTAGCCAGGAGTTAATCAGCTATCTATACAAAATTAGATGTGTTGAACACTTTATGAGAACTGCTGTGTGGTACAGAGCAAAATTTTCATGTTTATTGTATCATATGCCGAGAAATTTATACAGAAACTGATGCAAGGTGACAAAAGGATTCCTTAGTCTGCTTGGTGTAAAGAAACAGTTGTTCATTTGCTTTGCTGTAAATTTCTCTCAGTTGATAGCGATTAGTCTATATGAAGTGGCTTTTGTAACATGATGAATACCACATCTGCTTTCAATCATTGCCATACTAAATGTTTGTACAAAGAAAGGATTGCATCTTTCACGTATTTTCATGGAAATGATAACAAGACTCGAATGTATAACCAAGTATTACTTTTATATCCTTGACAGTGTTATGTAGCAAGGTGCAAATCAATTATATCATTTTATGCCATTTTACTCAAAGTAGAAGAGGGCGACCTTTTTTCAAAGAAATGTAGATCGATCTTTTGCATCTTGTTTTGTAGTAACACTCTGCATCAACTTTATAGTCATAGAAATCATACACCAGATTTCTATCAAAACTTTTGAAGAAGAAAAAAAGCCCTCCTGTTTTTTTACTGTAGGGATAGGCATTTAAAGTACCGAACTATCTCGCTCAAGAAAAATAGAAATTATCATGATTACGATAATTTCTATTTTCAACACAATTATTGTGTTTAAATAAAAGTTCAGTTGTTTTTTATTTTGTTATACTTAAATTCTTGCTGCTTATCCAGGTGCTTGACTGTTCTTTTTATGACCAAAAACTGTAATGTTTTAAGGCCTGTAAAATACAGAATTTCACTAAATAAAAGTTTCAAAGACCTTCATGAAGACTCTGGTTTCTGTTAAATTTTGTTTGTTTGATTGTTTTATTTTGTTTGTTTTTTAAAGGAAAATGTGTAAGTTGTTGGTCTGACAGAATATTGTTTCATTAATTGTCGGTTTGTAGAGAACGGCCAAGGAAGTCATTACGTCATTGTAAACATCGGGATAACACTACCAGATCTTAATTAGGATAAATCATTATTCGCCCCCAAATTTTTGATGTTTTAATTTTTGTTGAAATTTTAAAGTACTTGTGGAAGAGCAATGACGAAGTTGGTGAATGTGGTAGAATTAAGATCTTTTCTCGAATGATGAATTCTTGGGAAGGGTCTACTTGGAGAAATTTTAAGTTGATGTTGATGAGAAATCGGCCGAAATCGTTTGGAAAGTGTCATTCGGAAGAGAGGAGAAAAGATGGAGAATAATCCAAGAGGCTACCATTGGAGAACATAATCAAAGTCAATGGAAAGTTATCTTACAGTCACCATAGGCGCAAATCCAGGGGGACATGTCCCCCCCCCCCCCACCTTTTGGAAGATAGGCGAATGTCCCCCCCCCCCCCCACCTTTTGGAATAACCTTCTTTCTTTTTTTTTTGCATGTCAGAGAATTTTGGAGGCGAACGTCCCCCCACCTTTTTGAATAACCTTTTTTTTTTTTTTTGCTTGTCAGAGAATTTTGGAGGCGAATGTCCCCCCACCTTTTTGAATAACCTTTTTTTTTTTTTTGCTTGTCAGAGAATTTTGTAGGAGAATGTCCCCCCCCCCCCACACACACATTTTTGAATAACCTTCTTTTTTTTTGCTTGTCAGAGAATTTCGGAGGCGAATGTCCCCCCCCTCCCCCCAATTTCAAAATGGATTTGCGCCACTGACAGTCACAAAAAAAATGATGTTTTTGATGAAGGTAAAATGATGATGTCGAGGAACGGAAGAGGGGAGGACAGAGGAGAGGAGGAGGAGTAGAACGAGGACGTATAGGAGGACGAAGAGGAGGGGGTGATCATGATGTGTCCAGTGTCATGCTGAAGCTTGCCATTAAATTAACGCTAAAACGAAACAAAACACCGATTCCTCGTATAGAGTTTTAAATGGATGTTGGAACATGCCAGGGAACAGAATTGCGGTATTTTATGAAAAGTATGCCATTTCTAAAATCCTGTGATTTAGGAGATAAACTTTCAAACGACTAATGCTTCTTACTACCTCCTTGCTTACGTGGGTCATTAAATTTCATATTGATATTCACATTTCTTTTTCAGTGGCCTAAAATTATAGCCTCGCAAGGTATTTCATTTTGATATCTCAGTCGACAATACACCATTAAAGTATGGCAATCAATGATTCAAGTGATGTCTCGTTCATAATGATGGGAGGATGTGTTGTGCGCTTGTATTGTCACCTTTATGAATTAGCAGGTGCAAATAATTTCCGTAGATGATCGAAATGAGTATTGAATAACCCAAATAGCAGGGGGGGGGGGGTGGTGAAAGCCGAAAGGTGAGTGAGTGATGATGGACAGGTGATTAGTCTATAGGTTTTATGCATCGGCGCTGGGAATCAAATAAACTGAATAAGTGATAAGATGAACACATCAGACACGATTTTTCTCTTTCGTCTGAAATATATATACTAATGATGTCGTTTTGCATATAACACTGCCATTCTCTAGCAAGCTGGGACTAGATCACTGAAACTATTATGAATGCGGTGGTATTCTAACAAAAAAAATATTTGCCACTACCTAAATAGAATATGATTGAATTGAAGGATTTTACTTATCCTTTCAGTTAATAGAAACATATTATTCAATAATGTGCAGAAAGGAATTCAATCGAGTATCTTCATTAAAGTTTACAACATCTTACCTAGACAAGGAATAATAAAATGAAAACTGGTTATGAAATGAATAAGTTGACGAATCAATTATCAAAAATACTCTATCAAATCACCGAATGATGAATATATTGGAATAAGTTTCGAGTTGCAGTCCTACACCTTGCACCGTTAGCCCATTTGTATCATGTAGAAATAATGAACATTATTTTGTCTTATTCGATTAGTGTATTAGTTGTATGATTGCATTGGAGGATTTATGAACATGATGAATGACATCAATTAGAATCCATTACATACGTCGAGTAAGAGACTATAAGTGCACTTCTTTAATCAGTCCGGAGAAGATTGCAAATACAACGGAACTCCATGTAAATACTAGAGACCTCGTAAAGGCCACCGCACACTTTACGATCGGTCTACGATCCGATTTGTGAAATAAATCGCTATGGCATTAAATATTGGTATTTTAACAAATGAAATCTACCCTATTCAGCTTCTGAAAAGTAATATAAATACTAAACGTATGGTTTTGGTGAGCTGTCAGCTTTCTACAGGGAATACGGGCAAAATTAGTTTCAAATCGTAGGCAGTCGTGCGATTTTTGTGACGTCACTACGACTCGGAGCCGATTTGGCCATTCCACGGACTAGAAAACTCGGCAAAAGCCGTATTATCGAGATTGATATCTGTATGACTATTCAGACCCTCAGTCAAAAATATTTTTCGTTCTTAAATGATTTGTCAAATGATATTACATTTTCTTCTGAAATCGGATCGCAGACCGATCGTAAGGTGTGCGGTGGCCTTAAAGCATATAGCATAAACGCTCACGATTACATTATCATGATTATTTAGCATCAATGATTACAATCTTATGAACAGATTCAAAGGTTGTTTGAATTGAATGTTGTCTGAGAGGTCCATGTGTCAAATTGAGCTTTAATATAAAAACAACTGTTGTGGTGAAGTCGATATTGCACAGTGACTATAAACGTTTTGAAGAGAGTAACGTGGTCAATTCTCGGCAGAGCGCGAGGGCGGGGCATTTTGTTTTTTCAACAATGAAGCATTGCATCTCAAACGGTGACAGTTTTTTGTGTGAAAGTAGTTTCTTTCGCCAAAGAATATTATGAAATATCTATGATTTCATTTGACATGAGGCAGATATGAATGCATTTTCACGATATCAATGTAATAAGCTAACTTGCAGAATTCGTCACAAACACTTTTCGTCAGAAGTGACTCTGTTAATATTTCCGAAGGGAGTTAGTATTTGCATGCAATTCATGTTTGATATTCACCGGAATGAACTTTGTCAATATAGTTTGAATAGAAATGATAACATCGTATTGTTCAAACCAATGATAGACATTTTAAATCAAAAGTGAAGAGGGGACGTGTTTTTACCTGAAGCTGCATGATTGATTAATTGATATAGGCAATATTTTATATTATTATGTTTCTAAGATTTCATGGATGTTTAGATGGCATCACAAGCATGACAAGGTCACCTGAATATAGGCCTATCACTGTAATGCGATGCAGAAGTGATATCAATAATTCATTTATCAGTAAATTCCAAGAGCTGAACGAAGTATGGCTTGTTATTCAAGAGCAGATTCGTTTCTTTCAAGAACACGGTATGATGTTTAACGAGAATAGAATGTAAGCAACATCTAATATCCAATTTTAAGACTTTATGGTTTCTTATCAATCGATAAACGATAGCTTTATCGATGTCGACCGTCTGCTTGAAGCCACCTGCGTCTCGGGGTTTTCATTGCTTGATTGATTCATAGACTTCCGAATACTGATATGCGCGATGAAATATTCATTACATTAATTGATATATCCAACCTGAATAAAAATCCAAGTTCGCATTACAATCGACGCCATATGGACATAGGATTTGCTCATTTTTGTGGAGGATTGCAAAAGATTGGGACACCTATTTTCTGACTTATGGCGTCGGTGTAAAATTTCATAGCATCACTACACCACTGTACAAAGTACTTATTTATTTTTTATTCGCAAATTTTGTCAAATGGTTTTTCGTTCATCAGTGGATATATTTCATATGAAATCAACGTGAACTACAGTGATAACAGCATAATTATGTTTGCAATGACCAAAGGTATGAAACATCTACCTGGAATACAGAATGGCAGACATCATCTGAAATATCGAAAGATGAGATTTCTTTGCATCAGCTATTGATCTATATTATGCCTATGCCTTTTTCGATTTGAATGCTTATTATTTTGTATACAGAGGAATTTCGAGAGGCGTCAAAAACTGATCACGAACTGTAGAATCGTCGCTTTTGGTACGATTTTTTTTCCTAGGATGTGTCTCGCCCACTCCGTTCGCTTTTACGATGTATCTTGTTTCATGAACTATAACCATGGACAAAGTGATTATATGGTGGAAGAATCTCATTTGGAAATAAGCAAGTGCTCACATTGGTAGTATATTGATCAAAAATCGTGGTCAACCATCCTAGGTCTATAGTATAGATATAATACACCACATGATCTCACCTAGATAGGTCCATATTGTTTTTATTGTGACGATCGCCAATGGCAATACTTTGGGCACCAAATGCATATCATATTCACAAATCGACTAAACATTTATACGCGTGATCTGAATCTACCGCGGACCTTGTTGTATTGTATACTTGTGACAGGTTTCAAGGGTACACATCAATATTTAATGTCCGTTGATTTTAATTAGACATTCGTATATCTGCGTTCCATTGTCGCGATTGTTTCGCACCGATCGAAATGCATGGTGAATGTCAGAGCGAGAAAGAAAACAAACCAACAAGATCGATGGGTGTGATGATCGTCTTCTGTTGTGTTGGTGCGTGTGGTTTAAACTGTGGTGAAATCGTTCGAGACATCTTAATGAATGTCAAATGATGTGGCAAAACATTCTCATGACTTCTGGTTCATTGTACCGAATGAAAGAAGTGTTGACATATGCAACTTGTAACTCGGATTGAATCATCATGATCATCTAGGATGTTTTATGTGGAAAAAGATGTTGGAAAGAGTCGATCGCCTGCTGAGGTGAAATTTAGAAGAAGCCAAACAATTCACTCTACTTTGCTTTGAAATGTTTGTAATCTTTGATTAGGATTATGGCAATGCTGACTGTTTGATTTGATTCGTGTAAGGGAGGTCATTGACTGCGTTCAGAGAAAGTTATTCATCGCGGTGATCAACGTCGGAATCATGGATAAATTGGAATCCCGTGCCAATCGGTTGAACGCGATGACGCGCTCCGAGATCATGCCTGCTAGCATGCTCCGAGCCAGCAGCGTCAGCGAACTTCAAACCATGCGAACGAACGAAGCAGCAGGCAAACGACTTGCTATCGACATCGAGTCCCTGTCCCGCCAGGAAACTCGTAAAATCGAAGGTGTGGTCGCGGAGCAGAAACGGGCGGTGCGCGACATCAAGGGAGTGAGGGCGAGGAAGACCAGCAGCGTCGAAGAATGGTTCGAAATGTATAGACGTCGTACTGATAGAGAGAAAGAGACGGAGCGAAGGAAGATTAAAGATCAGATGGGCTTGTTAAGGAGAAGGACCTTAGAAGCATGGAAGCATACTGGGTATCCACCCAGGTGTTACGATGAGGAAAGGCGGGTACATTTAATCTCGCAATCACCCAATTCGTTTTTGCCGTCATCATTGCCGTCGTCGTTCTCACAGCCAGGACAGAGCAGACCGACCACGGGTGGTCTTACGTATCATCAGATGAGGAGACCTTACAGTACGAACACAGCACGAACTTTCTACGATGATGACGAACCTGAACACACACCGTCCTCAAGATTCCCCCACATTTAATGGCACATACAAAGATCTATACTTAAAGTAGCTGACTGTTACGCAGTCTTATTTCTACTACACTTTCAAACTATGCTCATCTTCTGATTTCTTGTTCGCATTTCACTGGTTATATTTCAAGATATTTCGGTCAAAACACAGTCTGTAAGGGAAATGCCATGAACAATGCAGTTTGGATACATGCCATACTTGTGTGTTTGGTGCTGAACTAAAATTGCATTAATTTTTTTAATGAATCAAAATGTCAATATTCACATAGATTGGTTTATGTTTGAATGTGATTATGCTGATATCAAATTGTATTGCTTAAATTTAGACTATTATTAATGATATAGTTTTATGCAGTGTTGTCATGCAGTAAATACCTATTTGTTGATATTGTGCATCTAGCTCGAACTCCCAAAAGACGTCATGACGTTAAAATACTTGTTTTATATTCCTGACATATATAAAGTAGTCACTGTGGCAAACCTATAAGACGTGGCTTCAGGGAGGAATAATTAGATGTATTTTATTATGGAAATCATTTATCGAGCCTTGTTTTGTTTGGGAAATGGCAAGGTGTGGCATGTCGTTTTCCCGGGGGAAGGGGGGCCGGGGGGGGGGGGCACTCAGTATATAGTGTGCGATGGGTATGTGCCGCAGAGGAGATCCCCATTTTTACACTCAAAAATCCAAAGCATACCATTTTTTTCTTCATTCCATCGTTCCGGCCGTTCTGGCGCGCACCGCGGCCCGTTTCGAAGAACATCATTTTCGGTGAAAAGTTTCATTCCAGGTACTTAATTCCTCCGGGCTTTCCCATTGCTTCCAATCCGGTTCCAATCCACCCCAGGGAATTCCGTTTTCATTCATGCTGAGCGCATGCATGCGAATTTACCCCCCTTAATATGAATACACACACCATAGACTTGCCATGACACCCCCCCCCCCCCCCGGGGTCGTTTTACAGGAAGGGGAAGGAACGTCGACAAAATTAAAGGCGCAGAAGAGTGGTCCATTTGAAAGTTTATTTTAGATTGAGTAATATTTTTACAACATTACATTGTCACTTTAATAAAGGGTCAACATTTGATGCTCGCTCTCTTCGCTCGCTGGCAAAAATTTAGAAACCGAAAGTTGACATTCGAGCACGAGACGTCAGCCCCCCCCCCCCCCCTGGCGATTACATAGTACAGTATACTCTATAGCAGTTGGAGTGGATGGGTTGCTCAGGGGCAGCTTGAATGAATTAGATCAGAGGGACATGCTCTTAGCCTTCTTCTTAATAGTTGAATATAAATAAAATGTAGCTTTATAGGAAATTTGCAAGGGAATGAAGCAAGCGAGCGCAATTTCCTTCGTTATTCCTAATGCATTCACATGATTCTTATTTTTACGGTTGTTTTTCAAAAGAAGTGTGCAAATCGACCCATCCCCTTTTATTTTTTAAGGGTCATTATTCATTCAATCATTCATTCATTTATTGAATTAATATTTCTGTACGGTAGTTCCATTCAGGCCAACAAAACGAAAGTTGGCGACCTGCTCTTCACGCTGAATATCAATCGCATCGATCGCGACGGAGTAGAATAATTTCGACGAATATTCAAATTGAATATCATGGCTATTGACTTACAGTAATTTCATATTATGTTTAAACTTCACAATGTATCATCATCTCTTTGTCGGAGGAGGGGATAGATTTGCCCCCCTTGCACCCCCTCCCTCATCCTTCAATACACGAGAGATAACCCATAATCGATACCGATGATCAATGATGCTGTCTGCGGCTGAGCCGTGAGCCCTCTGTCGCTTGGTTGCTAATACTCTATTTTCTCACGATAGATTTCGTTGCAACATTATTGGAAATTCCACTCATGCCGCTACTTAAAAGGTAAAATTCACCTGTATATCAAATCAAGTTCATGTTCATTTTCTTCAGCAAAAATACTTTCTACAAAGCTCCTTTATTGGGGAGTTATATTTTTTTCATTCATATAGATGTACATGTATTTCATAAATCTCCATTAGAGTTTTAAAATACCATGATGATGACTATGGGGGCTTGTAATGAATACAGTATACAATTACTTTTTTTTTTAAAGTAGTATAGGAAAAAATATTTAAATGCATCGGCGAAGTGGTTTTAATCTAAACATTATACTGTTTTTAATCATCGATCAAGTTTTGCTGTATTCGCATTCTTTAGAATCTATAATAAGCTCATTGCCACTATAACTTTAATACACAACATGTTTGACACCCTTGTCATGTTCTGTTTTAATCTTAAGAAATAGAAATAATTTTCATGCATCTTGGTAACAGGCTACATTTATAAGTCGCTGTATTGTATGTCGCCAGTGAACCGCTACCCCCATAGGCTACCCCTTCTCCCTCTCTTTCTCCCCCCCCCCCACCTTCTCTCCCTCTCCCCCTCCCTCCCCCTCTTTCTCCCCTCCCCCTCTCTCTACACTTCCCTATAAGTGTGTGATTAAGAAATGTACAATGCAATAATTGTATCATATAAAACATTTTTCTAGTCCTTGAAATCCTAACGCAATTGATTTCTAAATTTGCATTAATTTTATTGTTTGATTCAATCAAAACTGCACGTTTCAAAACGATGATTATGTTTCTGTGTCAAACTGTAAGAATTTTTTTTGCTAACTCTTCTTGCTCGAATAAACCAACTCATGAAATATAACGATGTCTTCTTTTTTCTTGTTTCTGTATTATGATCAGAAAATACAAATCTTTTCAACACGATCAACATTTACACTTTACAGTTAATATTACGATACCTAACTTTTTCTCATACAAATTTTTATCACTTTTAAACCACAGTCAATATTGGGGTTTTCTGTCTAAACATTTCTTAGAAAGTAAAGCGGGGAGATGTAGGTATTTTTGTTGTTTTGTTTTGTTTTGTTTTTGTTTATAGCAATGGAATATTAAAAGAAAACCACAATATATGTGTAAGGAAGTTACTGCTATTGGCTAAAATAAAGTCGCTCAAACTGCCGGAGAGGAAAAGGTTTGTACGTGTGTGTGTGTGTGTGTGTGTGAGAGAGAGAGATATGAATAAAACGAGAGAAGGAACAATTCTGAAAAGAAAAATCTAATGGATATAAGAGAGGAAGAAAAAACATTCATGGATGCGGCAAGAATAAAGTCATTTGGATATTCTGGAAAAGGGAGAATACGAGAGAGACAGAGGGGAAGAGCTGCGAGGGACTGGAGCGGAGGGAGGGAAGAGGGAGGGAAAAGGAGGGAAGAGGGAGGGGAAAAGTGGAAAGAAAGAAAGGCAGAGAGAAAGAGAGAGAGGGAGAGGAAGGAGAGGGGTGAAGGAAGGTGATAGAAAAATGAAATCGTAATGAAGAGATGGCTTTACTAAAAAGTACTAGAAGTGAACGAATATAACTCTTTTTAAGAGAGCTTACGTTAAATTGTCCCTAAATTGTAAACCCACAATTTTTAAGAACTTGAATATAAACATAATATTCATGTTCTGAGGATCGCGATCAAGGGACGCATCACGAATATATATATATTTGCCAGTGCAAAATATACCTGCTTCATGCACAGCGTCGGCGGTTGCTAGGGGTTACGATACCAATCGCGCACGTACGCACAGCCAGCATACAGCTAGCTGATATCGGGTTCAATTCATTTACCCTCTCATTCGTAAGCTCTTTCATGTGTGTTCCTTGTGAAGAGTTTATATCGACTTTAATAGTAGACTTTGTCTTTGACGAACCGGATCCACAACTTAGTCCCCCTCATCAGCGACCAGTTACAACACTGCATATAAAAATCAACCAACCGTCTGCCAGGATGGAGTCATCTCCTGACGTGCGTTGATGAAACTATTCATCTGTCAATAGCTTGGGAGGTAACAAAAGGCAAACTTATCACGCTTCAGCGAAGCTTCCTCAATCAGCATTAAAGTTTGTCTTTCATTGAGCAAAGACTCTTCGAAACTGGTGTTGTTTACACCAATCAAACTCCCGGACAGTGCGAAACAGCTAGGGAGTGAGGGCGGAGTGCATGTTCTCAACTCATTTTCAATCGTTTTAGGAAGATTGGAGGAATTACTTTGAGGAAACTGACGACGGGAAAACTTAGAGATGGAGGTCTCAGAGCAGGAAACGGGAGGTGGTTTAAAGAATGGTCTGACACAGGTAAGTAGATCTACTTATCACCATCGAAACGTTTACAAGAACCCATTCTAGACTCTATACCTTAGCGACAACAATACAGCCACCAGTCCCAGGAACGGTTATTTGCTTGTTCCGATTTGTAGTGTTTGCTAAGCCTCTGCTTATCCGAGCAAAGAACGTCGCAAAAGAGTATTATGGCATCCCGATAGTGTATCTTTCTACCGACTGAGTAGAAAGGTTAATCATTGTGAGATGTTTGGATGATAAAACATGCGACAAACCTACAAACGGAGATCATTCTTCCCCCACAGATTCTTGACCTGGCAGGTTAACATAAGGACTCACTCACACAGTTATGTGTTTGGTTATTGTAGATAAGGACTAGACTCTAGACGTCTATGCCTTTATGGAAATAATGCTTATGATCAAAATGCAAAGTTTGTCAAACTTGGTGATGTGGAGTAGAACTTCGAAGATGATATAATTATGGAAGGTGCGTTCGTTACTTCGTATAAATGCTATCTCGCTTACAAGTAGGGCCTAGATCTATATCTGTTCATAATGGATCACACGGTGATAAGATCTTTTATAGCATAATCAGAATATTATTAGGCCTAATGCGAATCGAGTTGCGAAAACTTGTTCAAGATCTATTTGACCGGCATCCTCCTAAAACTGACACATTTCGAATAATGTTTTCACACTGTTTTATTCCACATAGTCATAGTGGGCCAGTCCATTTATTTTGTCATCACTTGATACAAAATAACAACTCCCTTTTTTCTGTAGAGTTAGATCTAGGTCTATATACCTCCATATCTTTTTCCAGATGTCAAAGTAAACATCCGTTTTTATAATCATCAGTGTGAGGTAGAAATTAAAGAATTTCTTATTTCAATCTGTGTCAATGATACATTGTACTTACAATTATTTCAATTGAAAAAAAAATAGGGATTATTTTAATTGAAAAAATGAGGGGGACAAGAGTCACACCTAAATTTGTTTATAAAGTATTTATGAAATAACCGTTTGATATTTGGTGTACATTATTTAAAATGGTATAAAGAGGTTGTGCGTGCCCACACTTTTTAATAACAAAAATAAAGCTGTCGCGTTTGCCGTTGTATTTCACGATAAAATATGCATCAAATAGAACTAACCACCTGCATGAGTATAATAGTGTCCAGCATCAGTTTTAAAAGATTCCTGAAATATTGCATGCAGTCTTGTTCAAATTACTGTTTGAAACCATCTGTATGGATACCAAAACCTATCCGGACACATATATACCTGTAAACCTATAAATACTAAGCTCATGATATGCACGTACATGTATCTGGCAGAAGTTTAAGTTCAGATCGAGAGTGTCGCATGGCAGGACGTATCTAAAACCACATTTTGACCTCAAACTTCGATGGTGACCTGACCCATATTTGGATTACCCCTATATCCATCAGATGAATCTACTAGACTTTCAATAATTTATCTTTTGAAAATGCTTCTATTTTTTCTCTTGTTGATTTTCTTAATACTTCTTTTAACTTCATTTTCTCGAGGATTTTTTTTCTTTATTCCTTTTATGAATACGTTGTTCCACCTTTGGAACATTTTTCCTATATAGATTTCTCCTCTTCACATATACTATCTTTCTTTCTCTCTCTCTCTCTTTATATAGCTCTTAATTATTTGTAATGCTAACATGTCTTGTTTGCTTCACTGTCCCGTGTTGATTTTTTTCTTTCATACTTTAGTTATTATTTTCATTTTCATAAATTGTCCAATATATGTATTTATATACTTCCAACAACTTCCTCGAACGAGTAATTAGGCCGTGAATGACAATATTTTCGTTCTTAGAATGTTTGGGTTGTATCAGGTACCTTTTTTTTTGGGGGGGGGGGCGGTTAGCGTTCTTACATTAATTATCTATCTTATCTATCTATCCATCATTTATTTGGTTGAAAAGACATAGAGGAAAGCTTGGTATAATGGGCTGACGCCACTTGACCGTATATAGTCCATTCTGTTTCTCAATTTTGTGGGCGAGCAAGGCGAACAAAAAAAAAAATAATAATAATTATAGATAAAAGACTCTCTATTGTGGTAAAAATGTTCTTCCGTCATCAAAATACTCTAGATATTAGACAATAAAAACAACATATTCGGGCATCTCACTGCCCAAAAATAAGTATATCGTTGCCCAGAATCATCCTGTTTCAACATTTCAAGAGCTAGCGACGGGGGCAAGCGAGCAAAAAAAAAAAAAAAAAAAAAAAAAAAAAAAAAAAGACACTTTTGATCTTTAAAATGTTATTTCGTCATCAAAATGCCCTAGATAAGATATGAAAATTATATATTCTGAAAATCTCGCTGCCCGAATGAGGTGATAGTTGCCCGAATATCGGAAATTAAAAAAAACTGGGCCCTACAGCAGAGGCCTGCAGGCCCAGCCGCCCCCTCCCGGCCCGCGCCTCACGGTACGCCCATGACTATCCCGTTTGATATGCTGTAATTGTCATTTTAGATAATTTCACTGACATTTTACAAATTTTATTGGAGCTACAGTAGGTGACACAAGACGTGGCTGTCACTGGCGTACTGGTGGGGGGGGGGGGGGCTTGGGGGCTGCAGCCCCCCAAAAGTCCCAAGCCCACAAAAGGGGGGGGGGGGGAAGGGGGGAGGGTAAAAAAGGACAAACTTGAAATTACGTACCGGATATAGGTCTAAATTTGTGATAAAATCACATTTTCATGAAAAAAGTTCGATTTATTTTGCTCGCTCACTTCGCTCGCTCGCAAGTATTCAGATATTGTGCCGCGTATGCCTATGTTCAGTCCCCTCAAATTTTTGGCTCATTACACCACTGGTGGCTGTTGTGGTGTGATCAAACTTTTTGTTAATGAGAAATCATTTCAGTTGGAGTAGCAACACAATATTGAATAATAACTTTGCAGTTCGTTGTCATTTAAATTTGCTCAATTTAATTTAGCTAGGCGTTGTGTATGGTGTCCTCGTCAAAGAGAAAGGAAATCAGTGTATAATTGGGGTATAATGCAAGGTCGTGTCAGTCAAAAAGGTTTAATAAATGAACGATGACGTTGTTAATAAAAATTCAGTGAAAATCCATTACGAACGAGACAGGAGTAACGGGCAATGTAATTAGGTCCTATTCCGTGGAATCCAACGAGCTGTTTTTCCAGGTAATGTTTTTTCACTTTGAGATTTTAAAGCATTTCCTGAACGTTTTTCCTCAAATAGCGCATTTTACGCTGTTATATTTGTACACATTGAGAGGAAATGCTCATGTACAGTCTGTTAATGGTTTTAACATTTATTGAGGGCTTTTAGTGTCTGAATGAAGTGATCTTGTTACCTAGGAAACGGGATGCTAGTCACGATAATGACATATAGTTTAATCATGGCGTGGAATAGACGAGAGGGACAAGATGAACTTCGAAGGGAGATGAAAAAGATCGCAGAGAGAATAAGAGAGAGAGAGATAGCAGGAATGGGAGAGAGAATGTGGAGTTGACAATCGTCATGATTTATCAAACTTATTTTACGCCAAATACATTCATCACGTCCCAATGAAGATTGATGAAAATGTCAGAAAACACCATTTTAGTTCACGGTATATACCGAAGAATCAAAATGACAGATTGTCGAGGTGTTGATTTTGTGAAAATGTGTGAAAAGCGTGCATTAAAGGTGAGAATTTAAGTCTGTGGGTTTATTTTCGTCTGCAAGATAAAGGACATTGTCACAATCATTCACTCAACTTACACATTTCATTCAATTGTCGCGTATTCCAATGAAAATTAATGTGGTCATGGTTACAAGCAATTTAGTTAACTGAATTGTTAACATCCACTTTAATCTTTTAAAAGCCTCCAGTTCTCTAATGTTTTGTAAAATTATACGATGTGAATGGCAATGGCAGCCTGAGATGCATTTACAGGGATTTATATAGGGATGTAGTGCATTCATACAGGATGAAATGACACCCCCTATCAATTGCAAGTCAATTTTACATGTAGGTCCCAAAATCAGTCATAAGTCTTGCAATCAATTGCAAATATGCAATTGATTGCTGGTCTACTTCTTGCAACAGAAAGTATAAATTGATTTGCTACAGTTAAAATTGATCTATCAATTGCAAATTTGCGATTGATATTTGCAATCGAATGCAAATAAGTTTCTTGCAACATTCCCCTAGGAGGATAAATTTGATAACTAAATACCCTAAACAGGGAACAGGTGACCTTATTGTAGAGGTTGCCACTTTATCTATTGCCTTCATCACAAGGATGTGAACTGAAAGGGGAAAAATGACAATTCCATATTGTCTGTGAAATAGTCATCTTCTATTCTCAATTGATGCATGGAATGACAGATGGATATTGGTGATCATCTTTATTCATTTTGATTTATGTCGTCGGCTTTACAAATCTGTACTTTTATGTGATATTTATATAAAATAAATAATCTGAATAAATTGAGACATATATTGTAGTAATTATCAGCAACATATTTTCATGAAAAAAAGCATTTTCATTTTTCATACTAGAAGTTTCTCTCCCCACTATAAACCATGCTATACATGCATCAGGCCCAATGAAGAGTATTTTAATGGATGGCATTTCCCTTAGGCCGATATAATCATCATCATGCAATTTACCCTTTCTCACTCTTAATTTTCTAATTATTATTCTTCACGGTCCGCTTCCTTTGATTATTCAGAACACAATAAGCTGCTGCCATACCCATCTCATCAGGCAGTGTCAATGCCGAATTATCACGTGATGATATATTTCTGCCAGCTACCCATCATCCATCGACTCCTGAAAAGCGTTCCATGCTGCAGAAGAATTAACTGTCATGTTAATATAATTCCGTATAACAATGTGACTTTATATTTGTTCTGACAGGTTTGATATTTGGGCATGACTTGATGTGAAAAGTCTGCGAAATTATCAAATACATACATGGCAGAAGACTATAGAAGTGCATAATTATATTAGGTCAATTTGAGAAGTCGTGGGGTCCCGTAAGTTGATGATCCGAAGCGAGTTCTACGACAAAATAATGCTCCAGTGACATTATTTTGCCCCTGCCTTTATTTCGTCCAAGATATATTTATGTAGGGTAACGGTTAGGGTTGCGATTGGGTTCGGGGTTAGGTTTAGGATTAATCATATCCATTTTTTTTTGGGGGGGGGTATAATTGGTCGTATTGAAAATTTCCTTCCATTCATTTTTTAATAAAATGAATTAAGTTCTCAATTAGTTCTCAATTCTTCCTTATGACAGCTAGATTAGAGTGGGTTATATATTGTGGTATGTGAAAAAAATGACCTTGCCTTATGTTCATCTTGTATGTTTTTACGGTATTGGCTGCCACATTATTGCTCTTATATCTAATCAACATAACAACAGTCTGTTTATTGGAGCCATAAGGGCGTGAATTCTGTAAAGATGATATGGGTTAAAGCCCTTCTGGCACTCAACAGAACTTCAGCGAGAAGAATTAAGTGCTTAAAGTTAAACAGTCATCTTGTCCTAGTATCAACAAGTCAATTGATAATGCCAATAGTCAGAAAAATGAATGCACATTTGCCCCATGCAGTGAATGATAAAAGAGAGCTATTCAATCAACACCGTCTATTGATTAACAATGACACAAAATGAGAAAGAAATTGCCTTCCACCTCAAGAAGTCCTTGAACCTATCATGCCTATAGTTCGACTAGATATATCAGGATGATAACAGAAAAATATGAGAACCTTGGACAATACCCACTTTCTATGACGATTTCCTAGTAGTTCTTCGCAATATGACATTACTCCATTGTTCCACCAGTCTCTTTTTTCTCTCATCGTTATCGATCAGATCAATACCGGTGGCGATCAATGCGACCAACGTCTGCATCGTTTGAGCGCTGTTTTCCTAAAAGTGACCTTTTGTTTAAAGCGGTAGATTGTCAAACAACAAGCTATTTTTACAGCATAATGAAATGGCTAATTAAAATGCGCTTTCAAAATGTTTTTTTTTTTTTCACTTTTAGTTTCATCATCGGTTCCAGGCATAATTTTGATATTCTATTATTGTGTTTTTCAAATCATTGAACCATTTCAAATAGTATGTGTGTGTATATGGGGGGGGGGGGGGGGGGCGTCATGCTGCATAGGATACGATACTCAGTTCTTTGAGTATAGGGGGGGGGGGTCCCAGAATGCTCAAAAGATCCACTGCCTGTGTCCCGAAGTATATATGCTTTTCCTCGAAAATAAACTTGCTGTCCCAGGCACGATGTTTTCTGTCTGTGAGGTGATTTCAAGTGTCATTGTATAGCAGTGCGTGGTGTAGCGTGAGTCCAGCCATTGAGGGGGCACTGTTGCCATGTGGGAGGGGGAGGGGCACCGGTCTTCAATACCAAGTCCATGAAGTTCGAGAGAACAAGGCCATCCAGTCATGCCCACCCCCTTCCCCCCCCCCCCCCCCCCTTCACCCGATTAGGAGGCACGTGCCCCGTGCGCAGTGCTCCCCGTATGGCTATGCCACTGCTAACTATGGAAGAAAACAACTGGGGTACCAAAAAAGACAAGCAGTGAGACAGAAGTTTGCTAATTTACCGAATGTATGTCTACGTTTTGTTTTTATTATTTATCACAAGCCTTCATTACGACCAGGGCCCCGTTTCATAAAACTTGTTATCAGTAACAACTGCCTCATTTCTATGACAAATTCGCTCTCATCCAGTCAAGATTCAAGGATTTCAGTATATACATGTATAGCTAAAACTATTGTAACTTGTTATGTTGATAAAAAGTTTTATGAAACGGGGCCCTGGACTTGTCCCAGGTCAAGACTCGTCCAAAACGTTTAGAAACAGTGAAACGAAATACTGAATCTAGTCTGCGATCTACAGAAAAACCGAACAAGAATTCGTGAATAGATTATCACGTTTATAATGGAGGGCGATATCAATCGGTTAACACTTTGAAGCTCTCAAATGCCTTCCTGTATCACGGCGAGGTGTTAATTATTCATCCTCACAATTGGAAAATCAAACTCCTCCCTGCTCAGACACTATTGTTACTTTATTTGCTCGTACAATTTGGTATGACAAACAAAAGTACTTTAGTTATTCGAAAGCTTTAATTCTTTGTGCTACACGTTTTCTGACTTTAAACGTTCTTTTAAGAGATGCAATCCGACGCTTAAAGAACGGGTTTACAATTAGTATCGATGTCTTTGTGATAGACCGATCGATAATCCTTGGTCATTTGTTAATAGAAATCCCTATCCCACTTTCAAAAAGAGCCAGTGCACGCGGACTGAATAGCATACACGACACTCTGCAATATAGTAAGACTATTATAAGCAGTCATATGCGTTTCATATTTATAGTTTTTTGTAATTGAATTATACATCCACATCTCAAAGCTTTTATGGATCTTACAATCTATGCATCATTTGTAAATTGTTCTTGCTCTGCAGAGGCACAGCTTGGAAATAATGTGAAAAGAAACATAAAAAGGAAAGGGAGAAGAGAAAATGTAAGATTAAAAAAAACCTGCATGGGATGAAATGTTTCATCCCAGACCCTTGAATTTCGTACATCCATTTATAGACCAGAGCCGCCCCCACCCCTCTTGAATGGGCACGCGCTACGCTTTGAGTTTAATAAATCTTTGTACAATTTTATCAATTGCCTTCAGATATACAATGATATATAAGAATAGGTTTCTCATTTATGAGCTTAAAGGTAGCTGTTCATCTTTTCAACTCAAACGAAAGCACCATATTTTTTATCAGATTCTTTACATAGTTTATTTCATTCACTTTAATTAAAGAGGTTAACCTTAAACAAACACTATATATTTTATGATTCGATAGCACTCGTGTAAATATTACCAAGTTCGTTGATTGGTCTGTCTCCACTTGACTCTGACCCAAAGGTCCAATTAGTCTTCCCCTTTCTGGTACTCAAATTATGACTAATGACCTTTCGAGAGTTCCTTCAAACATACTTACAAACAAAAAACAAACAAGATAGTCATATACCTTGCAAAGTTATCAAGTTATTTATTGGGCAATGAGCAAAGATTGTCGAAGCGGATGTAAATACTCCTTAAAAAGTCGGGTTATGATGGAGAGAAGCGGGTTATTAATTCCTGCGTATCCACAACAACGGCATACATGCAACAGTCGATCTATGATCACCTTATTTAAGGAGCTGAGGAGTCAAGTTTTTGTCAGAAAACCTCAAGTTCAGCTCTTGATCATGTTGCTATATATGATGAGCCTTGTATCAAACTTATATTGGGGATTTATAACAGGGTTAAACACCGTTGATCGTAAGTGACTATATATCTGCAAGCTTGATTATCTTATTTGAGATATTTCTATGGTATTAACTAATTTGAGGTGCAAATGAGGATATAATTATCGCCTAAGAATAATCTTATTGCCCGAGTTAGCAATGTATCTTTACTTGGGCAATATATTTTCATAAAGAAAGCATAGACCTAATAATCTATATTTTAACACCTAAGACAATAAAAAGTTTGGTCACATTAGACGAAGTATACTTCTTTTTTTGAAGCTTTCTGAATGTTGGAATACCAGTATAAACGTAGACATTGAATGGAAAAAAAAAATGCAAAGTTTCAGGACACATTCATTTTTATTATGAAGGTTCAACTGGAGCAATAGTGATTTTTGAAAAAGAGAAAGTATCCATTCGAAATGGGAAAGTCGTATTCATAAAACCGTACACCTAGGTATGGTTTGTATTCTTTTAATGTTCGCAGTCCCAAAATTCAGAGTATATATTGGGAGTGGTTTTGTGGATTGTCAAGATGAATTAAATGTGATTTTTGTTGTTGTTGTTGTTTTTTTTTTTTTTGGAGGAATGCCATGATTTAATCACAAATGTGAAAAATTTTAAAATTATTCTCCATCTCTTTGATTAACATCATTAGGTTTGTGTTGACAGCCAGGGACCTCGAATCATCTGCAGAATGGGGATGGGGACCACATTGGTGGAAGAAAACGCTGCATAGCATGAATTATACGCAGATCACCAAATTGTTTATAGACGGCAACTGCCCCCAGTGCCCCTTCCCCTTCCCATTGTGTTCTGGGACTCTTTGGTCTCATGACTGCTAACGATATCCATATCATACTATTTATATCTTCCGATGTGCTGTAGATTGAATGATTTTGTTTGTTTATTTGTATTTAAGCCATAATTTTCTGTTTCTGTCATGAATCTTTGTTCCTGTTAACAAATGGCGGGGGGGGGGGGGGGGGTGGGGTGGTATCTGTATACAGCAGCGCCGTATATGCTGTATACCCATGGAAAGTTATATAATTGTTTTTGTTCTGAACCTTCATACGGGCTGGGGAATATCGTTGCCCCATTTTATGCAAGAAGAAAAAAAAGAGGCTTTAAAGAATGGGGTACAGAAAAGTTCACCAATAGCATGTCACTGACTTGCTGTGTGGTTTTATGATCCATTATTCTTACCCGTGTTTGCTTTTGCACACAAAGCTATTGTGAATAGCTGCTCTTTTATGACGGACGCCATGGAGACGTTTATGCGTGGTGCAATGGAGCGTGTCACGTAATGATAAATGAATTATTTTCAGCAGGAATTCTATAAAGCGTTCACAATTGATAATCTATAATAATAATCACTCACCAATGTAGAATACAGCGGATCAAATTATTCTGCAGACTATGTTCATAATGCTGTTAGGACTCTATAAGGCTATTTTTTATCCATTCAGTTTTTTCATTAGATTGGTTGTTATTCTGTTAACTAAAATGGCATCAAAACGATTTCAGTAAATGCAATTAAAATTGATTAAATTCTATTATACTCTCGAATGCAACCTGATGATTTTAAGTAATATTTTGACATTTCGGTTGATTATATAGGGTGTTGTATTACAGAGCTAGGAGATTGCATGAGAGGGGGGAGTGAAAGTGAGTGGAGGAGTAGGAGGAGGAAGAGAATGAGAGAGTGAGAGAGGGGTCGGTGAGGAGAGAATGGGAACGAGAGAGAAACAGACAGATATAGGAAAACGGACAGAGAGAGGGGAGGGGGACTAGAAAATTGAATAGATGCAGTTAGTGATTGAGGTTGCTTATATTCCCTCCTTGTGCACATGTAAAAAAATTATATCAATAGTCCCAAGTATTACCGTCCCTGTAGTTGTAAAAATAACAACAATCGGACTAGTCAATCGAGTCAAATCATATACTGTCTAGACCGATGATATGTGGTTATGGGTTCATGGCAGTCGATAATAATAATGGATACCAATAAAGTATTGATCTATTTTGGCCCGATGATAGACATATGCCAATTTTAATGAAATGATACTTGATGAACGTGACTTAATGGTTCAGTAAATTTAATTCGTCGGCTAGCCGCTGTTAATCAATGCTCTTATACGCGAGCATTTCAAATATCAATCCAAATTTGCCATCACGAGATGTTGTGCATAAAATACCGGCAAAGTATTGGTATACCTGTATGCGCTACTAATGGAAATTGATTATGATGTCGCATAACAGAATCGATTGGAACATCAGATTATTTGTTTACATCATTCTTTGCCAGCACTTTGGTGTTGATAAAGCCCTCTGCTATAAAGCTTTATAATTTATCCAAGTCGATTGATTATCAAATAAGATATCTATATAAATAAAGAAGGAGAACAATGAGGCAGCGGGGGAACAATGAGGCAGCGGGGGAACTTGCAGTAATTGTGTATGTTGGAAAACAAAAAATAGAATCACCACTATACCGGTACACCGACACAATGCCATTAAGCGATAAACGATAGTATAGTTTTCAGTTATTGACAGAGACATTAAATAAATGAATGTCAGTATTGTTTTTTCCTTGTGAATATAAATATTGGCTTTATATGTTAGATAGAGTACCCATAAACAATTATGGTAATGTGTATGCGTTGGGGGGGGGGGGGGAGAGAGACAGTCATGTAGGGAATGTGTCAATGATTTTGGCAAAGCTTTCGAAAAGATATCTATAAATTTACATCATTCGAAAGCTGTAATCTAATGACAGACAAACACTATTTTTTTTTCTTCATATTTCTTGTTCACAGAATGAAGAAGCCCTCCTAAACGGCGACCACCATCACGGCGACGACATCGACGGCGATCAGAGTGTCAATCACGACCGGCCGATGACGGTGGGTGAGCAAGTCAAACAGGAGAGCGACTCGGCCGGTGGCGCCCCCGTCCTTGCCTCCGCCCATCTTACCATGGACCAACGAACTGCGAAGGACTTCGGCGGGGGCGGGGACGAATCGGGGGTTGGGTCCAATACTGATAGCTCCTCCGTTGCCAGCAAGAGGAATAAGATAGGAAAGGACGATGATGATTCAGATCAAAGCGACAGCGGTTGGGATACCGACTTAGAAATTGATGGTAAGTGCGAGCTAGGACATAGGTGTTCTTTGAAAGTCTTTTTGCAGATTTGCTCTTTCCGAAACTTGCCCGATATAGCTATAATTCTTGCAAATGTAGGCCGATGCAAGATGGATGGAATGCAGTAATGTATGGGGGGGGGGGGGGGGCAGTTTACTGAGGGGATACTAGCCATCATGGAGGGAGGGGGGGGGGCACTAATGATTGTTTATAATAGTAAGTTGACCCAATGTGGAAACAAGGCGCGTTGGATATTCAAAAGCACCTTTCTTTCTCGAACCTTATCCGAAATCGAAAAAGTCATTTCATTTTTTTTAAATTTCATAACCTAATACCTTACTGCAGCCTGATACATTTAACGCTAGTCCTTATATTCTAATTTATTCAAACAAATACAAACAAAGGCACTTTTTAGTTATCTATCCCAATATACCAACATACATTCTTATCAGGTTGATTAGCTTGGAGCAAATAAAACGTGGGATAGTATACCTCCATAGTAACGAAGGTTATCGAACAATGATCGTGTCAAGTGTATAGCTATATATCCATAGTAGTTGGGGTAATTATTATTAAGGGTAGTTGGTATTGATTTTGCTCAACACGATTACGATTCTTGGAGGGATATTACAATCAATAATGATATAGTCTGACATCCTCATAACCATATCATTCGGTCAGTCAATATCATCGCTTAAATATTCTCTATATAACACGAATGTAAGGTCAACTTGAAAGGCTAGATTCACGTCTACTCTTTTTTGTCTGATTGGGTATAACTAATTCAGCATTGATGTGCATTGGTGTTTATAAATTCTGAACAGGAAATTTCTTGATAGAAAGATATTGAAATAGAGGGATGACAATGACAGTAAAATTATGTAATTCCCTTCTAATCAGATTTACGTGAACTTCGTGAAGCAACAAAATAGGTCTTTTATGTTGCTTTCCTTGCCCAAATGTATTCCTGGGATTTCAAATCAAATTGCAGTACAGCAAGGGGCACAAATCAATTTGGATGACGCCTGTTACCTCCGTCCCCGGATTAGCGTCCATTATTTCGGGTATACCGGTAATCTATCAGACCACCGATCAACAACAACAAACAACATTAATTAGGATAATTGTATTAAACTTTTGACCAATCAAAATCGCTTATTTGCAACTTTTATCATGATTGAGTTGCGTTTGAACGCAACATTATAATGCAAAACGTCCCCATTCTCAATGCCTTTTCTTTTTCTAAATAAATATCTTCCTTTAGAAAAAGACAAAATGGAGGAGTATGACCCTACTGGCCGGAAGACATACAAACAAGCATGCCGGGATATCGGCGTTGTACCAGCGTCCCATTTCTTACGTAACATGACAACAAGCAGGGTCTCTATGAAACATCATGGTGTTGGACCTCAAGGTGCCAAGGCCATTGCAGTAGCCCTGGTGGTAAGTTGGAATTAAAGAAGTAAAAATATCACCAGATTTTGATATTCACCATGTCATTTAACATATTTAAAGTGACAAGCGCGTAAGCTGTCATTATATAAATCTAAATCTGTTTGAAATAAAAACATGTTGGAAAGTTTCAGGCAAAAAGCTAATCGTTTGGTGTGTTAGGGTGAAAAAAAAATTGTATTTTATTTATTTATTCATTTATTATTATTTATTTATTTTTATTTTTTGTTGTATTTCTCTTCTGAGTATGTTCCGTAATGTTGTAAACGCCTTAGGGAAGAAAAAATTCAATATGAAGTTAAGAAAAAAAAGTTTTGTCTTTGAAAATAATTTTCTCATTGTTGACTTTTATTGTAATTGTCGATATCTTCTTGGAACATCAGCTGTATATTTGGTTTCCTCTATGTGGTATTTGAATATCAAATAAAACTGGCTAGAAAAAAAAAATGATTTTGAACACGTAATGAGCATCTATTCATCACCACGGGTGATTTGGGTATAGTACGATTGTATTGTGACTTTTATAATTTACACCGTCTCTTGTTTGATCAAGGTTACAACATTCTTTGCTGCAACAATATGTACTGTACGAAATGTTCCCTCATCGTATATGATCATTTCATTTTGGTGATGGCAACATTACTGTGTTTTATTTTTTAGGCTAACACGACAGTATTAACCTTGGACTTGGAGGATAATTGGATAGAGGGAGATGGTGGAGTGTACATTGCCGATATGCTCAAAGAAAATTGCTACATAAGTGACCTTGTACGTATTATACTCGCTCTCTCTTGTTTTGTGTTTTTTCTTCCTTCTATCTTACCATATCATCTCTCTCTCTCTCTCTCTCTCTCTCTCTCTCTTCAGTAATTAATTATTCTCTCTATTCGTCTGTCGCCAATCGATCTTTATTTTTTATCCCTCATATTCTTTCCTTTTTTCTGTCTACCTGTGTCACATTTTCTCCATTTTGGTTTTCTTTGCATTTTGTTCTCAATTTATTCCACCCCCTTATCTCTTTCTCATATGCAATCCTTTTGGGTCAACCACTTTCCCTTCTCCCTTTCTTTTTCAATTTGGCCATCCCTCTCTCTTTCTCTTCATTTTCACTGTATAGTTCTGCCTGTTTTAATGCATTTTGTAGCCTTTTCTAATCTTTCCCTTTTAATCCATATAGCTTGCCTTTCAATACATTTCCATGAACGAACACATCAAATTAAATTCCATCGCAAAATTTAATTAACATCGTATATAGTTATTCTTAAAACGGGACTATCATGCATGGATATAGTCTGGTCTTTTTTCCACAAATTTTATGTCATTTCATTATAATGTGATTTGGAGGATTACAAACCAGTCCTGCACTTTTCATTGTCTTAGGAAAGAAAAATATTGAGTGAACAGTGCAGGAGCCTGGGAACGATTTTTTTACTGGGGGTGCTGTGAGCAAAAAAAAAAGGTCCTCACCGTTTTGGGGTCTCTTTTTAACTAATTTTTATCTACAGCATCCCCCAGCATCCTCAGCCTTTTAGGGGGTGCTGTGCACCCCTCAAAAAATTCTGGCTCCCAGGGGCCTGGAACAGTGGCGCAGCGCTGGGGGTGATTCTCTCGCATTTCGTGCACGTATATAGCTAAACCATGCAGTGCCCCTCCTATATGACTGAATCCACACACCACCCCTTGCCTGTGATTCCATAATGAATTATTATCGCTCAGATTTAAATCAAAATTTGATTCACACGAACTGGGTATATCCTTGATTTGATTTCACACGATGGAAAGTGCGCTCACACATGATAGTCGTTCTCCAGCTTCTTCAAAACATACTCACTCCAACCCCTGAATTTAATTTTGTAGATATTTTTATTTAAAAAAAAATGTTGCTTCTTTTATAAATCTGTCTTTCAGTGTAGTCTCATTATCACACTTATTTATTTGATTGTTCTATTTCCCCCAGAATCTTGCCGAAAATAAAATAGGATCAAAAGGAGCCAAGGCGATGGGAGAGATGTTACTCGACAATACTAACCTGAGACGTGTTAACCTATCTGGTATGAATTTGACTATTATCACTTAAACCATCCGTGTCGTATAAGAAGGCAGAAACAAGTGTCCCACAGTATGGACAGGCCGTGTGAACATGCTGTCAACATGATAGATCACTGTTCCAAATTATATTGCGATCACGCTGTGATGCATACAAAATGCGATTCACTGTGGCCAAAGTGTGTCTCATTGTGGTGCATCGTGATAAAATAATTGTGTGATTTGATTTGTCGAGCATACATACATGCAAGACATAAAAAAATGTATCAGAATGAAAAGAAATACCTTTACAAGAAAAGATGACAATTTAGATATTTCCAGTTGTTTCACAATATGAACATGTTCAGAATAAAATCTGCATGTGATCACATGTAGATGTGAACACAGTATATATAACACTAAGCAGACGTTCTAAATCAAATACGTGATCACGCATAAATACCCTGGTCATCAATTGAAAAGAAAAAAGTGAACATAGTCTGTTGACGACAGAAATGTGTTCTAAATCAAAATTTATATTGCACAGTGATCTGTCTTCGCTGTGACTATCTTTAGGCAGTGTGTCACACTGGTGTATCTTGTGAAAACAGTGTGAATACACTAATGCACCTGACATGTTGTGAACGTGTGGTATATCAAATCTGTTGGTCTAACATTCCCTGCCTCATCCCGGCCCCTCCACGCTTTTTTCCAAGTCTCTCTCCTGCTAGCTCCGTCCCCATTTAAAATGTTCCAAAATGCCCCTCAATGTGCTAGTCACAAATGCGATCGATCGTCTTTCAAAATTATGTTTCCTTCTCGCACATAATTATGATGTATTATTGATGACTTGACACATTCGAATATTTATTTTTAGAGGCTCCTCATCCGGATGAAAATAGGGTGCATTTCAAATTAAGTTTCTTTCAATATATGTGCATCCAGTGTAAAGACTTGGAATCAAATGATTTTATCATGCAATGAAGCGCATCTCATTTCCAGTTTTTTTTTCTTCATAGCAATATCGGGCAGTGAAAGCGAATCGATGACAATCCATCAAATTCAATTTCACCTCTCGAGCAATTTTCTATAAATAAAATGCATGAATGGCTTTCTATGAAAGGTTTTATGTATAGCTATTAACCTAATTAATTGTCTATTTCCAATGCCTTTCTTATTAGACTGATCATGATGACCCTGTGCTTGTTAGCTAGACCCATTCTGTAACAAAATGGGAATGCAATTGTAGTTAATGCGCTATAAATTTTTAACTCTATATGATGAAAATAGATGAGTATCAACAGACCTATTTTAATTGTATAAAAAACAAATTCTCCATATTGAATGTATTGCTCAGTTTACAATCTGAGGATTAAAAACAGACTCTAATTTGCAAAGTTGATAACAGTAACATTAACATTAATGACAGTGGCGTACCCAGGATTTTTAAAAGAGGGGGGGGGGGTGTTTTTCCTCCAAAATTCTCTGACAAGCAAAAAAAAAAAAAGAAAGAAAAGTTCAACATTTTTGGGGTGTCTTTTTAATCAGCAATTATCTGACAAGCGAAAAACAACAACAACAACAAAAAAAGGTTATCAGCATTTTTGGGGTGTCTTTTTAATAAAAAATTATCTGACAAGGAAAAAAACACCAAATAACACCCAAAGGGGGGGGGGGGTGTTTGAACACCCAAAACAACCCCTTCCCCCCCCTCGGTACGCGCATGATTAATGATGTTCTAATAGTGGCGAAAATGTCTCAATTCTGTGTTTTTAATTTTCTCAATAATTTATGTTTATGAATTAGGACCTAATTAGGTCTGTAGAGATTTTTTACCACATTCGGGTACATGTATCTGCACACGTTTGTACAAGAAAATACCTTCAAGTGTAGTACACAGAGCCATTCGATCATCTGGGCCCCGTTGCATAAAACTTACCATTAACGGTAACTCTGCTATCAATGGTAATTACCATGGTAACATCACTCAACAGCCAATCAAAATCAAGGTTTCCATTGGAGTTACCATTGATGGCAAAGTTACCGTTAATGGTAAGTTTTATGCAACGGGGCCATGATGTTGTAATTATGTCTATGTTCCACATGCAGGTGAGCTTACATTACTGGTTTACCTTATAACTTGGTTTTATACTTTTATCATATTTCCATTGCAGGTAACGATTTTAAAGACAGAGATGCAAATGAATTCACAGAAGCACTGAGGGTGAGTTGAGTTTTAAAAATGCTTAAAAGGATAATATCTTAATGTTTGAATAGATTCACATTGCTGTATTAAATTGCTCTTGGATAATAATAATAATAATAATAATAATAATAATAATAATAATAATAATAATATGTCTTGTTTACCCAGGATAGCCTCGTCAGTATTATATACTGTTCTCCCTGAGGGTCCTGCAATCATACATGGTTATTGTTACCGTGATTCTTATAATTATAATATATTTTGTTGGAAATCATATTTCAAGTTATATATGTTGACCTCATTTTTTTTTTTTTTTACAGACTAACTACAGAATAAAGGAGCTTATTCTCAGTCACAATGAATTCGGAGAAGTGGGAGGAGAGATCATAGGGTATGGAATAGGTAAGTCTAGTTGTTTTTTTTAAGTACACCGTCAGTAATGTTGAGTACACAATTTTTCACACCAGGTGTAAAATAATGAATAAAATGATTGGTTTTGTCAAAGCAAACATACCTTTACCATATCCTGCACATAAGGGAGGTGACCAAATAGTTTTGTTATCGTTTTTAATCACTAGATTGGAAGAAACTTTGTTTGACAGTTGCAGATATTGTAAGGGAGTGTCAGTAAATGAGGAAAAGTTACAATACAATGAGTTTTTTCAATGTTTTTTTTTAAAGGAATAATTGGAATAAAAAGATATTTGACATACAATAATAGGAAGAGTCCAGGAAGTTGCAATCTCATGTTTTCATCCCTCCCTCTTATTTAGGTGCAACAGAATCAATAGAGCATTTAAACCTCAGCTGGAATCACCTTAGGAGAAAAGGAGCAATAGCTATCTGCAGAGGCTTGGCGGTAAGATGAGAAAGATCGAGAAAAGCTCTTTGAGGACGAAAGGAAACAAAGCCTGCATTAATTTTTATTGCTATCAAACATGAGAAGTTTGCTTGCTTGATTTCCCAAAACAAAGACAAACGTTTCAAAAATAGGTGCCTGAATGATGATTACTTTGCAAGAGAATGACTCTTTGGATGATAATCTCAGAGTAGCTCTTCATGATCCCTTAAACGGGGCAGTCCTGATGCAAACACAAAATCACATTTTAAAAAAGTTTGTAGGTAAATGTTCACTTTAAAGGAATTGTCTGAATTGATAATGAGGACCAAACAGAAGTTGTCCTTGAAATAGTTGTACACTCAAATTTTGAGAGCTTTAGCACAAACTGATGTGATCTGCTTATTCAGTTAAATAGGCCTCCTGTGTTAGTGATAGAGCAGTGGTCTAACAAGGAGATCCTGGGTTCGATTACATCTTTTGCCGATTCATCTTTATTTGATCATAAATTAATACAACAGGATGCAAAGTGCCCTTTGGTAAGGCATTGATCTCTATTGAGTAACTCAGATAGGACTTAAAGCTGTAGGTCCACTTGTTGCTTATCTGCAAGCATGTCATCGCTTTCTTATCAGTCAGGTACAATGAATTCATCAAATATCATTTTCTTTTGATCAGGAAAATTTGAGCATCAAGCGACTGAACCTATCCTGGAATGGCTTTGGGAATGAAGGTGCATTGGCCATGGCGGAGGCACTCAAGTTCAACAGTACGCTGCAATGGTTGGACCTGAGTAACAACCGGATCACCAATGAGGGTGCCTTTATGCTGTCCAAGGGCATAGAGATCAATGATAGTCTCAAGGTCTTGAAGGTGAGTTCAAATGTTTTGTTACAATAGAACTTTGTTATAAAGGATGCTGTTATAACAAACTCCTGTTTTTAGAACAACGTAATTGGACGAGTCCCACTCTTTTTGTATTCTATTGTTTAAGCCCTGACATTCACGTTTTCAATATAACAAGATCCCCCAAAATCACATTCTGAACTTCGGTTTAAATTAAACTCTAATCTAAGTGTAGTTTAACTTAAAGAAATTTAGACTAGACTTGCAGTCTAAGTCAGTTTTAATCTTTAACGTAGACTGCAGTTTAAGTTAAACCACAGTTCAAAATACGGGCCAAAGCGTCTGTGAAAACGAGGTTCCACTGCAACATATCATTTGACAGTTCTATCGTGTAATCACCTTGGCCACATCTACCACCTACAGAATAATTCTGCTCAAGTGATCAAAAACCATACCTGAAATAATCAATTTTTTTATAAGTAAATTGGAGCATGCATGTATCTTATTTTTTATCTGAATGACAAACAGTTTCAAAATTAGAAATTTACACTACAGGATAACTTCTGCTGATAATATGAGTTAATTGTATTTCATAATAGCAGTTTAAAGTGGAGCATTAAATAACCTACTTTGGCACTTATTAAAGAATAGCTTATAGATTAGGCCTATAGCTTATCAAGCAGTGCCTGCAAATATTATACATCTGAGTAATAAGAATTGGTTTTTAAAGATCTTGCCAGGAAGCCAATAACTTGTGATGACTCTCGGAAATGACACATTTTTCCTGTTGAGCAATTCTATTAAAGTAGTTCTTTCTTACGATTGCTGGTACTATTTTGATTCACCACAGATTGGTCAAAACCCTATCACAGCAGCAGGAGCCATGGCAGTACTATTGGCAATCAAGAATAATGCAAACACTGTATTAGAACTACTAGACTTGGCAGTAAGTACAGGATTTCACTTCTCATTATGCAATAATTCATGATTTTATGTGGCTAGTAGCTTTATTGGTCTTGATATGCATGGATATTCTTACATGAGGTAATTGATTTTGCTGTATACATTATTTCCTCATGATTGTAATTACATATATTCTGCTACCTAAATGTTTTTCACCTTAAAATTAATTTTTCCTTGAAGTATGTAACAGGTGCACCATAACTTGTCTGTAGAAATGCAATGATATCCCTCCTGTCAACACTACTGAATATTGCAGGGGCTGCAATTCAAAATTAATCCAAAGTGTCACTGACAGCAAGATTTATAGGACCAAGAATACACCCAGAGTAAAAGTTCTGCTAAAAATAAATCTATAGATAGTTGACATTTTTTACCACATGCACATATTTTCTAAATGAAAAAAAGTAAGAAATGCAGGAGGCAAACTTATCTTCTAACACTTGTTTACCTTGAAAATTCCCAATGTATTTTAAAAGAATCTAATGATGAACAATATTTTCATTTTCACTTGGAAATGTTAGATAGCCCCTCATAAACTTCACTGTATTTCATTTAATTTCACAGGACATCACAGTGAACAAAGACTTTGTGAAGCTGTTGACAGAGCTGAAGGAGGTGCGTCCAGAGTTCCTGGCCACCTACAAGTCATCTGTTGGCCAGTTTGAGAAACCGCCCGAGAAGGAACCGGACCCTCTGAAGATGCTGAAGGACTTCATCTCGGAGAACAACCTCAGAGTCTGGGACCTCTTCAAGGCCTATGACAAGGACAAGAGTTTGACGGTGACCAGAGAGGAATTCAAGAAAGGACTGGTGGTAGGTTTCATCCGAATAGCCACAAAGTTCAGTTTGAAATTAGTCATGCTCAAATCCAGAGAAATTTCTTTTGACCTCTTTTTGAATCATTAAAGTTACATTTTTTACCAACATTTTCTCTGTGATATCAGCTAATCTAAATTTTACCCAGTTCTATTGATTTCCATCATTTCACCAACTAAATATTTTTGTATTTCTGGTAGTAGGTTTCATCTAAATGAAGCTGGAACTATATGTAGTTATGCTCAAATCCGTATTATTTTTAATAGAAAATCAGTCTTGTTATTTCATTCTGAATTACATGCATATTTGTATGAATATATCCTCTACACATTTTCTCTCGGATATCTGTGCACTGATGGTAAACTAAATTCAAAACCATACAGTTTCTCAGCTATTTATTAAATATTCCCATCCTAACAGAGCTCTGGTCTGCAGATGAAACCGCATCTTTTGAACAGACTGGTAGAGGTATTGGACAAAGATGGAGATGGGGAAATCGATTATGGGTAAGAAACCCCTCACTCTCTTGAATCTCTTCTCAGGCCTTGTCTCATGCAGTGTTGTGATTGATCCTCCAGTCGATAGCAAACATACATTCTCCCATCTCTCATGTACAGAGCTGCACATAATACCAATGTTAAGTTTCAGATCTATTGCAACTCTCTATACAAGACCAGGATCTGGGGCCTCTTGCATAAAAAGTTGCGATTAAACGCAACTCAAAAAATTAAACGCAAGTCCCAAATACACGATCCTGATTGGTTGAAAATCGAGTTGCGTTTAATTTTTTGAGTTGCGTTTAATCGCAACTTTTTATGCAAGAGGGCCCTGGTCTCTTAGAGCTCTAATACAAGTTCATTTTTGCATTCTCCAAAGAATTTTGATTTAATCAATACATTAATTTTGATACATCATATAAACTACATATCATCTGTTAAGAGCCATAAAGGCATCAACTCTGATTTAGGGTTATGAATCAATACCCTTCTGGCTCTCACCAGACGATATCTTCTGTTTGCAGCCAGAAGGGCATTAACTCATGTACTTTAACACAGAGTTAACATCCTTCTGGCTCTAAACAGACGATATATGAGTTGGAACTGTCTTGGAATTCAAGACAGACACATATATGTGATAAAAATACACTCTGAGCAAGATATTCTTGGCCCCTTTTCTCAAACAACTTCACAACTCTTGAGACACTAAAAAAATTAAAGCAATCTGCAATTTCACCATCACAAAATAAACAATTAAGATTTTTATATAAAAGATGAAAGTTGTTTTTGATTACACATTTGATTGTTTTATCTTTATTTGATCATAAATTAGCAGAGCAGGAATGTGTATTCCAAAGTTATGTACAAGCAATGTACATACATGTATGTACATTAAAGAAATTTGGTAGAATCAGTCATATATAAAAATTATAAACATTGCAAGATGAGTATCAAAAGGGCACAGTGACTATAGGCTGCCTACAAACTTTTATTCTTAATATTGTAGTGTATTAGAATTTCCATGCTCATAATGCCCTTCAGCCAGAAATGTGACGTTACAGACCCTATTCTGACTCTAGCTAAATTAAATTCAGACCTTACATAAAATAGAAAAATCTATAAAAACATGACAAGAAAAAAAATCCTGGGGTAGTATTCTGAGATTTATTTTATCTTGATTTTAGTGAAAAGATTTTAATTGTCATAACAAATTTCAAATTGCAACATTTCATTGGTGTTTGTGCAGATGAATTCTGCGTACACAGCCACTTTTTCGCGGGCATTAACCAACGATGCGCCAGAAGCGTACATTTTGTTATGACAATTAACATTATTTCACTAAAGTCAAGATAAAATAAATCTCAGAATACCACCCCTGATAAATAACACAAGGAGCTGATAATTAATTGTCACCTACAGCAAAAAGAATGCATAGCCTTGTCCTCATGATCTCACTGTCTCCAATCCCCTTTAAACTTAAGTATTTTGTGTATCCATTGGGCATTTGTTATAACATGTCAACATAGCATTTTGCTATACTAGGGCAAGTCCAAGGTATTTCCCATACGTTGCCAAGTTTTAAGGAGTTGTATTATGGAATTGTAAGCATAGATTGACATGAAAAATATCATTTTACTTCATATTTTGTCTGATGTAAGCTCTAGCAGGGCTACCAGCTTGACATAGTAACCCTGAATCATATGTGGCCGGTATGGGGCAAAATTGCTTGTAATGGCCCACTAGCAAAGTGGTTAGTAAAGAAAGCAGTCTATAAACAGGTGGGAAGAAAAGTGATTTTGTTAGACCCTAAATCATACATGTGGCCAGTATGGGGCAAAATAGCTTGTACTTGCCCACTAGCAAAGTGGTTAGTAAAGAAAGCAGTCTATAAACAGGTGGGAAGAAAAGTGATTTTGTTAGGGATGGTAAAAATATTGTTAATCAGGGAAGTATTTTTGTTAATATTTACTATTGAAAATTCTTTGAGCAAGGAGTTACACAAGATGACAATCTCTAATGCACACTATTCCCCCCCCCTAAAAAAAAAAGTCCTTGAAATATTCACAGTAAAGTTTATCATTAAAGTCTTAAAAATGACTGAATATGCCGTGACATGGTTTCATTCATCTTGCATACTAATCACTCAAATGCCAGGCCCTAATACATGTATGTGAAAGACATATATAGGTGTATTTCCTAAACAAAACAGAGTTTTCTTCTTTGAATCATCACAGTTGTCCCAGATAATATCTTAATAAAAGGGCTGATTTATTGCACTTGGACGAGTGATGGAAGAGGGGTTTGGATAACATATACAGCGCACAATAAATAACTATACAAATCCAAATCTAGCAAATGTTCTTTAAGATTTAAAAACAAAACAAACAAAGTCATCCAGAAACATATTGTTTTTCAGTACATGAATAACATCACTTGGTAAAACAGATCTTGGTATGGTCTATGTACATACTTGCTCATTAATATGGCACATAAATTTATGGATTATAAAGTGAATGGATGGACCTACATCCCATTGGTCTTTCATTCGATGAGGATAAGCATTATCATTGGAACAGAGGGAACAAAAACATCCCACTGGTCTAATGAGAAACCTTACCCTATTTGGAAGGAAAGACCGGTCAGATGTAGGAATACAGAAGGTATACCTGGGGTGTGATTCACTAACAGCTGAAATCAATTTTAAGTGAGATAAAATCAATTTTCTGATGATTTGATTGGTCTACAGCTTTCAAAAATAGATTTTAGCTGTTAGTGAATCACCCCTCTGGCAACATGTCCAAATAGCATTTTATCAGCTTTTCCCCCTTCTTTTCATTTCCAATAGAAATTAAACTTTTGAGAGATATCAATTGTTCCATGTATTTAGAGGAAATTAGCCTTATGAAAACAAACAACAACTTCAAGAGTTCAAGATATTACTTCCAGATACATTAATCTGCAGGGTCACTATTAAGGAGTAAACTGCATCACACTGTTTTCATCATCAAAACTGAGGAATGTTCCAAAATGTGGGACATCACATTTTGTTCACCTGCTAATATTTTATCTTTGGGTTGATTTCAGTAGTTTTCCTCTTGACTTTTGCTGTTCTCTTCTCTCCTTCACAGTATGATCATTCCTCGACAGCAGATAAATGAGCTGTTCATGATAGACCTGTAGCTAGCAGTACCTGTAGAGATAGTTTGAGGTTCTTGTAGGCCAGGGAAATCACAAAGCTGCAGAATGTAGAGAAGATCTTACAGCTGATCTTTGATCTATCTGTGAATGCATCCAGGGGCTCAGTAGTGACTCTGAAATGACATAAGAAATTTTTAAAGAAAAAAGTCATTAGTATGATGGATTTTGTAGTTTATGGCCTATATTCACGAAAGGGGTTGTCTTAATCCAAGGTTGAAACCTCCATAAGCGTAGTGTCTAATACACTTATTTTAGTCCATGGCAAAGGTTCAAACCATGATTTAGACCATGAGTTAATATAAACCTCTTTCATGAATTCAGGCCAATATGTCTCATTCATCAGTTATGGAAGGCAGTGTTGATATTCAAAGTATCATGCAGGAATTTACATTTAATTTGCACAAATTTACTGAATTTCCTTTAGATTTTGAAATAGCAATAAAACAGAAGTTATTTTCTCTCATCTATTCCCATTAACATCAATTAGAGTATTTTTCACGATGAATCATTTCTTTTGCATTATTTATATTGCTCACATGGAATATAATTATGGATGCACTGTACTGTAATAAATGAAGCATATATTTTTCTTCTCAAATTTTATTCATTCATCTCTTTCTTGCACTTGTCTACATGTGTCCTGCCTCATTATTTTCTTTTGCTCTTGAATGTTATTTTCACTCTCATGTGCCTTCTACTACATAACGTTCAAATTCAAATATCACCATTTTTTCCCTTTTCTGGTACAATGTGCACGTTCATATCTTCACTTTCATTCAAACTCTGTACTTTTCGTAATTTCATCTTGTTACATCTGCACTACTGAACACCTTTATATTTCTACTCAAAACTATCCCGTCACTACTGTCCACTTAATATTTCCATCCTATCCAACACATCTATCTGCTGCCTCACAACACATACTGATCACTACAGAGAGCTCAAGATTGGTCACAACGAGATGATTCAGGCAGAACGTGAGGAGCGCAAGCGACAGATGGACCGGGTGCACCAGAACAGGCGCAACCCGCTCTACAAGCCAGTCGCGGAACAGTTCATGGACCTGCGACCAAAGCAGGTCCGGGACTCGCTGTCCCCAGACCGGCTCCAGAAGTTACGCTCAACCATCAAACCTGACACAACTCAGTGGGATTCTCAGGGGAGAAAGGCTGATACTGTCAGTGCAGGTATAAGGTCTCTGGATGCTACAATGAACTTCACCAGTGAACTTGATGAGAAATATATAAATGAGGAACAGTGGTTAAGCAAGACATTGGAGCAAACACCTAGGAGTCCTACCCCTGGTGGGCTCAGGGCAAAAACCCCTAGTTCCAGTTCCAAGAGTCCTAGGTCCAAGTCCCCAATGAAGTCACCGAGGACTAACAACCTGAACTCAACTCTGTGAGGAAGTCTAGATGAACAATTTTTAAATGAAACTCTTGAAAAACAGAATAAGTGTGATACCATGAGGGAGATTCCCCTGATTTCTTGTTTCTATGCAATAAAAGTGATAAAATATGCATAATTTTGGATGAAAATAACTTAGACTTAATAAGTGCCATTGTTTGGTGTATGTATTGGTATTGGTTAATTCCCCTTACCGCAAATAGTTAAACCTAAATCAACTTAAGTGGCGCTCTATTTTTATTCCCTCAATCTCCCATGTTTTGCAGACATACTCGCTTCCAAGTCCGAGTCCGGAACGTGTGCTTTCTCCTTGCTAGTGATTATACACGATAGTGCAATATCAATGTAGATCTAGATCGTCCCTACTCGGATCTATTTTGCCCTCATTATATTGTTGATTTTATACAAGAGCATTACAATAAGATAGTTGCATTCAATAAATGAACCAACAAGACAATAAAATTATCTAATAACAGCAAGGATGCAGCATATCGCTAGGTGAATAGCTGCAAGTCAAATGCATTTATTTACCAGGTAACAAATGTAAACAAAGAAATAAAAAGGCTATGTGCCTCAGAGATGCAAGACTGAGCCTCGCAAAGCTTTCCTATCTTTGCATACCGTACTAGATATAGCTAAAATTTGCTCGTAATAATATGAAACGGAAGAAGTTGTCACATTTTGCAAGTGTTATTTTGGTCATCAAGACGACGCTCTGTTGAGTGTTGTATACATAAATGTTACATTTACACCACTAACTCTAGACCGTTGTGACCCTGTAGCTGTACTATATCACTCCGCTGACTTTTCAGCCTACAAATATAGCTACAAGTAACTGCACATGCATGCCCGTCACAATTGCGTGGGATAAAACGAACTTCTAACGTAAATCACTTATCTTTTGATGATATATTGCCCCTTTTCCAAAGGAGAAATAAAATCTCGCAAAGGAACATGGACTCATTCATTTTTTTCAGAGAGGGGTGCTGTATAGGTCTACAGGTTGAATGAAGTGAACTTTTATGATAATATCATATAGGCACAATTCAAAAATATTTGGATAAGAGTGAATTTTTTTGTACCGGTAATTATTATGAATTGGTACAAATTTTGAGTAATTTTAAGCAGAAAGAGAAAAAACGTCTGAGGGCATTTACGGACAAGTACATTTTAATGTGAAACACTCCTACATAAAAAATCAATGCTCCGTATGCTTTTATGTAGTCGCCATAATGTAGGCTGCTTTTCTGACGGATGATTCTAGTTGATAGGAAATTGGTGTTAATGAATTAGCTGCCAGAAAAATTACTCTAGCATTTTTATTTGTTTTTAACATTGGATTCAAATGTAAGAATAACAACTTTTGAACAACAAAATAATTTGATTTTAAGTGCAATGTTTTTCTCTCTGATGCACACTAATTATAACAATGCTTAGAGCTAGCTAGCTATGTGCTACGGTGTAAGTACATGGATCTGGAACCGGAAGATACCAGGAATGCAAATAATTCCCGGATGTTGATGAGACGATGCATTATGTGCCGACTTTTCGCTATATGCGGTATGCAGAATTAAGTGTCATGCATACATCTTTATGAGCCTTGTTTGCAATAAACTTAGAATTTCCAAGAAACATTTGTATTGTGGAAGAGAGGGAAGAGATCGAAAAGATATTATTGTGTCCATGTAACTTAGATACTCTAGATGTGTCACAACATCTCTTTCATGTAAGCAATAATAATGATAATAATAATTATAATAATGACAATAAGTATTATTATTATTATTATTATTATTATTATTATTACTATTATGTTCTGTTTATCCAGGGTAGCCTCTTCAGTATTAATACTGATCTTGCTGGGGGGGGGGGGGGGGCAGGCCTGCTTTAGTTGAGCTACCATAGGCACTCAAGCGTGCAAGGAATTTCTTCCTACCCATTAACTTCAATTGGGTGAAGAGAGGCAAATGAAGATTACTGCCTTGCCTAAGGACACGAGTGCTAAAGCAGGGATTCAAACCCTATACCAAGTTCTTCCTGTCTGCCTTGAAAGTTCACCCCTTGCATTTCAAGCAAGTCCAAGGTGTTTTGTTCCATATGTCCACTGATTGAAATGGAAATCTATTGCACAACAGGCATCATGTATAAATGACATCAGAAAAAAATATAAAATTCTGATATCTTAATCAATGTAATGCAGGAAAGACTGCATACACTGAATATAATACCCTTCAGTAAGCGGATTTACTTAGCATCTGACACGGCTACTTGGTTTATTAAATAAATAAATGGTTTAACTCGTATTCAAATCACAACTAAGCACTTTACTTTAGGGCAAATTACTAAATGACAGCCATTCTGAAGTCACAAAGCTGCTTACTGATTGTGCCATTGTGACGTCATATAGCTAGTTGAAAATATTTAATTTTCACAAAATTCATGCATTGCATTAAAATACTAGTAATGCGCACAAGTTATTTGCTTGTGTTCAGCTTTGACCTGTAGGGACACTGATTTTCAGTTTCAAAAAATGGCTTTTTCCGTTTCAGAAAATCTGGAATTCCGTTTCAGATGGGCTGAAAAACGTAAATTCCGTTTTGCCATAGACTTTGTACACATGAAAAAACTAAAATCCCATTTACATTAGATTTGCATATAAACATGAACTTGTAGGGTACAAATGTTTTATTAAAGCTTCTAACATTACAGAGTCAGTTGAAATTCAGGTATTCGACTTGCATTTCATAATCATGACTGGATCAAAAAGGAATCTTTTTTCTCGTTCGTTAGCTCTTCACTTAGAGACAGAAACGCTCGTATCCCTGTGCTGTGCAAACCGAATACAGATTGACTTACACACTATTAACAGTTTTCAAACAGATTTTTAAACTGAGAATACCTTGGACCCTGAATTACCTGAAAAAGGAGCTTTAAACGAATTATTCAGTCAAATTGGTAAGTTGAACCGATTCCTTAAATAGTAGAGCCTAGACCTAACCATTTCAATAATTAGATGTAGATCTAGATATATGAGGAAAAATCAAATTATTGCGATTTTTCCGACTACACATCGGCTGTTAGTTGGTTTGCACAGCTGAGTGATACAACCGTTTCTGTCTCCAAGTGAAAAGCTAATGAACGAGAGACAGAATTTTCGGTCTAGAATCTTACATGACAAACCATGAAAATCTGTGTAGTACCCAGGAAGCAGATTATTTCAACAACAAAAAATTCACGGTAAGAAGACTAAGTAACAATGATGCACTGAACTCTTGAACCGAGCACTCTATCGCACCGACGTCAACGAAAACATTTCAGTCTTGGCTGTCATGTCAGCGATCGATCGATGTTAGGCGCACACGCCAGCCTCATTTTCGAACTGTACAACAGCATGTGTATATGGCCTTATGAAAATGGACAAAATATAAGATTAAGCCAGGGTTAGCCTAATTGCAATTTAATCATCACTTTGCAACATTTAACACTGAAAATAAAATACCAACTCATGGTAGTTTTAGTACTTAGCAATTTGTCTAGATGTCATGAAGACTAGAATGTTTGTCTTTTGATAGAATATTGTCATGGTGAAGATATTTGTTCAATTTATTTTGTGACAACTCTGTCATCTTGTATTGCAAGTGCCTTCATGGTGTGATCTACAAAATATTTATTTTTCTTCCAAGATATTTATTATATGACAATCAGTGGATTGTAGATTGAATGTATATAATTCAATACCTTCTAATTGAACATATTTCAATAAAATCATTTGTATATTTTTGTTCACTCATTGTTCATATTTGTTCATGTAAATAACATGAATTATGTCTAATAAATATAATACTCAATTATATATGCTTGTATTAAGAATTTCATTTCCATTTCCTAACAATTTATATATAAAACTATGCAAACTTGACCACAGTAGTGTTCTGTCATTATTCTGTGTCGCTTGATTTGGAGAGTTTTAGTCACATTTATATCAAAATTGGTGCACAGGTATGTCAGATGTGTAATTATGAAAACTAAATATTGAAGATAACTAATAAGCCAGTTTGTAATTACAATTTGCACATGTGCAGATAAAGGTAATTTGTACCTACTATGGTAGTGGATCCTATTTCCGAACACTTTTTAGAAAATCAACAATAGCAAATAAAATATCAAACGAATATCTGTCAAACTTAGATAATGAATGCTCAAAGTCCTACAGAAAAAGAAGTTGGTGGAATTTGAAAAAGACAACGTAGATTTAATACGATATTCCCTTCCGAGCGAACCCCTTCCCAACAACGCGGCGTTTTGGTCCCTTGAAAAAGGTATTGTATTTCCGAACGTGTGAAATTTATTGGAAAAAGACACAACCTACCCCGATTTGGGGTCAATGGGGTGACGACTGGGGGTGACCAGAGAGCAGTTCCTAAAATATTACTTATGTTTTTTGCTCATTTTATGATCTTGTACCGTGTGCTTTGTTTCAATAGTGTGGAGAACATATGCGTAGTCCCACGCGTATGAAAACCATTTTATGCACTTAACTGTACGCGTTCGGTAATACCATGCTGTTCGGAAATTACAATCCTTGACTATACAAATGAACTTTATACATTGTCATTTTGTACCGTATTGTTCTCAACATAATGCGCACACCAGTATGACTTTACATGTTAAACAAGTAGTGTGTCCACCAAAACAAATGTGCATGTGCGTAAAATTTGGGTCATTTCTGGGTACAATGAACTAATTACAACTGGCTTATTGCAGTTGTATTTGCTTGAAGCAGGTTCAGCTTTGGTTCCTGAGAGAGCCTTATTTCTATTTCATTTGCATTCTCTGATATTTTTTTTTTCTTTTTCTGGTGGTTGTTCTTGGGATCTAAATTAAGTTCGACCTGTCTGCTGGAAATCTGAAGTAATATTCTGAAGGAATAAAAAATCCCTGACAGTGAAATGTTTTCAACAAGATCTCCTACACTATACATGTATACCATTTATAGCTCTTTCATTGCCATACAAAGTTAAAGTGAAGGTTGAGTTCTGGGAAAGTTGAAAAAATATTTTGTGAGCTTTTTTTCATTCTTTTTATGTCAATTCCAAAGAACATCATATTAGAAATGTCCCCTGAAAAGGATTGCTCTTCAAATGCCCTTACATTCGAAATATGACCCAAAATATATTGAAGTGTTCAGGGCGAACATTCATGCCACACGAGTTGCAGTCCCATATACCCATTTCTGTGTGCCATGCTTATGTTTTCCAGTGAGATGGTGTCAATTTCTTATCATTTCAAGGATTCCAAAATCTCACAGTATAACCAATTCTTATGTAGACATGATCAACCTTTCCCAATTACTTTGAGACAGTTTCTTTCACTATGTAATCACATGACCAGAACTCCACTTTATCTTTAAAACTGCCTGCATTCTTTGTATCTAAACCTTACGGACTAAAAAAGGGCTTGTCAATTTCTTGAAATTTTAAAAATGGATGGAACAAGGAAAGAATCATGATGAACACTGAAAAAGGAATCATAATTACAAATATCTCATGAATATTTATTTGTGATGTACATATTCATAAACTTGGTAGGACTGTAAGTCTGTAAGGGTCAATACGAGTAAAGTTGGTTTGCTTACCATGATCAGTCCATAGTGAAGAGTCTTGAAGCAATGTCATCTATCAGCCAGTTCACACCATAAAGTAAATTTTCACCTGTTACTGCGCTGCACCCCAGAATGAGCCAATGATGGGTCTTGATGTTATCAAGTTCCAAAGCCTTCGGATGCATAAAACGAAGTAATAAAATTAAATTCATGCAACAATATCTAACAAGAGGAAAGTTATAACAAAGAAATATGCTTATGCAAAAATGTGATCACACATATTTAAAACCTTTGATATCTAAAACTATTTAATTCTTCAGAAGCTCACATTTTGTACATCACTGACCAGAGTAGTGTTTATTTTTTTCTTAAGATACAGTAATGGAACATTTTGAACATAATTGTGACCTTTACATAAAATGATTTGTTTTCTATGCCTCCATGAAAATCTGGTGATCTACCTAGCAAATATCTGAATAAGTGATATCAACTGAATAGATGAGAAATTATTTCACACAAGCTAAAATCAGCTTTGTTGACTAGTATTAAAGTATTCATTACTTAATACTAGTCAACAAAACCTCTACAAAGAGATGGTAATTCACTCAAGTCATTTATGAAAAATGAATTACACATATTCAGTATGAATCACACATATTCAGTATGAATCTGAATGCTTTTGAGTATAACCATATTTCATGAACTTTTTGTAAGGATCCCTTGGCAAAAACCAGTTTCAATCTTACCTCTCTGATTTCATCAGCAGAAAGAGCACCAGGCAAATCCTGCTTGTTAGCAAAGACTAGTAACGTAGCACCATTTAGTCTCTGCAAAATAAAAACATGGAAACTTACCATCATACTGCTACGAAAATACAATTTTATATCCTTCAACCTTGGCAACTGTAATTACAGGCCCAATACCGGTAATTCTTAAAACAGAGATACTGAAATGATATGCTTTACCAAAGGAAAGAAGTGTCATCTTAATTTGCCAGTCAACTAAGAAACATATTTTTGATTGCCCTGGGCAAAATGAAAAGTGGGCCAGAAGATTTTTTTTCCTGCATTCAAAGGATAACATCAAGGGGAGTGCCAACTGCCCCATATTCCCACACCCCCATATTTTGACATAGATAGATGTATGCATGGGGCTGTGCTAACCAGAGAATGAGAAATAACTTATTTTGAAAGTATATAGCATGTGCTAGAAGTAGCCTATACCATGCAGTCTAGTCAAACATGTACGGCTGCAATCAATTTAGGGCCATACAGCCACAAGGCAGTATATCTGCTTAACCCGAAAAGGGCCAGGGGGGGGGGGGGGTGGAATCCACCCCCCTGGACGTTTGCTGCGATATGTTTGAGGATAATTTGTTTTGCACCGCGAGCTTTCAAGACTTTATTGCCTATAGTCTTATGCATCCTTTGATACCAAATTTATAAAATTTCAATTTGCGAATATGTAAATAATCAATTAGCGATAATTAAAAAACCAGTTGAGATATAGATATGAAACTTTACAGGGTTATTCTTTATAAGATACTCTATCTGTGTGCCAAGTTGCAGAATTTTTTATCACTCCACGGCCGAGATCTGGTATCTGGTATTATGATAAGGTTAATTAGTGTGCCTCACACTTCTGTATCTTATAACACAGATCAGTGAGTAAGTCACAGGAGCTGCTGTTGCATGCAGCTATGTTTTTACCCCCCCCCCCCCCCCATGTTGCCTCGAGCCATAATACAGGCAAAGTTTTGCTGCAGCTTTTTTTTTTTTGAGGTGGTTTAACACAACATGTCTGAATGGGCTGGATGGTAATGTACCTCCTCCAACAGAAGAGAATGCAGCTCCTGTTTGCAGTCCATCAGTCTTCTCCTATCTGCACTGTCCACCACCCAGAGCAATCCATCTGTACTCTCAAAGTAGTTCCTCCAGTAAGAGCGCAGGGACTTCTGGCCACCTACATCCCATATGTTAAGTTTGAACCTGTGAGTAAGGAGAAGTTCACCAGTCATGATTAGATATGATCAATGTCTAATATGGCTACTCTTTAAGCAAGAAATTTACCACATTAAAAAAAGATATCTTACACTCGATCACTCACTCACCATATTGATCATGAGTAGTGTTTGGAATGATTTTAGCAGACTGAACTGCTATCCAGAAGTGACTTATCACATGAAATATGTATGAAAACAATATTTTCACTCTTATTAACTATTCTCATCTACACTGGAATTCCTAATTATTATTATATCATCTGGTTACTGATTCTACATATTTACCCTTTATGCTCTAATGTCTTGATGTTAAAGCCAAGTGTTGGAGATATTGTGTTGATATCCTCTCCATTGAATTTCTTCAGAATGGTGGTCTTCCCTGCATTATCCAGTCCTCTAAATATCAACTAAGTTAAGGCGACAATGTGGGAATATATTACAAGAAACTGTTACAAGAAAGGGTGACAAAGTGAATAAACTTTCCCTTTTTTTTCCCTTTCTTTTTTTTCTCAATCCATATATCATTTTCAACTTCATCACAAACAATTATTCATGCAGTATGACTTCTGAGAACTTAGAAATTAGACAATAAATCAAAGATGTTCATGAAGAGATAGACAATGCAATCCAATCATCTCTGTGACCCATCTTGATCTTGTGAAGGGCATGACTGGGTTTTAATTAAACAAACCATCTATTTTGTAATCAAGTAACTTAATACACATCTACTTTTAAACATATAGTACAAAATGGGTTGCAAAATACAACTCACATAACATGGGTATGTGGGGCTGAGTAAATTTCGGCTGCTGTTGACCTCAAAGTAGGAGAGGTAACTGCTCCCGAATAATCTGCTTTTTATAATGTAGACAAAGATGATCCAATATCTTTAACACTTTGATCAAATGGAATTTTCAAGCTGCTTTATCTATATTGTGGTATCCAGCGATCTTGCTCCTTTGAAACTCACACAATGGTATTTAACTGGCACTCGGCCACTCACACATGTATACCGTAAATCTAGTTAGTAGACTTACGTACTCCAGAGTATAAGTAGGCAGCCACCCCAGTACAGCCATCTAGGGCCTGTTTCTCGAAACCAACGACAAGACAGTCATAACTTTGTCCACCAACTACGGAAATGTCTCTAATCTTCCTAAAGGTTTCACAAAGAGCTCACTAGCTAGACATCTTGTGATATTGATAATATTGGCACGCATAGACGGCAGTTTATAAGCTTGCGAGATATTAGCACAATTAAATTTAGCATGCCGCGTTGGAACAACTCAGCCTACAGCGCACCTTCCGTGCCGATCTCTCGCCGTCTTTGTAATGCTAATCGTACAACGAAATCTACAAGTGAACGGTAAGTAAATCCACATCAATGTCGCCATAAATTGTAATTTTTTCATTTTTCTCATGATCCGATCATTGAAGTGGTTGGATGGGCAGGAAGAGGAAGAGTTTAGCAAACTCCGAAGGTGGTTTGCAAGGTTCACCATAAGCACTTATACATGTACAAGCTTATCTGAAGATAACATTGTACTCCACAATAGTTTTTAAGGGTAAATAGGCTTCAATAGGTTTTGTGTGTATTAGCAGGTTATGGTCTATTCTAGATCATCGATACATGAGAGGAAAATAATTATTTAAGATGACCTTGTACTCAGACTAGCTCTTTTATGGGTGAATAGGCTTCAATAGCTATTGTGTGTATCAGCAGGCCTTTTTCCAGGCTAGATCATTCATACAGGAGAGGAAAATAATTATTTAAAATTTCACTTTCAATTCTGAATCCCCTAATTTGTGGCACAGTAAGAGTGGAAGAGTCCATGAATCAGGTAATCTAGCAAATTTAAGAAAATTAAATCTTGCTTAGAGTAATTTTGTTGTCTGTTTTTGACTGCTGCAACAGTGAATGTTGGACACAGTCCCACATAGGCAAGGGCCCATGAGTGCATGTTTGGTAAAGTTGCTAGTACTAGTAGGAGTGTTCCTAATAATGATTTTAGGTAGGAGTGCGATTTTTAAGAGCTGAATTTGAAAGGAAGTATTTGAAATATTTATCTTATTCCCCCCCCCCCCCCATACAGAGCTGCCAACCTCACTTGACCAAAAATCCTATGATTTTACCATAAAAATCCTATTTTCAGAAAAAAAATCATATTCTTATTAACTGTCGTGTACTTTCCTACACAATATCTCAAGGATTGCGAATTTTGTTTATTTTGTAGTAATTTATACATGTATACAAGTACATGTATGTAATTTATTTAGTGACTTAACTACATGTACAGTGTACATGTTATTGATGATGAATGATCCTATTCTAATAAGGGAACTTCACTTAACAATTACCTCATTTACTTTTGAGACCCTGATGCCGCTGTTGTTGCTGCTCCCTTACACTTTGTTAACAGTCTATCACTAAATTTCATTTCATAGCAGTTTTGTCCTTTAGACTGGCATGTTGCCTTCTGAGTGAGAATATCACTTAATGTTGCAGTACTCAAACTGGACCTAAACTCTGTCTTGCATACGCAATCATGTACAATGTCAATGAGAGATACATAAACACACGGACATGACGGAGACACATAGTTATTTTTTTGATAAATCGTATTTTATTGAGAAAAATCCTAGTGTCCTATTGTCACTGAAAAATCCTATGAAATAGGATAAAATCGTACTATTTGGCAGCTCTGCCCATACCTTTAGTACATATATATGCGATAGAAAATGAGTAATATAATGACCACTATTAGATTAGTATTACTTTACTTAGTTTGGTGTGGAAAATTCTCCCGCCTAATTCCACCCCATCAAATGGTATGAATGGGACCGTGACTAAATCTGCCAAGTAACGGCGCATTAGCATTCCTTCAAATTTGAACATGAATCAATACAAATGCAGTGTAAAAGGATACAGCATCAGAAGTCGCATCTCTTTCTCCTTCTGTCTCATCTTCTTCAGAATTGTGAGCAGTCCCATGATTTAGTCAATTTTAAGACGAATGGACTCTCTGTGCAATCGGCTTTTCGCAGATGCAAATATGAATATGAATATTCATTCATGCGCTGATGATTATGCATATCGCCCTCATCGCGGCGCGGCTAAGGCAGGCTAGTATTCGGCCCATCCAGAAAAAAAATTCTGTCTTTGAAAAAAAAAAATAAATAAAGGAAATAAACAAAAGAGGAAATGGCAGTCGTCGTCATAGTCATATTTTCTTCTGATTTTGGAGGACTTGGGACTTGGAGGGTAATAGGAGGAGGAGAAGGTAGACTCGACTTGGGAGAGAGGCGTAAAACAAGGAAGTGGGGGGGGGGGGGCAGAGGCTAACGTTTTAGGTCAATCTGACTGGTAATTTCATCAGCACATTGTAAGCTAAGCTGGAACATATATACAGGTCTTGTGTGAATATATCAATATTTTCTCTGTTTTAAAAGGAAATAATAATAAGTCCCGTCAAGCAACGCATTCATTAATCAGGTACATGACAACCCTTAGGTCAAATAAAATGTATTCCTAGTTTCTCGTCCCCTCCTTCCCTTTTTTCGGTACACCTCAATATTTTTGTTATTCATTTGTTTTGTTTTTCCAAATAAATAATGATACCCCCCCCCACAAAGGGATTTTACCCACAGCTTTGTTCTGTTGCATCTAACCTATCATAAAAAGAATTTACTATATCACGTGACAAGTGATATTGCCTCCCTTCAAAATGATATAGATAGTAGGTCTAAACCTTCAAAGTGATGTTGCTCCCATTTCAGAATGAATTTATTGTACTTCGCGTAGGGAGCTGTCATCTTTCTAGAGTTACGTGTGTGCATGTTAGGGGCGAACTGCGAGTAAAGGGTGTAACTGAGCAAATTCCCCCCCCCCCCCAGACATTACCTTTTCCATAAAAGAGGGGCCGCCCCTTTCCCCCAATAAATCCGACAGTTTTCAACATAAAATTATCATGATTCATTTCTTAAAAACATCTCCGGCCTATATCATATAAGTAAAACTACAGTATAATAAAGAGGGGTCGGGCTAACTCGGCACTAGGGCGAACTCGGCACTGCGCGGTGACCATGTTTCAAGAGTTGAAGTCCACACTACGCACCGTACCCTTTTTAGCCTTAAATTTCATGTTTTGTATAATTTTACTTCTTGAAATTTTCAACATTACTTCTTTGATAATCATTTTACACATTGATATCAAATAATTTCAATTTAAGTGTTTTGAAATGTGTAATTAATGCGAAATTCAACACAAGTGTTTGCGATCAATTTAACTCTCTGGGCCCACTCAGCCGCGATTTTCCGCCAAGGCCGAGTTCGCCCTAGTGCCGAGTTAGCCCGCATCCAACAAAGAATGTTGAAGGGAGACAAGAAAACGTGTTCTCTATAATACTCTATTTACACGTTACTTTTGGACAAGTTTCAATGAGAAACATTTTCCAAGGGGGCAAAAATTATAGACAGGTGGGCTTTCCCGGCATAAAGGCAGCCAAAAACAAGCTTTTCTAAGAACAAATGTACTGACTAGGTTTCGTTTTCGGGGGGGGGGGGGGGGGGGGGGCGACTGCTTGCTGGCCGGAAAGTCAACTTTTACATTTTTATTCTGTGAGCTATTGACCCAAAAAACAAAAGGCACACATAACCAAATTAAAAAAAACAAAAAAAAACAAACTAAAAAAACAAAAACAAAACAAAACAAAACAAATTAAAGAAAATGAACAAAACAAAACAAATTCTTTTGCACTAGGTCCGGACACTGAGGTTAGTTATATCCGGACAGATGATTTTTCAAACAGAAAATAAAACCACTTTTCCTAAATTTTCAAGAATCTATCAAAAGGACTTAAAGACCTATGTTGACAATGTTAAAAATCTCAATTATTCACTTGATGTATGTTTTTGTTTTGTTTTGTTTTGTTTTGTTTTGTTTTGTTTTGTTTTTGTTTTGTTTTGTTTTGTTTTGTTTTGGTTTTTTTGGTTGTTAGGTTGTTTTGGTTGTTTTGGTTGTTTTGGTTGTTTTGTTGTTGTTTTTTTCAAATTTAACAACAACCGAGACAGCATAATTTTTAATAAGTGTCCTGACATTATAATCCCCATCCTGTAGAATTTTTTATCTGTCATCTCGCTGCTCATACGGATATGAGGATATATTCCGCGGGCACCTCTCGCTGCCTGAATAAGGTGATGGTTGCATCAAGGAGTAACTCCTAATATTGGTATATATTTTCAAAATTATCTGGGGGGAGGACTGAATAGTTGTTGTTTTTTCAACATATTGGCTTAATGAAAACACGATTCAGTATAACTTTTATTGTATGCATGTAAATATACCATTTTATACATTTTTGCTTTCTGGATGCAGCACAGCATTCAAACAAGAGGGACAACGGAGCATGTTTGAAGGTGGGGGGGGGGGGGGGAGGTGAAGAGACATAGCATTCGAATGAGCATATCATTTTCTTCTCATAAGCATTATGAAAAGTGTCAACTGAAAAAAGGGGGATGCAGCTCGCCGCCCCCCCCCCCTTCCGCGAATTCTTTTAATGGAATAATTTGCATAAATGAATAATAAGTAGTAATTTAGTGACGTCATCTACATGTGCCTTCACGTGTATTGCGCTACCTTTGGCGACCACTCCAGCGACCACTCGGAGGCACCGAAGCGTGACGCGGTCGAGAACAATAGAAAATCGCTGTACGGTGTCCTCAAAAGAGACAAAACAAAACGAAAAAATATTTGCACCGTAAATTTCGCTTCATTACCGGTCGGAAACTTCAATTCAAGTAGGCGTAGTGAGGCGATACAGAATTGTACTCCAGGAATAATGAGTGTGTAAAATATTCAGTTTTATGATGGAAAATGTTATATACCGGGGCAAGATGTCTAAATCTTACTGTTTTAACTTAAACTTAGTCCTTTAGACACCCCCCTGAATAACCCGATTTCGAACAAAAAGTAAATCGGCATGATGACTGCGGAATACAATGATTGAATAAAAGTTCTTTCAAACTGTCATCGACATTTTTAATTGTAAGTTGATTATACCAAATTAAAGCTGAAGAGTTCAGCTTTTTGGTGGTATATGCCACATACCGGGGCAAGATGTCTGGATCTTACTGTTTTAACTTAAACTTAGTCCTTTACACACTAAATAACCCGGCTTCGAACATAAAGTCAGTCGGCATAATCATAGCGAAATACAGAGGTTAAATATAAGCTCTCTCAAATTTTCATCGACATTTTTAATTCTTAGCTGACTATATCGAATTAAAGCTGAAGAGTTCAGCTTTCTTATGGTATAAGCCACATACCGGGGCAAGAGGTCTGGATCTTACTGTTTTAACTTAAAAATAGGCTTTTAGTTACATTACGCTCTACATAATTTCCATTTCGAACAACATCAGTCTGCGTAATGATTGCCAAATAGATGGTCAAATAAAAGCTCTCTCAAATTTTCATAGACATTTTTTATTCTTAGCTGACTATACCACATCAAAGCTGGAGAATTCAGCTTTTTGGTGGTATATGCCACATACCGGGGCAAGAGGTCTGGATCTTACTGTTTTAACTTAAACTTAGTCCTTTACACACTCAATAACCCGGCTTCGAACATAAAGTCAGTCGGCATAATCATAGCGAAATGCAGTGGTTAAATATAAGCTCTCTCAAAATTTCATCGACATTTTTTATTCTTAGCTGGCTATACCAAATTAAAGCTGAAGAGTTCAGCTTTCTAATGGTATAAGCCACATACCGGGGCAAGAGGTCTGGATCTTACTGTTTTAACTTAAAAATAGACTTTTGGTTACATTACGCTCTACATAATTCCCATTTCGAACAACATCAGTCGGCATAATGATAGCGAAATACAGAGGTTAAATAATAGCTCTCTCAAAATTTCATCGACATTTTTTATTCTTAGCTGATTATACCACATTAGAGCTGAAGAATTCAGTTTTCTGGTGGTATATGCCACATACCGGGGCAAGATGTCTGGATCTTACTGTTTTAACTTAAACTTAGTCTTTTAGACACTCAATAACCCGGCTTCGAACATAAAGCAGTCGGCATAATGATAGCGAAATACAGAGGTTAAATATAAGCTCTCTCAAATTTTCATCGACATTTTTTATTCTTAGCTGATTATACCACATTAAAGCTGAAGAGTTCAGCTTTTTGGTGGTATATGCCACATACCGGGGCAAGATGTCTGGATCTTACTGTTTTAACTTAAACTTAGTCCTTTACACACTAAATAACCCGGCTTCGAACATAAAGTCAGTCGGCATAATCATAGCGAAATACAGAGGTTAAATATAAGCTCTCTCAAATTTTCATCGACATTTTTAATTCTTAGCTGACTATATCGAATTAAAGCTGAAGAGTTCAGCTTTCTTATGGTATAAGCCACATACCGGGGCAAGAGGTCTGGATCTTACTGTTTTAACTTAAAAATAGGCTTTTAGTTACATTACGCTCTACATAATTTCCATTTCGAACAACATCAGTCTGCGTAATGATTGCCAAATACGATGGTCAAATAAAAGCTCTCTCAAATTTTCATAGACATTTTTTATTCTTAGCTGACTATACCACATCAAAGCTGGAGAATTCAGCTTTTTGGTGGTATATGCCACATACCGGGGCAAGAGGTCTGGATCTTACTGTTTTAACTTAAACTTAGTCCTTTACACACTCAATAACCCGGCTTCGAACATAAAGTCAGTCGGCATAATGATAGCGAAATACAGTGGTTAAATATAAGCTCTCTCAAAATTTCATCTACATTTTTTATTCTTAGCTGGCTATACCAAATTAAAGCTGAAGAGTTCAGCTTTCTAATGGTATAAGCCACATACCGGGGCAAGAGGTCTGGATCTTACTGTTTTAACTTAAAAATAGACTTTTGGTTACATTACGCTCTACATAATTCCCATTTCGAACAACATCAGTCGGCATAATGATAGCGAAATACAGAGGTTAAATAATAGCTCTCTCAAAATTTCATCGACATTTTTTATTCTTAGCTGATTATACCACATTAGAGCTGAAAAATTCAGTTTTCTGGTGGTATATGCCACATACCGGGGCAAAATGTCTGGATCTTACTGTTTTAACTTAAACTTAGTCTTTTAGACACTCAATAACCCGGCTTCGAACATAAAGTCAGTCGGCATAATGATAGCGAAATACAGTGGTTAAATATAAGCTTTCTCAAATTTTCATCGACATTTTTTATTCTTAGCTGATTATACCACATTAAAGCTGAAGAATTCAGCTTTCTGGTGGTATATGCCACATACCGGGGCAAGAGGTCTGGATCTTACTGTTTTAACTTAAACTTAGTCCTTTAGACACTCAATAACCCGGCTTCGAACATAAAGTCAGTCGGCATAGTGATAGCGAAATACAGTGGTTAAATCTAAGCTCTCTCAAAATTTCATCGACATTTTTTATTCTTAGCTGGCTATACCAAATTAAAGCTGAAGAGTTCAGCTTTGTAATGGTATTAGCCACATACCGGGGCAAGAGGTCTGGATCTTACTGTTTTAACTTAAACTTAGCCTTTTAGTTACATTACGCTCTACATAATTTCCATTTCGAATAACATCAGTCTGCGTAATGATTGCCAAATACGATGGTCAAATAAAAACTCTCTCAAATTTTCATCGACATTTTTTATTCTTAGCTGGCTATACCAAATTAAAGCTGAAGAATTCAGTTTTTTGGTGATACCACATACCGGGGCAAGAGGTCTGGATCTTACTGTTTTAACTTAAAAATAGGCTTTTAGTTACATTACGCTCTACATAATTTCCATTTCGAACAACATCAGTCTGCGTAATGATTACGAAATACGATGGTCAAATAAAAGCTCTCTCAAATTTTCATCGACATTTTTTATTCTTAACTAACTATACCAAATCAAAGCTGGGAAATTCAGCTTTTTGGTGGTATATGCCACATACCGGGGCAAGATGTCTCGATCTTACTGTTTTAACTTAAACTTAGTCCTTTACACACTCAATAACCCGGCTTCGAACATAAAGTCAGTTGGCATAATCATATTGAAATACACAGGTTAAATATAAGCTCTCTCAAATTTTCATCGACATTTTTTATTCATAGATGATTATACCAAATTATAGCTGAAGAGTTCAGCTATTTGGTGGTATATGCCACATACCGGGGAAAGAGGTCTGGATCTTACTGTTTTAACTTAAACTTAGTCCTTTAGACACCCCCTAAATAAACCTTCGAACAGAATGTCAGTCGGCATAATGATTGCGAAATACTTTTTTGTGTGTGGTGGTGGGGGGGGGGGGGGACTTTTATGTGAAAGTTGCAGCGAGACGAAATATCTCCTTATAAAGGGATCAGTTTACATTGTAACATCTCAACTAACATCAAATTTCTAATTCCCTGCAAAGTTTCTCCGGATGAATCGAATTGTAATTGTCTACCTTCGATCACAGATCTGGCATACATAGAAACGAAAGCCCCGCAGTTACTTCCATCTCTTTGCATGGGCAGATTATTAGGAATCAAAATCTTCCACCTTTTCAAATTGTATTGCAAATCAAAAACATTAACATCAACGTTAAGAGCACGAGAAAATTCACATAACCTAATTGCCCTCTTGGCAATCATTATTGTTGAATTTGACGCATTACCAATAGGATCCATTATAGTGATGGTGAAATGATTTGGTTGCAGCACAAGCAGTACCCAGTGATTACTGTAAGACACCGGAATAAGTACCGTGTCGTGATTAACCCAATTTCTGTTACGATTGAGGTAGCTGGCTTCATTGGGATACCAATTCTGAGAGCGATTTCGACATATCTTACTGCCTGCCCAGCAAGCGTCCATCACCAGTGTTTTTGTGGCATGTGATTTGGTGTTCTCTTTAACTAGACACAAGTATGCACTTATGACAGCATCGTTGAACCAGTCTTCACTGGTTAAGATAGCGAGATCTCTCTTTTCTAAACGATATCTACCAACTGAGTGGTGATCTGGAAGCGAGTCAGTAGGAACATTAGCAATTGATGATAATACACTCACATCGAAACTTATGGGAAGAGCTGCTAAAGCTCCCTCAGTACTAGTCTTTACAATTTGTATTTCACCCTTGTCAGTACCTGTGTCAACTGCACTACGGCATACATATATACACTCCCACTACACCAACATCTTTATTCTTAGATTTCTCATTTAATTGTGCCAAATGGTGACATGCTTTGTCATTACCATTTAGGAGCTGAAACTTTTCTCTCTTCCGTCGGTACGTCGCTATTGTGTCACCTTCGACTAGGATCACATTGTGGAGTCTATATGACAGATCTCTTTCGAACCCATTGGAACATGCGGGTATTGAGTCTTGAAGTGTTTCCTCGCTAACTTTCTGGACAACTTTTATCATAACCTTAGCAGGGGAAACTACTTTGCAATTGCGAACAGTTGCTCTCGGAGAGCACTTGCAATTAGACCTATTCTTCAGGGTATACGTTGCCAGGTGATCTCCCACTGTGTTTTCCAAGTTACATGCATTTGGTTGATCAATTATGGGAATCAAGCTAATGTAATCCGAATTTACAGCATTGCAATGCATGCATTTATCAGAACATAGAACTTGCATCAATGCTTCAACATCGTTCTGCTGTTCAAGTTTTTGAAATTTTGTTTCAAATTTCGTTTTTAGGTCACAGATTATGTCTCTTTCACCGTCTACTGTGAAGTCACTATTCAACGTAGCTGATATTACATCATGAATACTCTGTGATTCAGTAAGTGGTGACGAGGATGTCATTTCCAGTACTTTATGATAAACTGCTATATATGCAGATCTGTCTATGGCTTCTTGATTCCTCTCACTTTCCTCATAATTTATGACTTTATAATCATCTATGAGGACTTGGTGAGTTTTACTTTTCACAAGGGTGGTGTAATGTCCCAAATTGGCAAAGTTTCCATGATGATTTATAACAGCGACTAGTTGGTAGTTCGAAATTGATCCCTTTACACCAATGGATATTGTGTCTTGGACACGAACTCTTGTATTTATTTTCATCATAAGACCACTTTCTGTTGCATTACCAGTAGTTCTTTGCAACTGTATGAACAAGAGTTCCGGTGTGCTAAGTATCTCCCTGTTTACAATGGCAGTCTGATTTCGACATGTATTGCAATTCGATGATATACTCTCTGAATGTTTCGACTGCTGTGTAAGCAGGTCTTGGATGTTGACGTTCTTGTTTTGATCGCTTGGAACTGAGATAGTCCAACCTCTTTGTGTTTCGATGGTGATACCTGTAGTTTTACAGTTATTACAGGTTCCTTGTACTTGTACTATCCCATCACATACAGTTTTCAGATCACATACCTATAAAAATGGAATAATCATATTTACTATGAATTCATGTGCATCTTGTTGCATTCCTACTTGAAATTTGCATGCATTGCTAACAGCAACAAATGCGTTTCTGGTGGAACTCTTCAGAATTGTTGTTCCGTCACAAACAGATAATATTTTAAGCATCTTCAGCAATTCACTATATGCCACATACCTTCTACGATCTATATTGTTGACTGGCACTCTATCATAGTTTTCCAACAGAGACTGAACCTGTGGTATTTGAACCACAGCTTGCATAACAGCGTTAAACCAACAGTTATTGAGGTTGTTCTCCATTCCACTAAAATGGAGAAACATTTGTGCTTTTCTCTCAATGTGTTTCAGTGGATTCGTTTTGGGTGCCTTTTGAAAGACGCCAACTTTCTTCTTGCGCGGGCTCTTCTTATTCCACTCTTCCTTAATAATGACGGTCGAGCTTGACTTGACCGATACTGATTCGGGGACAGCATTGTCTGGTGATTTTTCAGGTTTGTGAGAAGGGGGTTTCAAATTTGTCTGCTTTACATATGTTCTTATTGAATTCTTTCTCCCAGACACTCTAGTCGACTGGTCAGTATGACTTCTCTGAATTCCCTTCAGATCTCGACATAGTATACTAATGAATTCGTCAACTCTGTTGATTTTCTTTGTACCTAGCTGTATGTTTTTCAGTACCCCCATTCGTTGTTCGGCGTGACCAGTCGTTTTGGGAAGAGCTGCTATTTCTGTCTTTAAGTCAGTGTATGATTTGTCACGACCGCGCTCTGTGTATCTTGTGAGATCGCCAAGCAAGATGCTACCACCAGAAAGCTGAATTCTTCAGCTTTAATGTGGTATAGCCAGCTAAGAATAAAAAATGTCGATGAAAATTTGAGAGAGCTCATATATAACCTCTGTATTTCGCTATCATTATATGCCGACTGACTTTATGTTCGAAGCCGGGTTATTGAGTGTGTAAAGGACTAAGTTTAAGTTAAAACAGTAAGATCCAGACATCTTGCCCCGGTATGTGGCATATACCACCAGAAAGCTGAATTCTTCAGCTTTAATGTGGTATAATCAGCTAAGAATAAAAAATGTCGATGAAAATTTGAGAGAGCTTATATTTAACCTCTGTATTTCGCTATCATTATATGCCGACTGACTTTATGTTCGAAGCCGGGTTATTGAGTGTGTAAAGGACTAAGTTTAAGTTAAAACAGTAAGATCGAGACATCTTGCCCCGGTATGTGGCATATACCACCAGAAAGCTGAATTCTTCAGCTTTAATGTGGTATAATCAGCTAAGAATAAAAAATGTCGATGAAAATTTGAGAGAGTTTTTATTTGACCATCGTATTTGGCAATCATTACGCAGACTGATGTTGTTCGAAATGGAAATTATGTAGAGCGTAATGTAACTAAAAGCCTAAGTTTAAGTTAAAACAGTAAGATCGAGACCTCTTGCCCCGGTATGTGGCATATACCACCAGAAAGCTGAATTCTTCAGCTTTAATTTGGTATAGCCAGCTAAGAATAAAAAATGTCGATGAAAATTTGAGAGAGCTCATATATAACCTCTGTATTTCGCTATCATTATATGCCGACTGACTTTATGTTCGAAGCCGGGTTATTGAGTGTGTAAAGGACTAAGTTTAAGTTAAAACAGTAAGATCCAGACATCTTGCCCCGGTATGTGGCATATACCACCAGAAAGCTGAATTCTTCAGCTTTAATGTGGTATAATCAGCTAAGAATAAAAAATGTCGATGAAAATTTGAGAGAGTTTTTATTTGACCATCGTATTTGGCAATCATTACGCAGACTGATGATGTTCGAAATGGAAATTATGTAGAGCGTAATGTAACTAAAAGCCTAAGTTTAAGTTAAAACAGTAAGATCGAGACCTCTTGCCCCGGTATGTGGCATATATTACCAGAAAGCTGAATTCTTCAGCTTTAATGTGGTATAATCAGCTAAGAATAAAAAATGTCGATGAAAATTTGAGAGAGTTTTTATTTGACCATCGTATTTGGCAATCATTACGCAGACTGATGTTGTTCGAAATGGAAATTATGTAGAGCGTAATGTAACTAAAAGCCTAAGTTTAAGTTAAAACAGTAAGATCCAGACCTCTTGCCCCGGTATGTGGCATATACCACCAGAAAGCTGAATTCTTCAGCTTTAATTTGGTATAGCCAGCTAAGAATAAAAAATGTCGATGAAAATTTGAGAGAGCTTATATTTAACCTCTGTATTTCGCTATCATTATATGCCGACTGACTTTATGTTCGAAGCCGGGTTATTGAGTGTGTAAAGGACTAAGTTTAAGTTAAAACAGTAAGATCGAGACCTCTTGCCCCGGTATGTGGCATATACCACCAGAAAGCTGAATTCTTCAGCTTTAATGTGGTATAATCAGCTAAGAATAAAAAATGTCGATGAAAATTTGAGAGAGCTTATATTTAACCTCTGTATTTCGCTATCATTATATGCCGACTGACTTTATGTTCGAAGCCGGGTTATTGAGTGTGTAAAGGACTAAGTTTAAGTTAAAACAGTAAGATCGAGACATCTTGCCCCGGTATGTGGCATATACCACCAGAAAGCTGAATTCTTCAGCTTTAATGTGGTATAATCAGCTAAGAATAAAAAATGTCGATGAAAATTTGAGAGAGCTTATATTTAACCTCTGTATTTCGCTATCATTATATGCCGACTGACTTTATGTTCGAAGCCGGGTTATTGAGTTTGTAAAGGACTAAGTTTAAGTTAAAACAGTAAGATCGAGACATCTTGCCCCGGTATGTGGCATATACCACCAGAAAGCTGAATTCTTCAGCTTTAATGTGGTATAATCAGCTAAGAATAAAAAATGTCGATGAAAATTCGAGAGAGCTTATATTTAACCTCTGTATTTCGCTATCATTATATGCCGACTGACTTTATGTTCGAAGCCGGGTTATTGAGTGTGTAAAGGACTAAGTTTAAGTTAAAACAGTAAGATCGCAACATCTTGCCCCGGTATGTGGCATATACCACCAGAAAGCTGAATTCTTCAGCTTTAATGTGGTATAATCAGCTAAGAATAAAAAATGTCGATGAAAATTTGAGAGAGTTTTTATTTGACCATCGTATTTGGCAATCATTACGCAGACTGATGTTGTTCGAAATGGAAATTATGTAGAGCGTAATGTAACTAAAAGCCTAAGTTTAAGTTAAAACAGTAAGATCAAGACCTCTTGCCCCGGTATGTGGCATATACCACCAGAAAGCTGAATTCTTCAGCTTTAATTTGGTATAGCCAGCTAAGAATAAAAAATGTCGATGAAAATTTGAGAGAGCTCATATATAACCTCTGTATTTCGCTGTCATTATATGCCGACTGACTTTATGTTCGAAGCCGGGTTATTGAGTGTGTAAAGGACTAAGTTTAAGTTAAAACAGTAAGATCCAGACATCTTGCCCCGATATGTGGCATATACCACCAGAAAGCTGAATTCTTCAGCTTTAATGTGGTATAATCAGCTAAGAATAAAAAATGTCGATGAAAATTTGAGAGAGCTTATATTTAACCTCTGTATTTCGCTATCATTATATGCCGACTGACTTTATGTTCGAAGCCGGGTTATTGAGTGTGTAAAGGACTAAGTTTAAGTTAAAACAGTAAGATCGAGACATCTTGCCCCGGTATGTGGCATATACCACCAGAAAGCTGAATTCTTCAGCTTTAATGTGGTATAATCAGCTAAGAATAAAAAATGTCGATGAAAATTTGAGAGAGTTTTTATTTGACCATCGTATTTGGCAATCATTACGCAGACTGATGTTGTTCGAAATGGAAATTATGTAGAGCGTAATGTAACTAAAAGCCTAAGTTTAAGTTAAAACAGTAAGATCGAGACCTCTTGCCCCGGTATGTGGCATATACCACCAGAAAGCTGAATTCTTCAGCTTTAATGTGGTATAATCAGCTAAGAATAAAAAATGTCGATGAAAATTTGAGAGAGTTTTTATTTGACCATCGTATTTGGCAATCATTACGCAGACTGATGTTGTTCGAAATGGAAATTATGTAGAGCGTAATGTAACTAAAAGCCTAAGTTTAAGTTAAAACAGTAAGATCAAGATCTCTTGCCCCGGTATGTGGCATATACCACCAGAAAGCTGATTTCTTCAGCTTTAATTTGGTATAGCCAGCTAAGAATAAAAAATGTCGATGAAAATTTGAGAGAGCTTATATTTAACCTCTGTATTTCGCTATCATTATATGCCGACTGACTTTATGTTCGAAGCCGGGTTATTGAGTGTGTAAAGGACTAAGTTTAAGTTAAAACAGTAAGATCCAGACCTCTTGCCCCGGTATGTGGCATATACCACCAGAAAGCTGAATTCTTCAGCTTTAATGTGGTATAATCAGCTAAGAATAAAAAATGTCGATGAAAATTTGAGAGAGCTTATATTTAACCTCTGTATTTCGCTATCATTATATGCCGACTGACTTTATGTTCGAAGCCGGGTTATTGAGTGTGTAAAGGACTAAGTTTAAGTTAAAACAGTAAGATCGAGACATCTTGCCCCGGTATGTGGCATATACCACCAGAAAGCTGAATTCTTCAGCTTTAATGTGGTATAATCAGCTAAGAATAAAAAATGTCGATGAAAATTCGAGAGAGCTTATATTTAACCTCTGTATTTCGCTATCATTATATGCCGACTGACTTTATGTTCGAAGCCGGGTTATTGAGTGTGTAAAGGACTAAGTTTAAGTTAAAACAGTAAGATCGCAACATCTTGCCCCGGTATGTGGCATATACCACCAGAAAGCTGAATTCTTCAGCTTTAATGTGGTATAATCAGCTAAGAATAAAAAATGTCGATGAAAATTTGAGAGAGTTTTTATTTGACCATCGTATTTGGCAATCATTACGCAGACTGATGTTGTTCGAAATGGAAATTATGTAGAGCGTAATGTAACTAAAAGCCTAAGTTTAAGTTAAAACAGTAAGATCCAGACCTCTTGCCCCGGTATGTGGCATATACCACCAGAAAGCTGAATTCTTCAGCTTTAATTTGGTATAGCCAGCTAAGAATAAAAAATGTCGATGAAAATTTGAGAGAGCTCATATATAACCTCTGTATTTCGCTGTCATTATATGCCGACTGACTTTATGTTCGAAGCCGGGTTATTGAGTGTGTAAAGGACTAAGTTTAAGTTAAAACAGTAAGATCCAGACATCTTGCCCCGGTATGTGGCATATACCACCAGAAAGCTGAATTCTTCAGCTTTAATGTGGTATAATCAGCTAAGAATAAAAAATGTCGATGAAAATTTGAGAGAGCTTATATTTAACCTCTGTATTTCGCTATCATTATATGCCGACTGACTTTATGTTCGAAGCCGGGTTATTGAGTGTGTAAAGGACTAAGTTTAAGTTAAAACAGTAAGATCGAGACATCTTGCCCCGGTATGTGGCATATACCACCAGAAAGCTGAATTCTTCAGCTTTAATGTGGTATAATCAGCTAAGAATAAAAAATGTCGATGAAAATTTGAGAGAGTTTTTATTTGACCATCGTATTTGGCAATCATTACGCAGACTGATGTTGTTCGAAATGGAAATTATGTAGAGCGTAATGTAACTAAAAGCCTAAGTTTAAGTTAAAACAGTAAGATCGAGACCTCTTGCCCCGGTATGTGGCATATACCACCAGAAAGCTGAATTCTTCAGCTTTAATGTGGTATAATCAGCTAAGAATAAAAAATGTCGATGAAAATTTGAGAGAGTTTTTATTTGACCATCGTATTTGGCAATCATTACGCAGACTGATGTTGTTCGAAATGGAAATTATGTAGAGCGTAATGTAACTAAAAGCCTAAGTTTAAGTTAAAACAGTAAGATCGAGACCTCTTGCCCCGGTATGTGGCATATACCACCAGAAAGCTGATTTCTTCAGCTTTAATTTGGTATTGCCAGCTAAGAATAAAAAATGTCGATGAAAATTTGAGAGAGCTTATATTTAACCTCTGTATTTCGCTATCATTATATGCCGACTGACTTTATGTTCGAAGCCGGGTTATTGAGTGTGTAAAGGACTAAGTTTAAGTTAAAACAGTAAGATCGAGACCTCTTGCCCCGGTATGTGGCATATACCACCAGAAAGCTGAATTCTTCAGCTTTAATGTGGTATAATCAGCTAAGAATAAAAAATGTCGATGAAAATTTGAGAGAGCTTATATTTAACCTCTGTATTTCGCTATCATTATATGCCGACTGACTTTATGTTCGAAGCCGGGTTATTGAGTGTGTAAAGGACTAAGTTTAAGTTAAAACAGTAAGATCGAGACATCTTGCCCCGGTATGTGGCATATACCACCAGAAAGCTGAATTCTTCAGCTTTAATGTGGTATAATCAGCTAAGAATAAAAAATGTCGATGAAAATTTGAGAGAGTTTTTATTTGACCATCGTATTTGGCAATCATTACGCAGACTGATGTTGTTCGAAATGGAAATTATGTAGAGCGTAATGTAACTAAAAGCCTATTTTTAAGTTAAAACGGTATGATCCAGACCTCTTGCCCCGGTACGTGGCTTATACCACAAGAAAGCTGAACTCTTCAGCTTTGATTCGGTATAGTCAACTATGAATAAAAAATGTCGATGAAAACTTGAGAGAGCGTTTTTTTTTTTAATCATTGTATTTGGCACTCGTTACGCCGACTGATGTTGTTCGAAAGGGGAGTTATGTAGAGCGCAATGTAACTAAAAGTCTTTATTTTAGGTAAAACAGTGAGATTCAGACCTCTTGCCCCGGTATATGGCATATACCACCAGAAAGATGAACTCTTTACCTTTAATTTGGTGTAATCAACTAAGAATACTAAATGTCGATGAAAGTTTGAGAGAGCTTTTATTCCATTATCACTCACTACGTCGAAAATTCGCGATCATTTTTATTTGCGTTCGCTGTTCTGTCATTTCTCCAATCATAGAACTAAAATGACGTTATTAGCAAAAATATCAATCACCTACGATGATACTTTTTGAAAACCGGTTCATTTCTATTTCGGCTGTATTTCCAGTTCTACAAAGCTTTAAAGAAGTGTTTTTGCCGGCCGAATAAGCCTTTTTTGAACAGTTAGTTTTTTTTTCTTTTTCTTATTTGTCGTTTTGTCGACACCGTAATTGGTCGCTGAACTTGTGGTCGCCAAATTCAAGGAGCGTTCACGTGTTAAGTAGAAATGAAGACGAAAAAGAAGATAAAGACGCAGAAAAACAAGCCTCCTGTAGACCGAAACGATGATGTATGTAGAGTCTACTATCAATGCCTTATGATTGCATGATTTTGATTTCAATTTGAGTTTCGCTTGTATTTAGATCTAGTCAGTAATTTAGTACTTTGCTGTTTCGGATAATTTTTGTGTTGTCCCACATATTGAAATGCGTCGTGTCTCTGATTGCTGGCCGTGCTGTGTGACATGACTAGCCCACTCATACTCATGGGCCCTTGCCTATGTGGGACTGTGTCCAACATTCACTGTTGCAGCAGTCAAAAACAGACAGCAAAATTGCTCTAAGCTAGATTTAATTTTCTTAAATTTGCTAGATTACCTGATTCATGGACTCTTCCACTCTTACTGTGCCACAAATTAGGGGATTCAGAATTGAAAGTGAAATTTTAAATAATTATTTTCCTCTCCTGTATGAATGACCTAGCCTGGAAAAGGGCCTGCTGATACAATAGCTATTGATACTTACTTACTTACTTACTTACTTGGATACTTGGTTGATTAGCCCTCTTGAAGCCTATTCACCCATAAAAGAGCTAGTCTGAGTACAAGGTTATCCTCAGATAAGCTTGTACATGTATAAGTGGACTAGCCTGGAAAGGCTCTTTGAAGAGTTAAAAAAAAATTTAAAAAAAGCTGACGCTACTCTTCATAGAGCCTGATTGTTTAATCTCGCTCAGCAATATAGCAGCCATTTTAGAGTTTAAAGAACCTCCTGAAAGTCACCTTTACCATGAGCCAGGAGCGCGCGGGCCTCGCACGCATTCTGACTGGGCATCCTCAGCACTGCATGCGTGCAGTGCTGAGCAGTGCTGAGCAGCTCTGCAAGGTCTTTGAGCTGCTCCTCAAGCCTGGTCTGGAGCATTCCAAATATATTTCAAGTAGAACATGCGTAAGGAAATATTCAATCATACATGCACCATTGATATAATCATTGCACATAGGTTTTACACAAAATAAAGAAGCAAATCTATTCCATCATCAGCAACTAAGAAAATGAAAATTCATGACATTTTTTCTGTACTGAGCAAATGGAAGAGCGGAGATCGCAAGATTCTTCACGGAGTTGCCAATTTGTTTTTGATTGATTACAACTTCAAACATCTGTAACTTTCTTGTTTCTTATTGGATTTTTGCTCAAACTTTTACTAATTTGATTCTCCCATTTTTCCGCTGTTATTAATGTAGCAATCCAAATAACTGCTGCTACCAGATGTAGGGTGGCTACTAAAAGTATGATGGCGTATACTATAGGGTTCACTACACAGGTGTCAGTAAAATAAAATAGATACAGCACTCTCAAGATCTGGGTTCCACAAAAATTAATATTCATAATCACATTGACCAATCATAAAAGTCTCAACTAAATAACTGACCAATCAGAAATAAAAGTTATGAGAGGGGTGAACAAAGATGAACGTCAGGGGTGTGTGTAGCTAAGTAAGAAAGTGATAACATTATATAATGTGTTTTGCAATGACCATGACACACAGTGTGTCTAGCTTAAATACAATGCACAATAAGTATACACACTGCACATACAACAGTGACTGCACATAGAGTGTATGCAGGGAACATGACAATGGGGTGAAATGTACAATGAACAGGTGGTGTGGATGGAGATGGTAAGGAGGGTGACTGGCAGGTGAAAAATGTAATGGACAAGCATGAGATGAGCATGAGCATAAATGTAAACATTAAAGGGACCGAAAAGTCGCCAATCGTGGTGTTTTGGAGCTTGGCCCGGCTCGGGTAATGTTCAGGAATCTCCGCACATCTTCGGTAAACGAGCACGCAATTGCAGTGATACGCATTCGACCGAAGAAAGACGAACTGAACAACCCAACTGACAAACTACCCCACCCTCGACGGCAATTTTGTTCGCTGCTCCAAGACTGTTGTTATGCACGGCCTTGCAATAGGGGCAAGCGAATGAAATTGAACGTACATGGATATCGAGCGGTGGCTCCCTTTAACAAAGTTCTCTGACTCATACATGTAGTGTTCAAAATATTAAAGGCTCTACATTAACCCTTTCGAGACAATTGACCACATTTTGTGGTTTGGCCCAATAACTTTTGATTTAGAGCCTTAAAAAATATACCAGATGCATGAGCAGAAAGAGCAAAAAATTCTGCACATACCGTGTCCATTTTTGTTGCATGATCATATTGCGTTTGATGCCAGGAATTTTAAAAAGGAGAATAAGATTGAACATCCTTAAATTGGCAACACATTGAGAGATTCAAAATCATTGTTCTTTGTCCAAATTGGCAACTTTTTCAACTTTTCGACAAAGTTCCTAACCATGTATATTATTTTCAAGACATTACATCTTATTAGAACCACGTAGCACTAAAAGAAAAATATTACTGTTGCCAATTTGCAGAACAAAATGTGATCAATTGAGCTCTTAAATAATTCCTGTCCTGAAAGGGTTAAGATAAAATAAATTCCAGTGTGGACTTCCTCTTTATGCCAGAAAACACCAAACAATGGTTTTATGAGACACTTTCTTAGAAGTTTCCCCACTATATCTATTTCATTTCATGTGGCCACGATGCCTCTATAAAAGAGACACTGAATTACTTTAATATTTGTGTAAATGATATTGATCTGAATTCCAAACAACCGTTTTGTAACATGAATTTAAGTTTATTGGACAATAAGCACAAAATATTCAGGCAAGGTATACAGCTATGATTGTGCACTGATGCTATTCAATGCGCTCTCCTTGTAAGATTTGAAAAAATTATCGTAACTTTCTAAAATGTAATAATATTTTATTTGAAAAAGTATTTATATGGAAGACTTAGAATACTATTCCGAAGAACTCACTTATTCGCTTTTTTGTGAGCTCTCCTTAGAAGTTAGAATACATGTGGGATTGTCTTACAGGAGCCTCGTCAGCGAATATTTCTCAGTTGGCTTTCAGAATCCGTTCCACCAGTACGCGCATTTTCATTCTGAGCTCTTCATAGTCCTCCTGGCTCGGCAAGTATGTCATCATGGGGAGGTCGCAGGCTTTGTGAATGGGCTCTTCGGGGACATCACGAAACTACACTCGGTTTTTAACTGCGTAATTGTTTGTAACCATTTTCATTGTATTTTGTGACTCGCTCATAACATGTCCCCTGAGTTTGTTCCACTGCAAGTTGTCTGAGCAATAAGAAACCCCTGGATCTGTGTTGAAAATAAGCAATGATATTTTCATTTTCATTTTCATTTTCAGATTATTGTTTCATATTTCACATTTACAGTGCTTTTACAGTATAAATGCTATACAGACAATATGAATGGTACAAACGAACATGAAATCTATTGTCAGAGAAAATAAAAGAAGGTGAGTACCTCATATCTCTACGCTTGCATGCAGTATTAAGTGAAACGATTGGGATAGAATAAAAGTGAAATATGGAAGAGCCTATAAGGAGAATGATATATGCGCTTGTGAGTTATAGGCTCCAAAGTGTAATAATATTTATAATATTCTTTTTAAAAAATAGTGGGATCGAGCAATGCATCATACATCAATATGAGTACATAAAAAGTAAGATTATTGTGTAGCAGTAATCAAATTCGCATTCCAAGAAATGGTATTGGATGATAGCGTCACTTTCAATACAACAGTATCATAACAATTCATATTATTTGGATAAAAAAGCATTTCCTGTACGCAGTGGGAATTTCTGATGCATACCGAAGTGCTGACATGATTTAGACTTTTTCTCAATATTTACCGATGGCTTAACGCAGCGCGCTATATATACATAAGAAAGACTTATGAAACAGGGTTGTAGCTTCATGGAAACAGCAATGCAACCACGTATCTACCATTGTAACGGGATTATGATGTCAGCATTTCAGTATAAATGAATAGAACATTATCAATATGCAGAAAAAAGCCATCTCTGAGCCCAGCGACCCCCAGCGATGGGCCACCACACCCGCCCGCAACGAGCTGTTGCACCCCAGAAGTCAGAAAACACGTCACACACACACCCATACACGCATACGCACACGCATGCTGGTGCTACGTCAGGCAAGCTATTATTTCCATACGATCCAGGAAACACCAACAATGGGTACTGAGGCACAGCAACTCGCTATACGTAGGCGAATGAAATGGCCCGTCTCCTGCCATGCATAATTTCTGAATGAAAAGTGCAAAATAATCCAGTGTGTATTTTTTAGCAAAAAAAGGTTGGCGGGGGGGGGGGGGGGGAGGAGGGGGGGGGAGGGGCAATTTTATTGTTTGCCCCGGACACCATACTCCTACATACACGGCACTTCCAAAAGAATTATGAAAGACTTTGGGGAACAGACACTCACGCTTGGCTTCTGCTGCTGGAGCTGCATGAGCTTCGTTTGATGTTGTTGTTGTTGTTGTTGCTTCTGCTGCTGCTGCTGCTGTTGTTGTTCTTGTTGTAGTGGTTTCTGGTTGGAAGTTGTCATGTGCTGCTGCAGTCTCTTTGTGCCAGATAAATTATCAGGAACGATGGTTAACTATAACACAATTAATTATCTTGTATAACAGGTGACGTAGGATGGTGTTTATAATTAATGTAAGAAACATGTATAGCATAACATATTTATAATCTTTTATTTCATCAACAAGTTTTTAAAATCATTTATTCATTGCTACATGACTACCAATCTCTATGCACATTTTCCACGAGAGCATTATTTCGTCCGTGGCATTGATTTGCCTGTCGGCGTCTCGTCGTGCTGTTGTTGCAGATACAGACACTCCTAGCCCTGGTAGAGAACTTATGACCTGTTCGTGGAATGAAAGTGGAATTTATTTTTCCAGTTATTTATTATGCGATGGTTATTTGCATTACCATAATCATTTACTATCATTTAACATTTATGATCACATGGAAAATCAATTCAGTTCGGATCATTTAAGTTCAATTAACCCTTAAAATTAAGTTGGCCTGGATGCTGGCTAAAAATATATATATAATTAATTATAGTGTAAGTCTGAGAATAAAAAGACAAGTAATAAAAAGTTATGAAATTTCAAAAGATGAGAAATGTTCGCAACGGCATATATTAGGAACTCTCTCATTAATTGTATCAAATATAAAAAAATATATTATTCCCATACTCATGATAAAACAAACTTTATTCGGTAAAATTATTTTGCTCGTCTTCTCGAGAAAAAAAATTGTGTTCCACCTTAAAAGTGTAAACTTCTACTCTGAGAAATTTTGCTTAAAAGGATACTCTTAGTGTATGGCACTTCATACCCATGGATGACCGCTTTGCTAAAATAGTTCGATAGTTCTCTTGATTTCAGTATTCATTGCTTTCTTATTCTTCATCCATTATAAAAATTATTTCTTTAGTTCATTTTTATGCTTTCATCTGCTTCATCAAAGACAACACTGCGCAAAGTGAGTGAAACTATAAAGAAGTGGAAAATTAGCAGACTGAGGGATGGGAGAGTCAGAAAGAGTGGAAAAGTGGGGGGGGGGGGGGGGGGGTTATAGTAGCATGAGTTCAACCATGGAGTAACTTCAAAAATATGTACACTTCAACTTGTCTACATATATGTACTAATATCCATGATGGGAAAACAATAATGAGAGCATGGAGCTTCTATAATACAGTGATATACAGTATGTTAATAATTAGAGGTGGGTTATACCGTTCCCTTAGTGCCACATCTCCACAATGCAGAAGCTACTGACACAGGTAGTGATCTGTAAATCCTGGGCTTCCGATGATGCATGGGAATCAGTATCATCATACCCAGTCTGCTCTTCAGTATGTTCTGGAACAAACTGTAATGTGCAATCAGAATAGTTGTTCTCAATAATAAGGCCATGGTATATAGAATAAATATATTATTGTGCAAGCCGTAAAAGTCATATGAAAGATTTTAAATAAATTCAACTTTTCACTTTAGATCTGTCTCAGTCTCATTCCATCTGTCTCAGTCCTTCTCTCTGTCACTCAGACTTTTTTTTTCTTTGTTGTTGTTGTTGTAGTGCTAACTTAGTTTGTGAACTACTGACAAAATTATTCCTATATGCCTGTAGTCATGTGGGTTTTTTTTTTTATAATTCATTTCATGAGAATAATAATAATATTCCGCTTTTTATATAGCGCCTAATACATCGGAGATGTCTCTAAGCGCTTTACAGATATATTATTACCCCGGTCATCGGATTCTGGCTTGCCCGCACACAATGTATGCACATTCTCCACTCCCTGGGGAGTATTCCAGCAATGGGCCATGGCGCTCACATTGCTAAGCAAATGAGAATGATTTTATATTAAAACCACGGATTTGCCAAAGAACAGACATTGACTGGAGAAAGTGGTTCGTGATGAAGGTGTTTAAGTTATTGTAATGTGAAAATAAACTTGACATAATTTTACCTCGGCGCCTTATCCTGTTTATTGGATATGGCAGATGAGCAGGCAGCAAACAATGTTGGGGCAGTTGCTTGAACAGTTTCCAAAATATTGGTCCAATCAAATTCTTTGGAATTCTTGGGAGAATATGAAGCAGGGAAGAGGCATTTATTTTTTTCCAGGGATGCGACCTCTTTCCTGATGGTCTGCTTCAGGTCCCCGATCCACACTTTGATTGCGACCTTAGAGCGTTTTAATAGCGCCAAGGCTCGTCCATATTTGGATTGTTTGATGCTCTCTATCAATTTGTCCTTCGTCGAAAGACTTCTGGCATTTTCCTCCCTTATCATTTCTATGGAAGTTAGTGACTTCCCAGTTCTTTCATTCCAGTCGCAACGCGCCTCTTCGACACTCATTCGAGCAGTATTCCATCCTGTGGATATAAATATGAATATGAATATGAAAACGGTATACAGTACACCTAAAACAGCTCTTATAGAATCTCTATGCGCGTGTATTAGCCCGCCCACGTACATACAGCATAATCATAGTCGAGCGCTTTACCTCCTCGCGCACACTGCGCATCGCGTACTTCAAAATAGTTGAAAAATACTAAACAAAATTAATATACCATACACTCACTGAGAGGCTTTAGTTGAAATTATGGATTCCGAGGTGGCAGGAATAGCACCACGCGCACTCTGCGCATTGCGTACTTCAAAATAGTTGAAAAATACTAAACAAAATATTAATATTCCATGCACTGAGAGGCTGTAACTTTTGTTGTAACTTTTGCTGTATCTTCCGGAGATAACACTGCGCTAATATTGTTGTAAGTTGGTATTCTGAAAATTGTTTTAGGTAATATTATCTCTATATAAGGACCACCGTAATATCATTATCATCATCATTATATTTGACACGCCCATTTTCTGACACTTTAGCAATCAAGATGGATTTTATATAGGTATGTCAACCAATAGGAGCACCCCTTAAGTCATAATAAGGATGCGCTTTGCGCGTGTATCAATTTCGGGCGTATAGTAAATAAATTACGCGTTTTATATGATATTTTTGTTATAATAGTGAAGATACAACAACAGAATATAGAAAAAACAAGTTCAGAATACAGCCTTAGGAGTGAGTATGCGCCGATGGCAAGTAATCATAGACATAATAAAACTTCGATGGGAGCAAAGTGAAGTTCAGATAATTTTGTTTGACTTACTTCCCAGGATCTGGCAACAAGGCCTACAACAATGTATTTTGCTCCACATTTGGACATCTCCTGCAAACAATCCGAGTTGTTTGAACATTTCTCCAATTTGGATATTGGTTCCTCTGACATTTGCTCTCAATGTATATATGTATTTTGTATGTCTGAGATCTCCGCCACATAGAAAACATAGACCTGTGTTGCCTACGTCCATGTTTAGCCATACATGCTCTTTACTGCAATGATTCCTAAAAATTTCACCCGCAAAAGGACCGGTCTGATATCACCCAAAACGATAACGATAACCTTAACAATAAAGATCTGTCTCTGTCTCTGTGAAAAAAGGTATGCAACCTATGCGGGATCAGGGGTAGCCTTTTGACAAGGCTTCATGACTGAGGTTTATCTAACGATGTAGCGGATTTAGACGAGATTTGATTGCACTTAGGGAAGTGGTGCTAGATGAGGTGAATTTTACATTGTTATGACAATTAACGTCAGTTTCCTTAAACATTATAGATAACATACTTTTCTGTCTACTGACCCTGGGTCGGTATTCTGAAAACTATTTTATCTTTTATGTGAAGGAAAACTATGTTAATTGTCATAACAAACTGAAATTGCTCACAATAAACACTAATCATTGGTGCTTGAATGATTCCAGGGAGAGGCGTCCCCGGTCTCCCTGAATTGGAGACCCTGCAATAGGTCCTATATTGTCTATTGTAAAACCTAGGGGAATCTTTCTAAATAATACTTACGATTTAGAGATCTTCTGCAATATTGTACAGTTTGAAATACCGGTATGTGAGAGAGCGTATAGTGGCAGAGTGAAGAAAATTCCGATTTTGAATAGAGCGAGAGTTTGCATTTTACAGCGATTAGGAGCCTAAACAGGGTGTTGCAGCCTTTTTCTAATTATATCCTTCATATTTTTCCTTGTTCAAAATTTTCGGGGTTAAGATGGGACATAGCCCATCCCAAAACTGAAGAATTATATGAAGATGAAGATGGGAGATAACTTAATGTAGAGAGAACTCAGGAGACACAAAATAAGATGAACTGATCACGATGAAGTCTGGTAGTGCTCTATCTTTATTAAATTAAACTTGGGGCTGCTTTGCCCAAAATCTCCAGAACATAATTTACATAATGTATATTTAAATATTCAAATGAAAAGATAACAATACCAATATGGAGGAGTCTAATAAAATGGGGAAATCCAATTCAATAAATGAACCAATAGGGAAAGAAGGGGATGAGTTGATATAAGTAGGTTGGGATGATCACATAAGAATGGGAGCTGTCCGAGTTCAGCTAAGGAATCAGGTGTGGGATGAAATGAATGAACACACCTGAATAGAGAAGGAATGAAGGTGACAAAACAGAACAAGAGGAAAGGTATCTAGGGTGAGGTGGTGGTGGTGACAACTGAATATCATTAACTAAATTGAATATCATTAACTAAACTGAATTAATTCCAGACTGCAAGGCAGTGCTGAAAAGAAAACTAATGTAAATTAATTCAACATCCAGATGGACAACAAAAGGAGAGTAGATAAACAAAATATACAGCAAAGTACATGATGACAAAATAACAGTCTTACAATAATAATGATAATAATAACATAAACAACAACAACAATATAATAATGATAATAATAATAATAATGATAATAATAATATTTATGAGAACAAATGATAATGATAACACTAATAATAATATTACTACAATACTACTAGTAATGAAGGTTTTATTGTTACATTTTACATACACATTTTAGCTTTCCAGTACAATTATTTAACAATGATTAAATGAATCTTATGAACATACATGTAGGTGCAGTTGAATGCAATTCCAGTTATTCATATCTATGATGTAGACCTACAAAACTGATTAAGAAACTTGAGGTCTTAATTTAAGTCCATTGGATAGTATAGTATAATGCGAGTGGGGCTGTCCTTGGCGACGAAGCTCTCTATTATGCCTTTCCTGTCTTTCTCTTCCATTGGTCCCAAGTACATTTGAACCAAACCTAAACATGCAACTTCGGATGGTAGTAAAGGAATAAAGTCAAAAAGCAGATGCGATGCGATATTGACAGATCGACAAAAAATAATCGTTTTGGGACAACGCGACCGTGTGTTAATCAAATCCTTGACTAGCCAGTCAAGGGAGGACTCCGCATTGGCGGACCAATGATAAATTCAGGTGTTAAAGCAAGAGTAGAAATAATATCATCTCTAATTGAGAGAGTAATTGTGCCCGACAAGAGGAGACATGGGGTCCCAACGGTGTGTGCTTGCAGCGTTGGTAGCTTGCCATATGACCGTCTGAACAAGTTTCCCCTGCAAGTGGAGAAAAAAAAATCCAGAAACTCGATACATTTTCTTCTCTAGAATGATTCATACAATTCACATTGCATTATTGCATAATTATATTATTGAATGGGAGCTTCCATGATGAAGCCAACCACGTAGCCAGGATATAATTTTAGGGAGGCGGTTATGAGCACGTGAAGCGTGCTTCCCAGGGGGTGGGTGAATGGAGGGGGCAGTTTCCCCCTTCCTTCAGTATTGTGAGGGGCAGAGCATTGTTCACAAACAATACTTGCCCCTGCAATGCTTTATCTATACCGAACGAATCGATGCCTCTGATCTTTTTGTCCCCGCCGAACGAAGTTCGCGAGGGGACTATGAAACGGGCTCCGTACGTGTGTGCGTGTGTGTGTGTGTGTGTGTGTCCGTCCGTCCGTCTGTCAGTGTGTGCTCAAATGTTAGAAAATGCTACTTCTCCGTCATTTCTTGGCCGATTTTGATTCCGATTGTTTTATCTGATAGGGCTGGGTGGGGGCTTCCAAACTTCTACACAGAATTTTGAAATTCATTAATTATGCAAATTTATGCAAGTTTATTCAAAATCGACGAAAAATGCTACTTCTCCTCTATTTCACATCGGATTTTGATTCCGATTGTTTTATCTTATAGGGCTGGGTGGGGGCTTCCAAACTTCTACACAGAATTTTGAAATTCAATAATTATGCAAATTTATGCAAATTTATTCAAAATTGACGAAAAATGCTACTTCTCCTCTATTTCACATCGGATTTTGATTCCGATTGTTTTATCTGATAGGGCTGGGTGGGGGCTTCCAAACTTCTACACAGAATTTTGAAATTCATTAATTATGCAAATTTATGCAAATTTATTCAAAATTGACGAAAAATGCTACTTCTCTATTTCACATCGGATTTTGATTCCGATTGTTTTATCTGATAGGGCTGGGTGGGGGCTTCCAAACTTCTACACAGAATTTTGAAATTCATTAATTATGCAAATTTATGCAAATTTATTCAAAATTGACGAAAAATGCTACTTCTCCTCTATTTCACATCGGATTTTGATTCCGATTGTTTTATCTGATAGGGCTGGGTGGGGGCTTCCAAACTTCTACACAGAATTTTGAAATTCATTAATTATGCAAATTTATTCAAAATTGACGAAAAATGCTACTTCTCTATTTCACATCAGATTTTGATTCCGATTGTTTTATCTGATAGGGCTGGGTGGGGGCTTCCAAACTTCTACACAGAATTTTGAAATTCATTATTCATGCAAATTTATGCAAATTTATTCAAAATGGCTGAAGGTTCATAATGTTTTCATGTTTTATATTTCAGTTGTATACATGCATTGTTGGTATTCTCTTCTTTTGCATGCAGTAACATTATTATTTTATTCACTAAAGTTTTTCACTGAAGTTTTAAGGTTCAGGCTAGTTAATTTCCACAGATCTGCACTTCCGGCGGGGACATTTATTACGCATTGCGTAATTTACTCATTCACTTGTTGAACCAAGTGATATCAGTTTCATGACAAAATAATAGATGTATAATGTTTTAAAAATATTCTTTTCCTGCATCACTTGGATCTTGGATCTTGGATCAATAAGCCAGTTCTTAAATGACCCAGAAATGACCCCAATTTGTATGCGCAAACGCATGATGTTTTGGTGGACGCGCTACTTGTTAAACATGTAAAAAAATCATACTGATGCGCGCACCGTGGTGACAGCATATAATGGTCAATTATACTTTGTACAAAATGACCTTTGTCTGTACATGCGCAAATTATAATTGCGAACTGGCTTACTGACCTTCCTTCCTAGTTACTGTTTTCAAAATGTATTCATGACTGAAGAGGTTTGTGTTCTGCTACTATTAGATGAATTTACCATCATGTAAAACGCACTCATTCAACTCACCTCTCCTTCAATAAGGGGCAGAGCGCCGTATATTAGGCTCTTGCCGAATCCGGTTGGTAGAATAACCAATACATTTTTTTTCTTTCGTAGTAATGATATTGCCTTTTCTTGCTCTGCCTTAAGGCTAATTCCCCAGCCGACTCTTTTCCATATACATGTAACAGACTCCATGACTTGCAATCGAATGGGGAACATCTTGTCTTGTTACATAGTGAAAAACGTATCTTTTATGAAACTGTTAAATATTCATACTTTTATAAAATGGTGCTATAGATCCTAATGAAATGATCAGTTGAGAGCTTACATGTGACCGAGCATGTCTGCCTAACACCTAATTTTGCTAGTGACCGGTCATTATAGAAATCATTGTTCACTTTATAGGCTATAGGCCTATGCAACCCCAGTGCTTTAACCACCCAACATTACCATGCCATTTTTAAAATCTTTTTTTTTTTTTTTTTTTTTTTTACCACAAAAAGTCCACACCAATACAGTCATTTCTAATTTTTCTAATGTTTTATTCCCTGTAATTAAACAAATAAATGTAAACTTTTCACAAGGGGGCGGGACTTTTTAAAATTTCATTCCCACCGCCCATATCAAAATAGGAATCTGGCTACGCGGGTGTATTCCACTGATTACTTCATTTAAATTTATTATTTTTTTCCTGATATTTAGACTGGGTGACTCATTATCACCAATAGTGGTGGCCTTCCATGAGGCCCTGATAGCAAGAAGTAACAGTAGGCCCTTCATTTCAAATTTTTTGCCATAAAATAACAGTAAAGTATGTCATGAATCTCTAATTCGTCCTCTTTTATTTGATGTATAAATCATGACAATCTGTAAATGTTAATTAGTCCATTCAATCATTTGGAAATTAGATGTTCTTGGGGGTTCCTAGTCATTATGTATTCAGAGACTGACCCAGGCAAGCAGAGCTGGAAATAAAATAGTGCACTATTTGGGGATCTGCGGTTTGACTGTGGTGTGGGAATGGAACCGTCATTGTGTGGGGCTATGTCAATTTCGACGGTGGTCCCGACCTCTAAGTTGAAGAGGTGAAAAAATATAATCTCCCAAATTTTGAGGAAATACTTCTATAATTTAGGATGATAGAAAAGCTGATTTAATGCCAAATTCTTCAATAGGATCTTTATCACCTTGATGAAGTGAATCTTGCTCCTTCATTCTAAACACACACACATGTGCTAGAGATCACACACATGCTATGGGAAGCAATTCTCTGTGGTATGAAGGTATCAAGTGCGAGGTTGTTGTCAGAAGTTCTTCCTAAGGTAAGATTGTGATTTTTTAGAGCTGAATTTGAAAGAAGTATTTTAAATATTTATCTTATTCCCCCCCCCCCCCCATGCATTTAGTACATGCGATAGAAAATACATAGTATTATTGGCATTGTTTATTCTAAGTGGTTATTACGTGTAGTCCTGCACAAAATGAGTAATGTTAGATGTGAGTAGGTCTACTTACTCTCTTTTTTGCGCAGCCACCTACGTACAGTTCCCTGCACAGCTGCGCATACATGACATACACGAGCAAACATCAAAGCCAAAGTTTTTAAAATTTATTTTGACATGCGCGTATATGATGTATGACCTGTATGATGAGTGCAGCTAACTGTTAGAAGTCAACAATTATTGTTATGAATAATGTATTAGATGTCATCATGAAATGCATATTCATTGAGGTAGTACGTCGTTAGGAGCGTGCATGGTTGAGTTCAAACCTTGAACCTTAATGACTACTCTCCCAAAAAGAGAAGACGTCCTGGAGAGGGCGGTGCTGTGCAGAGTGTTGTTGCATGTGCATGTGGTGATGTGAATTCCTGTGCAGCTATACAGTTGCAGGTGCTTGGTGCAGATGTGCCTCTCATTCGACATCTTGAGGGGAGGGGGCGGCGTCATTTGTCTTATGGCGGGTAAGGCTGCCCCCTAAAGATACAATTAACTTTAAAACTATGTTATTTCTGAGTCTTTGTTTATTTATCCTATTGTGATCTCATCCGTGTACAATGCAGGAAGATTTATCAGGTCTTATGAGCAACATCCATGATGATGGGGGAGAATTCGAGACTGCGGATGTTGGAGATGGGGAGGACATCCCAGCATCAGAGATCAGTGATGTCATCCAGAAACTTAAGCTTGACAGGTAGGCTATGTTGTGAAAAACAACCTTTTTGTGTTACTGTATGAGAGCTCTTGTAGGATTGTGTGTAAAGAAAGATTTGCTTGGGAGCTTGTTATGAAATCTGCATTATTTTGTTGTTGTTGTTTGCTTAATTGTACCCAGTGTTTACTATCAGCATAAATGTTATGACTATGTCTCTCTTATAGATGATTATATTTGGCATACTATATAGTGGTGACATTACAGGATATGAGTTGTGAGAGGGATAGATCAAAAATGTTTTGAGGAAAAATTGCAAATATGTGAAGCAAAAAAATATTTAGAGAAAATGTTGTTTGATTCATTAGAACTTTAGAATATTTCAGTGTATTTGATCAAAGTTTATGGTTCTCGATCAGGAAAAGTATATATTTTTGTGCTACTAATTCTTCAAATTTAACCTATTTTATATTCTATACTACTCTGGACAGGTTCAAGGATATCTCAAAGAAGTCGAAGGAGAAGCCTCTCTCGAAACAAGATAAGATTGCAGGACAAAACAAGAAACCACTTCAGGATAAAACCCCACCAAAGAACAAAACTCAAAAGGAGAACAAATCTCAAAAGAAGCAGAGTTTTACACCGAATACACCTGCTACTAGCATAAAAAACAAAAAGAAGGAGAAAGAGAAACAAAAGGAAGGTGGAAATCAGAATAAAGACAGGAAACCTCAAAGAAATGTTGAAAGGACTCCAGTGAAAGAAAGGACAGGAAAGACTGCTCAAGGACAGGAGCAGAGTAAGATTGAAAAGAAGATAAGTGGAGCCCTGAGTCTTGACATTCCAAAGACATCTTCAATGTTACTACCTTCTGGGATCAAATGGCATTCTATTCAGGTGAGACATTCCAATTAATCAAAAGAAAACTGTTCAGATTAATGATGTATTTGATCTTAAAATTAGTGAAAATATGGTTCAAACAAAACAAAACAAAAGGCAAGAATGCACTCTGCTCAATGCACAAAAAATATTCATCTAATCCTCAGTTTTACACTGAAGGAAGCTGTTTGGAAATAGGCTATTTGTCATTCTTTGCTTGAAAGCCGCCCTCTTCAATGCACAAAAATACCTGAACTTAAAAGAAGTACAAAGGATTGCATTAATTTGATAGCTATGAAAAAAATTAAGTGTAATTGAAGAACACACTCTAGCAAATGCTCTCTTTATGTTTTTAGGTTGGAATCAAGGCAGAAGGCGGTCAGGTATCATCGGAAGGAGTTGTCTCAACATACATGGAGTATGCTACCAAGCTCTTTGACCAGGAAGTAGAACTCCATGCTGCTAGTGAGTGTATACCAAGATTCTCTATATCATTTCTGTACTTGTTTTTATTTATGTAGAGTGAAGTCAACATGATTCAATAGCTTCCTTTAATTGACTATTAATATAATTAGCTCTATGCAATCATTACACACTGAGGCACATTATAAGAACAGTTTTGAAATATTTGTAAAGTAATTTCAGGGTGTTTTAATTCTTAAAGGGCTAGGTGATATTGGTAGTCTCGCAGCTTGGAAGGGGCAAGTTGAGACTCAAAGCTATTAAGTCATAGAAGCTTGTGTATGTAAACAGTTTTTCCACAAAAATATCGGCACTAATGTAAAAGGATTGGAGTTTAGTACTAACATCACAAACAAACAAACAGTCAATTTGGTGATGGATCTTGTTGATTCTTATTTCCTCTTCCTTTACCCATTCCAATAAACAGAGAAAAGCAGTGAATCCGGTTCACAGAGTAGATGGATGCAGACTGTTGCCAAGTCAGGGGCACTCTCAGACAAGGTAGCTGCTCTGACCCTGGAGGTCCAGGGAGCCCCTATCCACACCCCTCTCAGCCTGGATGCTCTGCTGGCCATGGTCAGGAAGAAGGGGCGCAGAGAAGCCCTTATTGGGTTGGATGCAGCCAAGAGGCTCTTCCTGGAGGAGTTGTTGCCTAGCAACAGAAAGTTGAAGACCTTCGCACAGGTATATTGTGAACTCTGATTTTCCTTTGTTATTTATTTAGGTGTGTAGGCATCTTTTCACTTGAAAATATGTCAAATTTTAATCATTCTTACGACCAGTCCTGTCACATTCCCCAGTGGAATAATGATGTGATTATCAATATTACTCATCAGGTTCTAAAGGTAATGTTTAGTTATGGTACTCCCTCAAAAAGTTTTTTCGTCAGATTTCTTGGATTTTTGTTGATAAATAGAAAGATACTAGCAATACTAAGATGCTTTGAAGATTTCACCTCCTAAAGTGAAATATTTTACGAATGAGAGGTAAAAAATAATCGATATACCAGGCCAGGGATATAAACTCTCAACAACGGCAGCCTGCACTATACCCTATAACGCGTGCAAAAATCAATGAGGATTATGTGGATTCCACACAGAGTGACACACATGCTATCTCCATGCGAAGCCCCAAGACTGTTACGTGGGGAGCCATCGGGGTTGAAAGGTCCTAGCGTAGTGCAGTATGTTACAGTGATATAGCGTTCCTAACAGATATTTACACTAAAATTCACCAGAAATCATTGATGGAATACCACATGCTCTCGTGCAAAGCTCTTTTGATACAAGGAGAACAACATGAGACTATACTGAACACGTTTCTTTCCAATGTCCTTTTTTGCTATAAAAAATGTCCATGAGCTTTAATGTTTTGTTTGAATATTCTAGATTACATTGAAACATATACCATTGTACATTCTGTCAACATTCCCAATTGAAAAGTAATATGATTATCTGATTTTATGCAATGCTGGTCATATTTGTTAATTTTCAAATTTTGGACCAACAATACATAGTGGACTTATTCACTTTGTTGAATGTTTGTAAGATGGTGATTCTATTACTTAGAGCAGGCAAATTAGCCAGCTGGCTCACCTTGGGCTAATACCTGTATAACCATGTTTGGCATTTCTTATTTCAGCATTCATTTGAAGAACTGGAGAAAAGATGCAGCAAGGATAGACAAAGTCGCGACAAACAAGTCTTGTTGTGGTTCTTTGAGGATCAGCTGAAACAGAAATATGGAACCCTTCTGGACTTGATTGAGGTATGTTGTCTCTTCTGAAATGTGACACTGTACATAAATACAGGGCACCGTTTCTGCTTCTTTTATTTTCTTTATTTCTTCTTCCCCTTCTTGTACTTCTTATTTTTTTCTCCTTCTTTCCCTTCTTTCATTTTCTTCATTTTCTTCTCCTTCTTCTTAATCTTTTACTTTCTTTTAGATTTTCTATATTATTTTTTCAAATTATGTAATTTGAATTTTTTCTTTTCTTCTTCATCAAAACCTTCTTTTTTTATCTTTTCATTTTGTTGTTCATCTTTGTATTCTTTTCTTTTGTTGTCATTTCCATAGAAAATGCTTCAAGATACAGTGAGTGCAATCAAGGCCAAGGCTCTTTCTTGCTGCTATGAGCTGATTGTGAACAGACCAGAGGAAGAGAAGGTGAGCTTATTTCAGTCCTATTTCTCCATAGAGATCAATATTACATGAAACCGGATTAGATTATTTTTACAGCAAAAATAGTGTTTTGTGTGTATTATATTATGAGCTGATTTTAGTCTTATTTCATAATATAGATATGAATTTCACATGTTTTTGAATCTTAATAACACTCTTTTTTGTGTAGAGTGACATGGCAAAATAATTGTTTACATGTATTATTATCACACTGAATTTTTTATTGAAATTGGATATTTCTTTGAGTAATATTCTTGTGTATATCCCATTGTTTACTTTTCATGCTCCAATTTTTTTGTTGTCAGTCATAAATACAAAATGCTGTCAATATTGAAAGTTGGTCTTTAAATTAAAAAATGGGATAAAACTCATTTTAAGTGTTTATTTTAACTCAAGAATCATGTGTTAAGTAACTTGAAAATTTTACAGCCCTTGTAGATGTAATTCTAATACCTTTTAACTGCAGATTTAGCAACCAAGTTAGAAGTTGACATGATATCATGTAGAAAATTGGGTTATGATCTTTCTATGCCTTTGTTAAGCATGGAAATGAATTGAATGTTTTCTTGTTGGTCTCTTACAGAGGTTGCTGAGGCTAATAGTCAACAAGGTTGGAGACCCTGATTACAAGGTTGCAGCTAAAGCTGTCCATTGGCTTCAGAAGTTAGGTGAGGTCTCACTGGAATATGTCATTGACAAACGATTGTGTATATGTGTTTTATATGGTTGATTTTTGGAGTTATGTTACTCCCAAATTCTTATGCAGGAGATGTTACATTACCAATGTTACATTGAATGCCTTGTCTACTTATGTTTCCACTGTAGAGGGGAACAAATAAAAGTTATTGCAGCCATTTACAATTGTGTGTATCTTGATATTTCTATTATCAAATAAATGAAATCTGACAGATTAAAACATCAAGTAATGAAGCATCAAGTCATGAAACTTCTCGAAAAGTTGTATGTGGTAAAGTTATCAAATACAGTGATTTTTTTTCCCCCCATTTCTTCCAGTCATTGCACAGTGTTAGCTTTTTGGTCTCATTGCATCATTTTTGTCCTCTTCACAGTTGATGTTCACTCCATGATGAAGATTGTTGTAGTCCAAGCTGTAGAAGAACTGCTCTTCAGACCAAACATCAATACAAAAGCACAGTGAGTATTCTACATTATTACCTATAAAGGGCATTTTAGCCACAAAATAAAAAGCTGTATTCGCGCTACTCTGAATCCGTCATCGGAGTGGGCAGTATTTGCCATATTGCCCTCTTCCGGGTTTTCCCCATAGATCACTGTACTAAAAAAGAGGGCAACATTTTGCCATATTCCACCCTTTCGTGTCAGTGCGCTTATCAAACTGTATATACGCGCAGTATTGAGTACGTGTAATAATGTGTACAAAAGGCTTAAACAATGGATACGCGCTGTAAAAATTTCCGTCACAATTGCTTTGCTAAGATTACATACCTGTATGAATAACCTGAAATCAGAGGGTCTGACAGGCAAACAGACATGTCTGTCATTGCTACAAAATAGGCATATGCATGATATAGGTAATAATGATAATATTGTATGGCTAACGAGGTGAGAGTAAAATTCCATGTTATATTTGAAATTGCTCTAAAAAAAATCTCAAAGCCATATTACCTAGGGTTTTTATGTGGAATATGACACCATTCGAGTGTTTACCCAATAACAGAGGGCATCAATCACCAAGAGTGGATATCCTCCACCAACTTTAGAAGAACCGCTCCATAAGGAAAATTCATCATTATCATTCCTCACCCGTAACATTAAACACTCTTCAGTCTCTCGTAAGCAAGCTCCAAGTAATTTTCAAATTGGGCCACTAGTGTTTCTGCTTGTGAGACTTTTACACAAATTAATTGTGAATTAATGTGAGCTTGTCAGTCATTATAAATACACCTCAAAATCTAGAGAGAAAGAATATTTTGTGGAGGAACGTTCACCTGATTGTAAAAGAATAATTATCACTATATTTCGTGTCTATGCAGGTATTATGCCATATGTTTCTTGAATCAGTTAGTTCTACATCCAGAGGAGGATCAGCTTGCAACCCAACTCATCATTGTCTACTTGTCCTTCTTCAAGGTAAATAACTCTGAAATCTAATTTCCGAAGAAAAAATAAAGATCAAGCCTTTATATACCCCTCCCCCCCCCCCCCCAGCCCTCGCTTGGTTATAGTCTTGTAAGGTCCTTGAAGATCTTCTCCAATTTGTCCCATTTATGGCATTTCCCCATTTTCAAATTTTTTCATCCCATTTTCTAATCTCTCTATATCTCTCTTTCATTTTCTCACTCTCTCTCTCTTTCTCTGTCTTTCTCATCCTATATTTGTTTTTGCGGTTATATTGTCTCATAGTCTAGTTCTGTGATGTTGTAAAATTTATGTACTGCTCAGATTTTGTAAAAGTTACTCATTTATATGCGACATGCAGATTCTGTCACAAAGTTGTAATAAGCTATACAATTATTGTTACATGAATACATTATTATCAGTATTATTATTATTGACATGCAGTGACTATGTCAAATGACCAATGATTTTTTTCTTTATGGTTTTTTGGCAGGCTTGCACGAAACAAAAGAAGATTGATAACAAGATGTTATCAGCAGTCATCACTGGTGTACATCGAGCATTCCCTTATTCTAAAGGTCAGTGCAGTATCAAATATTTTCCATTCTACACCATCATTAATTTCCAAAGTATCTGAACACTATTTCATAATTATGTATGTGATGCCCCTTTACTTCCCAGATGATGTATAATGTACCGTAGTAATTCATTAGTGTGAAGGCAGAACCTTTTACATCATCTTTAATTTCAGTCTATTCCTATGTACAGTGTATTTCACAAAAAAGCAATTTGTGTATTTGATGAGCATATTTGGTTTCTTCTTTTTTTTATAGTAGATATTATGTAACAGAGTAAAGATTGTTTTAAAAAATGTACCCCTTACTTCATAATTTTGTTGATATTTATTAATTTTTATATTTTTGATGATTTACAGAAGATGAGAAGGTTCATGAACAGCTAGATACTCTCCTCAAGGTTGTTCATCAAACGTCCTTCAACACAAGCATCCAAGCTCTTCTCCTGATTAAACAGGTCTTAGACAAGAGGTCAGTAGTTACTGGGTAATTTAGTGCTGACCAAAGGAAATTCTATTGGTGTCCATATTGAGAAAAAGAGAACTCTTAACTTATATTTGGGGTTTTGCTAGTATTTTATTTTTTTAATGGGATAGAATGAACAATTAGGTTTTATCGTTAATGAGTCAAATGCTAAATATTCATTTAGCTGCAGTCTTATTGCTAGTATGAGCAAGCACCTGATCCGTCTCATGCATATATTTTTCAGAAGTCCACTTTTATTTTTTATTTTCCACTTTTATTAAGCAAATTGTTGACTGCTACTTCTTGAAGGTGAGTTTTAGGTGCGATCATTTTTGCCCTGCTTAATGATGTCTAATGTTCCTCAAAATTGTGACTTCCCAGAATCCCTAGTCATCTTCAGGTTTTTAGTGCATTTGTGTGTTACAGTAGCAGTGTAGATGAAATCCATCTTGCGTATAGAGGTTGCTAGATCCGGCAGTTTTTCAGGTTGTCAAAAGCCACATTTTAAAAAAGTATGCTTAAACTATGAATATACTTGTAAACTGATCCATTTAAAAAGTCTCTTTTATGAAATATCATGCAAAATCCAGCCCAACTGAACAGAGACCTCTGACCGTGACATGTTTCTGTTGTATGACTGAATTTTGTATGCAGGCAGTCAACCATGGATCGGTTCTACTCAGCCTTGTACCGTAAGCTGCTAGATCCCCACCTCTCATCGTCTCCCCGACATGCCATGTTCCTCAACCTCCTCTATCAGACACTCAAGAATGACGATGTCATCAACAGGGTCAAGGTCAGTCGAGGTCATTAGGCTGTATTGTTTACATTACCAAGTATTGTGGAACTTTATTATAGAATTGTGAATTGAATTGCCAAAACAATATCTTTTTACTTGATATTTTGTCCAATCCAAGCTCTAGGAGGGCTATCAGCTTGCTACAATCATCAGATGTGCTGAAATCTTAGATGTGGTTGGTCACATATGGGACAAAGTAGCTTTTACTTGTCCTGTCACATCAGCGTGAACAGCAGGAAGCATCATATACTTGCATTGTTCATTCGTTTGTTTGTTCATCTCACTTTTGTTTTGATAATTTCATCACTTTTACAGAGAAATTAGTCAAACTTTGCTCAAGCACATGGAAGTCATTTGAAATTAAGTGATTTAAGTTTAAACCGTTTTGTTATATTTTTGAAGTAGTTAATATAATGTTATTTATTTGTAATTCCAAGTATAAATCAGAAAAAAATGAGGATTGAAATAACTTGAGTCTTATTCAGAGGGAAAGATTACAAAACTAAAAAAAGTTTATTTTATGGGCTTACTTTCGATTGTAAGTGCCTCAATAGATATTATAGCTCTCCTTTGATCAATTTTTGAGTGTGAGGACATTTCCAGCCTTATGTTAGAAATGCAGATTTGAAATATTATCAAACATTATCATATAGGTATGGGCATGAAATTTAAAGGTCAGCTAGTCAATGATACTTCATCATAATCTGCAATGTGGTTTGCACCCACTCAACATTCCTCTAATATAAGTGCTGACCCTTGCACTTGGTCAGCTGTGTAATTGATAAGATAGCTGACCAAGTGGAAGGTTCAGAACTTATTAGATTGATGTTTAGTTGGTGTGAACCAATAGTAGATAATATAATCTGTTCAGATTATGATAATCCATATGTTATGGATTATACAAGTAGAATGGCAATCAGGATTTATACATAATCCCTCTCACCAGGCCTTTGTGAAACGTCTCCTTCAAGTATGTAGCTGGCAGCAGCCTCCCTTCATAGCCGCTGTTCTGGTATTAGTCTCTGAGCTCATCAGGGCTAAACCATCACTGGGAAAGCTCAACTCATGGAATGATGTAAGTTTATTTACTCATGGTTTTGTGATTCCTCAGCGTAACATTACAGTGCAGCCAAATGATAAAGAGTAACAGAATAGCAGAAGTAGAAACATAGGAAGGCAAAAAGAAGTGGATGAGAAGGGTTGCAGGCTTGAAGATGGTAGAGATGAGGTGGGTGAAAAAGGCATGCATAAATTGAAGTTGCAAAGCATTTGATTCAATTCCTTCTTAGAAAGATAATCAAGTTTGTCATGTAATGCCTAGCTCTATGAAACAAGGTTATATAACTGTTTTATCAAGGGGTTTTCTCTCTCACCTATGACATGGAGTATCTGTATCATGCAGCATATATTAGTGATTTAAAAAGAACATTTTACCCTGGATTTTGTTTATCCATGTGCATTCCCATTGTCAACATTGACTAGGATGATGATGAAGATGAGCATTTTATGGATGTAGAAGAAGAAGGTGATGATGATGATGAGAGTGAGGAAGGAGAGGGTGAAGCTAAAACGAAGACGACATCAAATCCTGACAACTCCAAACTTGGCATGAAGGACAAAGCATCCTGGGTGCATCGACCAGTCAGGAGTAATCAAAAGGAAGGTAAGGAAATACATTGAAACCTTTTTTTCGCAATCACCTGTCTATAAAGACCTCATTTTGGTTTCCCTTGAACAAGTGTTTCCCCATGAAACATGTACTGAAATAACCTTTACCCAAAGACAGGACAAGAATGACAATAACAAAAGAAAGACTCTTTGTTAGAAATTATGTTTTTTTGACAAATAGATGGATGGATGTGAATAGTAATAACCTCATTTTGCAACAAAATATGAAATATGATTTTTTTTTTTTTAACACTAAGGAAGGTAAGGAAATTCATTGAAACCTTCTTTAACAATCACCTGTCTATAAAGACCTCATTTTGGTTTCCCTTGAACAGTGTTTCCCTATGAAACATGTATTGAAATAACCTTTACCTAAAGATTGGACAAGAATGACAATAACAAAAGAAAGATGCTGTGTTAGTGGTTTTTTTTGACAAAATGCTGTAAGGTCTGGGGTCATCGTTTTTTTGCAAAAAACAAACTTTGTCCAAAACTGCCAATCTGACCTGAATTCATGTTTTCAAATGGGATGGGAATGAAAGTAGAGCCTCCATTCACTACAAAATAGAATATAACATCTTTGTCAGAAAATATGATTCTTGGACAAAACCTGCAGGTCCGGGGTCATTGTTTTTTTGCAAGAAACAAAATTCGTTAAAAAATGCCAATCTTGCCTGAGTTTATGTTTTGCCAGATGGGATGGGAATGCAAAAAAAGAAAGATCCTAAATGATATAATGTACAGTAATAAATGTACAGTAATAAAGTACCTCACAAGATGAAAAGAAAAGAAAAAATTCTACATTAGTTCAGGATTTTGTTCTGGTTGAATACTTGCATTTGTATAACTACATTATTAAATCTTACAGGCAGAATTTTTAGACTTCTTCATGTACAGTGTACATCTGAATCTCTTAGCTCCTCTTAGATTCCCCGTTTTTCTTTTTTCTCTCTTTTTTCTCTTTCTCGTATGTCTCTGTCCGTCTGTCTTTGTCTCTGTCTCCTTTTATCCCTCTCTATCATTTTCATAGCTTAAAATGTGAGGAACTTTTACTAAACTAATTCTTGGTATTTTCTTATTGTATTTCATAGAATGATATAATGTTAAGTTCTGTTTCTTTTCTAATTTCTCTGCCCTACTATGTGTATATTTTTAGGTGTACCTGTTGGTTATGACCCACTAGCCAGAAATCCTCTTCATAGTCATGTTGATAATGCTGTCATGTGGGAACTCGAAGTGGTGAGAATTTTTTTTTTAATTGGAATACATGCTAAGCTTGCCAATTTGATTTAAAATACTATTCTTGATATGCATGTAATGTTCATATCAACAATTAGAACATTTATATATGATTATGATTTATGATTCTACTGTTGTTTTTCAGTAGAGCACCCTCTATTTTTTAGTTATTTATTGTTTGAAAGCGAGAAAACTGGAGCAAAAACAAACACTAGGGATATTCTTTGAGTAAATTTGAAGTGAAATGACAAAATCCAATTTATGTTTTTTTTTTATTTCTCTAAGCTGTCCAACCACTTCCATCCATCGGTAGCACTCTTTGCATCTCAGCTTCTGGCTGGATCTCTCATCTCATATACAGGCAACCCTCTTCAAGACTTTACCTCAGGTCGCTTCCTAGACAGGTTTGTCTACAAGAACCCCAAGCAGAAACTTATTGGTGAGTGGCCAGTCTAGGAGAGTCTTTCCTTGGAAGTCTGTTTTTTCCATATAAATATGCTATTTCAGAAATATCTTCTTGTCATGTTTTTGAAATATCTGCAATTATAGTAATGTTATTGATTTTTTAATGTAATTTTCTTGAATGTTTGGGGAGTATTTTGATATTGGATGCAAATGGGAAAGGGGTGTTCTCCTGAAACACAAATTCTCATCTTGGGTTGCTAAAAATTTGTTTGAAAATAAGAATCAGGTGACTTCAGGTCAGTCCATAGAAAGATTTTTAATTCATATGACTTGCAGTGCTAGCAGAGTGTTACTTCTAGCCTGGTGCTTATGTCCGTTGCCTATGAATTTTTTCCACAGTTCTCTTTCTTGCCACAGGTGATTTAATTGACAACATTTACCTGGGAGAACAGATTAATCTGGCAACCAGTCTAAAAGCTGGCATGATATTGAAGCTGCCTGATGCTTATGATATCCTACATACACGAACCTGTTATTACTATAATGAATACTGGAGTGTATGGAACACCACAGTGTGACAGAATGAATGTTATGCAAGACATCATTATTACATATGATTATTATTCTATTGCTTTCTGTTTGACTGTACAGGCAAGGAATCTGTGATGCAGCCCAAATCTAGATCTTATAAGCCACCAGCCATCAGAAATATGCCTGTCAACAGCAAAAGCTTCACAAGTTTGACAGAGGAGAGTGTACCTATTGATGAAATGTTCTTCCATAGGTTTGTATTCATTGAATTCATTTCAAAGTTATTGGGCTCCCATACTTGATAGTCTGTATTTGTATTAGAACAGTCATTAAAAAATCATTTTGTAAATGGGTGTACTTGCAAATAAATAAGAGCTCAAAATCTTACATTGGGGGGGGGGGGGGGGGGGGGATATGTACTACCGTTCTTGGATATAGCCCCCCCCCCCCCCTTTAAAAGAAGGCATATTTGAAAGGATGTTTTTCCATAGCTCTGATATTATTTCGTATCAATTCATGATCATTAGTTTGTGCAAAAAGAAATTGATAATTAAACATATAGATCTTATACTTCATTTATTTCTAGAAATCTAGCATTTTGTTGATTATACCTTTCCTGTTCACTTTGAACACTTTGAACACTTTGAAAAACAGAAATTAGACTTGTGCAATTATCGCTGTATCACTACAATACAGCCAAGTCCAGTTTAATAGTGCATCGTAAAAGTTGAGCAGTAAAAAGAAAATAGGTTTGATGTACAGTTAGTTCTTGCAAGCTTTTTGGTCTGTCAGTAATTCATTCAAAAGTATTCAAATGAATGAACATGTATGTATTTTATAGAAATATAATTACAAAAAACATGTTATTGTTATTTTGTAGATTCTTCTCTCAGAAAGATCAGAAGGATAAGAAGAATAAAGAGAGTAAGAAGGACAAGATGAAAGACAGTAAGGACAATGAAGGTGCCGAGCCAGATGATGAGGAAGAGGAAGAGGAGGAGGAGGAGGAGGATGAAAAGATAACAAGCAATGTCAACATGGAATCACCGGATGAAATAGACAGTGATGCATCCAGTGTTGATGATGAAGAATTCGACAGAATACTTGGTATGTATTGTAAATAATTCAGTTGTCATGATGCTTTGAATAGGGGGAAGATAGTGGAGTACTTGCATTATAGCATATCTTCTGGGTATGTTGCAATTCTATAAAATTTTTAATTTTTACTATTGAAAGAACGGAGCATTGATATAACTTATTTTATGATTCAGCATATATTCTAGCTATGGTCTTGTTATTATGCATTTTGATTATCTGATATGAGTTGTTTTTTGGACACACACTTTGTCAACAGAAAGTTTAATCCCTTTTCACTCTTTCATTGTAAGAATTTTATGCTCTTCCCTCCATTTTCCTGTCACCCCTTGTATCACAATTATGTAATGTTTTCATGCAGTTTTTCCTTGTTAAGAGTTAGTCAGGTATTGAAATTAAATTCTTCCACAAATAAAGAGTGAGGATTGAAGCATGTCATTTTTATTTTGTAGATGAGATGGAGGGTGGTCTTGAGGATGAGGATGATGACATTGATTTTGCTGGGTAAGTAGAAGACTGGTGGTCCTATTGGTTCCAGTAGCTTTGTTATGGGTAATACATGTATACTTTGATATTTAAAACACTATACAAGTGCAGACTATTCACTCACATCAAAGAAGCTAAATATAGTTTGTACCATTTCATTTGACGGGAAGGGGTGTGATTGCTGAAAACTCATGCTCAGTGGTAGAGCAGTGGTCTCGTAACTGGGAGGACCCAGGTTCGAAACCAAGTGGATGCATTAGGGCCATTTGGTAGGGCATTAATCCTTGACCAAGTCCCTCTGAGAGGACTTAAAGCCATCTGTCCCCTGGTTGCTTACTTACAAGCGTACACATGCTTTCTTAGCAGTCGGGTAAAGTAAACCACCAAACCTTTCAAACTTTTCAACCTTCTTTCATTCATAGAGTAGATGAAGGAATATCTCCTTTTGACATTTCAAATTAACGTTATTAACTCGAGATTCCTTTCTTTTTCTGGAAATTCCAGTGTACATACTTTCAAAGTACATTGTATTCCTAATTTTGACTTGAGAGATTTCTAATTTTCACTGTGGAAGGTTGGCAGGTACATGTATGTTAATATCCTTTCATTTTTGCTTCATCATTATTCAGAGAATTCCAGAAGAAGTCATCCAAGAAGTCTAAGAAGAGGAAACCACAAGATGAAGGTTCTTCCACTGATGATGATATGGAGGATGATGAGGAGGATGATGATTTTGGAGACGATGACGAAGATGATGATGATGATGATGAGATAGGAGAGAGCGCAGACCTGGATGGACTGGATGAGGAAGCCTTTGAGATGTCTGATGAAGGTAAGAGAAGATATGTAGGTTCATCACATGGTCAATTAATTGGCTATCCTTAGGATGATCAGTCTATCATCTTGTTATACAGTATATCTGCAGTCATGGACATACTCTTCCAAGATGCATGATGGGGTACACGTTTATGAATACAACAGTGGCATTCTTTTATTGAGCGAGTCATGGTAGTTTGGAAGAGAAATTGCAGTAATTCTTTTTACACTTTCACAATTTTTATGTTTGCCCTAAGGCAAGTAAATTGCAGTTTGCAGAATCACAAAAGATTTCCCAAATCCTTTTTAAACAATTTTTTTTTATATAGCACTGTGAGCAAGTGCTACAATCTGTAATGGTCTATATTACACAGCCACGTGTTATGACAGGACCTCATATTGTTCTTCATATTTTCTTGAAGCCCTTTTTACCTTTATCTTTTTCAATATTTTGGACAAAAAGAAGAGGAAGCCCCACCTGTCAAAGCAAGCAAGAGGAAACATAAGCAAGGAAAGAAGAATGCCAAGAAGCAACGTAAGAGCACACAGGAGCTTGGTGATGTTACGGAACAGGTAAGCTCAGTAGCAATCAGAAATAAGTACAAAACATTCAAATAGGCAATCTGAAAGGATTGGGTTATTAACAGAAAGATGACCTTGCCGTCCATGAAATTTTGTTTTCAGTATTTGATAATGTGCAAACAATCATAGACTCACAGCATTGTGGGAGATACCATTGAGATATGTCTTGGAAATTTGCCCCTAGTTGTCTATTTCCTGTGAACTATTCCATTCAGAAGTATTTGTGCACCTTCATTCATCTGCAGTCATGTCTTGACTTCCTCCAAATTTGTAACTTTCTATTGCAGAGTATTTGAAATTTGAAAACATTAAATAAGTAAGTTTTACTTCCATTAAACATTTTCAATATATTGTTGTTGTCTTTGACACAATTTGAATTGTGTTTTCCTTTGTTTTGGTGTAGATTTCTAGCATGATCGATGAAAATGTTGGATCTAAGTTTGATGTCGGACTCAATGCACTCGCCAACAAAGACAAAGCAGGTTAGTGTAATTCATTATTCTTTTTTTTTTTCATTTACAGAAAGAGAGTTGTTCAAAGTAATGTCATTTAACTTAATAACGATTACCTTTGTTTCTTCCCCTCCCCATTGAAAAAGTAGGTAACAATATTCTGACGAAAGTGGACAGGAAGAAGTATTGGCACCAAATGACACAACAATTTTGCATATTTGAATTTGATTAAAGCATATGTATTTAGGGGTCACTTTATGGTTGGCTTATCTAGTTATAAGCAAGAAAGGGCATAGGCATAAGAGGATTACATCAGTACCATTACACTTTTTAATCTGTGCTAAGCTAGATTATAGACTGCTAGTGATAGAGGAACTTGTCATCAATGGTTGGCTCCATAACAGTGACTGCAATGGTAGAACCTTTATTTGCTCCAAGCCTACATTCTGTAGAAGCAATGTGTAGCAAGTATACTGGTGAAGGCGGGTTCTTGGTTTGATCCTCACTCGCTGCTTACATCCTTGGACAAGGTGTCCTACCTACATTCGTCCTTCTCGACCAAGATGTATTAAATGTGTACTTCCAATGCTGAGGTAATAATTATTCCTGAAGAATGCAGGATAAATTCAGGATAATGCAGGATGTGTTGTTTATAAATCTTTTCCATTTTTCTGTTTCCAGATATGAAGCAGCTGCGCTGGGAGATGGATCGTGACCGATGGGTGAGAGGAGTAGATGCAAGGAGCAAGGTGCGGGCCAAGAAGCTACAGAAAGGACCCAAGGCCAAGGGCTTCAAGGGGAGGGGTAGGAAACAAAAGAGATGAAGAAATGGAGAGGAGGTGTGACTAGTGGCTTGCAGGAGTAGATGCTTGGTGCAGAGGAAATGAAGAGAGGTCTGCAACAGTGGAAAGATTAAGCTTGGAAAGGTCAAAAAAATTGCTGTGGGGAAAATTCAAAAACAAGAAAAAAAATCAGAATTGTTGCCTTTCTTACTTTTTTCTCTAGAAAATATACAATGAGCTCTCATGATCGCTCTCATGACCAAAGAAGTATTTATGACATTGGTCTGCGAGGTCTGAGGATCATTCATCAAGCATCCTGAAATATATGTGATCCTGCTTTGAACATGTCAATGACTCGCAGTGTCTTTCTATAGGAAGTGGATGATGAGTCACGATTAGATTTTATGCTGTAAGATCTGTGTGCATATTGATCAGCTACTCTATGAGAATAGGGTGTGATGTACATGTATGAGGTGTCCTTTTTAGCCAGAGTCCAAATTAAGTGACCAAGTACACTTGTAAACCTTCATTTATACAAATAGGGATAACCATGCTGTTTGATGGCTATCAGCATTCTTATTACTAATTATTATTTTTAAAATAGATTATGGAATGTTACTCAGAGCCAGCATGCTGACCATCTTGATGATAATCAGAGCTTCAAATAAAACGTGGCCCTTGGATGATTGGATCTCATTGATTTTACAAGTGTATTTGATAGTGTGATAAGTGTTAACAGTGAAACTTTATCCTGATTTATAATGCTGTGCTTGTTATCTTTGGTTCAAAGAGATGCAGCTGGCTGAATCGATCACAAAGTAACTTGAGATTTATATCAATTGCAGATCTAAGTTTGTGAACGCTTTGAGGGCTGTTTTTAAGCCAGGACCCAGCATTCAGTCATTCCAAAGCATTGTTCAGACATGACAGGTTAAAACAACTAAAGAAAAAAAAAAAAACAAAAAAACGCTGCAGTATATGAAGCCAGTACGTAATTAGTACATGGTGACAGTACAAATGACACTGAAATGACCACAATTTGTAAGCGCACAAGCATTTGTTTTGGCGGATGCGCTACTTGTCTAACGTGTAAAATCATACTGGTGCGTACATATTGACAGTGTATAAAGGTCAATTGGACTTGGTACTAATGACCTTTATCTGCACATGCACAAATTGTAATTATGAACTGGCTTATTGCAAGTGGGGTTGAAAAAAAAAGAGTTGCATGTAACAAAGGCCGCTAAGCATAATTTCTTATCAGATTCTCATCAGATTTTTTGTTGTCAATTTAACATGCAAAAATCTTCCCCAATCCTCCCATGGGATTGATATCTGGTATTTGTTTGTTAAATTGGACCTTAATAGACTTAGTATATGTATCAAAGCTACAGTGGAAGTTATCAATCGTGTATTTTTTGTATCGTTAAAAGACATAAAATTATTCCCCGAAAACTATAGGAGACACTGAAATGATTAAGAATAATAAAGTACATTTATTGGGGAAGAAATTCATCTCAAGGCCAGCAAGGAGGTTATTAACTCTGAGTGAACTTCCATTTGTGTGCGTGAGTTGGTATACATGTTGCTTTTACCTTTATTCAGAGTGTAATTTTGGTATTCAAACTCGCAATATTGCTTTACAGATGTAATATTTGAAGCTTACATTGTATATTTTGAATATTATATACAGGCATGGGACCCCCAAAATACAGAGCAAATATTTTAGTCCACTTTAGCTCAGTTCAGGGTTATTGGTTTGTTCTCAATAATTTGCATATTCTCTATAAGTCCTGCCAGAAAGTAAATAAGTTTGATTTTAAATTTGTAGGCACAGACAAATTTTGTTAACAAAGTCAGTATGTCCGTGTAATACATTCATAATAAAAAGGTTTAGTTTTGGTAAGCCCTCAAAAACTTTTCGTCAGATTTATTGGATTTTTGTCGATAAATAGCAAGATACTAGATATACAAAGATGCTGTGAAGATTTCATGTCCTAAAGTGGCATATTAAACAAATGAGAGGCAAACAACAATTTAGGTGCTGGGTCGGGGACATAAACTCCCAACAACTTCAGCGCGCACTATACACCATACAGGCGTTCACATGCCATCTCTGAGCGAAACCTAGAGATTGTTGTGCAGGGAGCCATCAGGGTGGAAAGGCCCTAAGGTAGGGCAGTATATTTGCCGTAATTTAGCATTTCTTACCTGTATTTACGGTCAAATTCACGGGAAATCATTGATGGAATACCAAATGATCTCGAACAAACATTTTTTGATACATGGAAACTTTATCAATGAGACTATATACATGTATATATAACATGTTTCTTTCCAATTTCCTCTTTGCTACCCTCTACTTCTTCTTATTCATGTATTGATTTCCTCCGCTTAGTGGAGAACTGTGCTTGCATGAGCACAGGTAATCACAAATCCATAGCACTGTCAGAGTTGGTCATTAGATGAGAGACTCAAGAAGAATGAAAGATGGAGATAAAGTGTAAAGATAACTTAGGATATAAGTGCAAATTGTTATGGCCAAAGTCAAAATCAGGGATGATATTCGTCTTCCCTAGAAGAACGAGATATGTGAGTGCAGTAGACATCAAATCATGTGTCGGAGAGTGAAGCGTCCCCTGAATGCGTAGTGGTAGGCTGGTAATAAACAAAGACCTCGCGATGAAGTAAAGAGGGCATTCACCAATCATGTACATGAGCTTTAATCAAGTTTGATGTAATAATTGTACATGTACTGAGATTTCCCTGGCCTGTACATTCTAAAATTTTCAAAATATCAAGCTCCTTTTAAAAATCATGTACTTGTGTATATTGAGATGTAAATAAATATTTCATATATTACCAGATTTTAACATTTGGAATGATTTCATTTTATTGTGGTTGATCTGAATTTTGTTGTACAGTACAACAATGATTTCTAATACATAATATCATTAGCAATATACATTGGAATTGGAAGCTATAATTTACATCAACTAACATTTTTAGGCAAAATGTAAATGGTTGAGTTATTTATAATTTAACTTACTGGTACAAATATACTGAAAAAATGAAATTACATTGGTTTCAGGCAAAATGATTAATGCAGTGAAAGAGGAATTGGTTCCATTCTTTCCATACACAGATGAACAGATAGAAATAGACATGATAATTCAGAAATGAAGTTCCAGTTTGTGGTTTAATTACTTGATCATTTTACATACAATAAAAAAAAAAAAAAATCTACAGTATAAGCAAGTCAATTTCTGCTGCATTACCAAACTAATTTTCACCCCAGAAATTTTAGCAAGAAAATAAGCATTAACATCTTAAAATGAGCAAAACATTCTATACATGTATATCGTTTTTCCATGACAATTGGCAAATTTCAAACTTTGTTCAACTTTTCAGTTTTACAAATGAATAATTTTTGTTGGCACAGTGAAGCAGTGAGATAAATCTACATTAGTGACAGAAGAGAATTTGATTAATTTTGCCTTTAATTACATTCCTGTTCTTGAACATTAAAAGAAATATTTCTCTCCCCTCCTCCCCCCCCCCCTTTGATTTTTTTTTCTTTCCCATCTTACTAGTTGTAACAATTGCGATTCTACAGTGCATCCCATAAAAAAGTAAACAGTTTGAAAATTTCTCCCGAAATAAATGTTGCAAAATATTTGAAGGAAATTTTTATACCAGTGGAGAGCTTAGAGTCTCCTCTATCAAATGACACCAAAATATCTCAATATATTGTACGATTGAGTGAGCAAAGGCCAATAATGAGAAAGGGTGCAAAATCCAGTCTTGACAAGAATTGATATTGGCTCTGGCTGCTATCAGCCGAGCTGAGAGTCATGTAAAGGCTTAGAAATTTCCGTATTTTGATCAATTAAAGGCAATTTATGAAATAACAGGCTATGTTCTCTGTATATCCTTACACATCCCATCAATATTTTATGCTTGAGTTAGTAATGAACTACTTTGCTGGGTGTTTCAATATGTTAAACTTTGGGTGAGTCTTTTAATTTCATCTGGCTTGCTTACTCATTAATAAAGTTTTGATGGGATATATCAGGATATACAATGAACAAAGTCTGTTCTTTCATGAATAGTCTTTCAATGATCAGAATATAAAATTTCAAAGTCTTTTCATGACTTTCAACTTCGCTCATACCAGCCAGAACAACAACAAACATTTGTCAAAAATTGGATTTTGCACCATTTCACAAAAGTGGCTCTTGCTCACTCAAGCATAAAATATTGTGAGATATTTTAGTGCCATTTGACATAAGCTAACCACAGGTATGACATTTTCCTGAAAATATTTTAAAATGTTTAATTAGGGAGACTTTTTCCAAGTGTCAATTTCAAACGGTTCTCAACTTTGGTGATACCATCCAAAACAAATACCAATTCTTGTCAAGTCTGACTTTTGCACCCTTTCACAAAAGTGGTTTGAAATCAGTCAGGCATAATAACTAGTCGGGATTTTTTGGTGTTATTGTATAGGAGGGACCCTCAGCTATCTACTAGAATTAAAATATATTGAAAATATTCAAAAATATTTATTTGGGGAGACTTTTTACAACTGTTTACTTTTGGGGGGAACGCACTGTATTTTGTGTCAAGTTGAACCCTCTAAACACATACATGTATGTGCTATTTGTCCTGTTGTGACACTTATTTCATACTTTCATACATGTAGGATGTGGCATAATACAATATTTATGCAGACTAGTACAAAGCTTTCGTTTATACTATACCATACGCTACCCACATAACCCAACAAGGTAATTAACATTAGTCTTTGTGTTATTTAGCATATTAATTATGATCTGTAATTTCTACTTTTTGCATACTACAATATACAATAATGCATAAGAACTCTGCAAGTCATTACATTGGAAACTCACTTTAAAGAGGACCTTGGGACCATGTAAATTACCTTGTTATATCAGGAATCTCCTTGTAATATCAGGGTAAAAAAACAAAAAACATGAAGACCTGGGACCAGTAAAATTACCTTGTTATATCAGGAATCTCCTTATAATATCAGGGTAAAAAAACAAAAAACATAAAGACCTGGGACCAGTCGAATTACCTTGTTATATCAGGAATCTCCTTATAATATCAGGGTAAAAAAAACAAAAAACATAAAGACCTGGGAGGCTGGGACCAGTAAAATTACCTTGTTATATCAGGAATCTCCTTATTATATCAGGGTAAAAAAACAAAAAACATAAAGACCTGGGACCAGTCGAATTACCTTGTTATATCAGGAATATTGTTATATCGGAGCTCTTTATAACAAGTTTCCAGTTTCCACTGTACTACTGTAAACCCAGAAACTTTCGCGACATAAAACTTTCGCGAATTGTTAATGACAGCCAATTTTGCAGCAATAAACTTTCGCGAATTGCAGTAATTTTGTTGTTTGAATTGTGATTTGATAATTTTGCAGCATTAAACTTTCGCGAATCTCGACAGTTCGCAAAATTCACGAAAGTTACATGTACGAGAAAATTTCTGGTTTTACAGATTTTTTTTTTTGGGCAACGCTACTCATAAAGCATTTTCATAGAATCAGTATAATTTTGATTAATTGTATTTGTAATCAAGGCACTTTGGGGTTATTAAATACACATATTTTCTATGCAGTTAGGCAGCTTTCAAGAGGAAAGAAAAAATGTTATTCCTTTGTTGTTAGGTGGGGGTATAATATTTCATTTTTCTTTTTTTTAAGTCCTTTTATATGTAGTTGTCTGTACACTAAAAAGACATCAGAGAGTATATTTATGTTTACCTATACCATTTTTGTATTCCATTGAAATTTTTTTTTTTTAAAGATAATTCAATTATGAATTTGCATATTACCAGCTTTTCACGACCTTAAGATTAATGCATACCTGGTATATTATTGAGAAACTGTATCCTACTGTAACAGGTCATGTAAAAAGCAACCTTTTCCATTCAAAAGTAAGTGACCATGCAACACTACGCAATTGTAAACAATATGAATAGGGGTTGATATTCATTGGTTGATTGGAACATCAAATAATTATTTGGAAATGATCATGAATCAATTAATGCTGCCATTTACAAATCTGCATCATGATCCAGACAAACAAATTTTGAAAGTAAATGAATGCTGTAAACAAGTACATGTAACAACAGTATCAAAGGAGAATGAAACCCTGGGGAAAATCAATTTTAATGAAAAGAGAGGTTAGAGAGAAGCAATTTAACAAAAGTTCTATCAAAATCGGTTAAGAAATGAGAAAGTTATGAAAGTTTGAAGTCTCAATTTACTTTCTATGGCGATCCTCAAATTGGCAATGTTGCTTCAAAGTGACAGGTTAAGTAGTACAACTCTCCATATGTTTTGTACATAAAATTTCATATTTTCCCCATTATCTCTGAAGGTGCAGCTTGTCTCCTTCTTTGTAGCTTAAGATATATCATGGGAAAATGTATTTTACACAACATATGTTGAGTTCACAAAAAGACAAGTAGCATCTTTAGAGATAATAGAGAAAATATGAAATTTTGTGTACAAAACATATGGAGAGTTGTACTACTAAACCGGTCACTTTGAAACAACATTGCCAATTTGAGGATCACCATAGAGAAAATAAATTGAGACTTTTCAAACTGTCATAACTTTCTCATTTCTTAACCGATTTTGATGGGACTTTTTTAAAATTGCTTCTCTCTATCCTCTCTTTTCATTCAAATTGATTTTCCCCAGGGTTTCATTCTCCTTTAAAGCTTTCACTTTAAAAAGAAAATGCAACTTGTTCATTTACAAGTTCAATTTGATGAAATCCTTCATTGCACAAACATATAAAAATGTAAAATGGAATTATATGTAACACTTGTCCCTTCGTTCGCAAACCATGTTCCTACTACAGGTAATTACATCTGAAAACTTCTTCATTCTGCATTTAATTATCACAACATTGAAGGCATTTCAATACAGATTATCGATGTAAAATATATTATACAGTGGGGGACCACGTTTCTTGCCGAATCCCATAAGTAAACACCTAACCCATGAGTACCATAAATTCATATACATGTATGATAGAAATAGAAACCATGCTGGTAACATTTCTTAATACAGTAAAACAGGGTTAATACTGAATAGTGACAAAAATTGGAAGCTTTTAATGAAAAAAATTTATCCCTATGCAGACCCTTTTCACTTCTTTAGGGCCTGCTAAAATGAAAAATTGAAAATTGTTTTGTATTATTACTGAGGAAAATAATAAATTTTCCCCAAAAATGATCTTCCAATTTTTGTCCCTATTCATTCCATTAAAGAGTAATCATTGAAACACAATGATAAATCATATTACACACGTTCAAAGTCTGCAATCTTCACTTCCTAAAGTCAAAGCAGACAATACGTCATTTTGTCCAACTTCCATCAATAAATAGAATCTCCTGGGATCTGGAACACGATTCTTCCGGAAGACGCAGCTCGATGTCATGTCGTTTGCAAATGGGGTATATCCTCATCAGACAAATACTCTGTTCTCTCTGTTTTGTTTCCAAGGCTCAATATCTTCATACATAAGAAGACGGGTACGACCATGACAGTTGCACTCAGGGGATCACTCCTAGTACACGCTATCAAGATGCAGAAGATTTGCAGGTAGGGAATCCCAAATATGAGGGCCCAGAACCAGAATGGAAGTGCAACGAGTCTTCTGGTGATGGACATGTACCATGTAAGTTGATTGGGGTTGAGGCGGAGTGTGTCCGAATACGTCTGGACATGGTCCAGGGCGAGGACATTGTACTGGTCACTGATCTCAAAGATGAAGTACCACAATAGACAGCTGAGGGCCAGAAACAAGACCACAAATAACCATCCCATCCTTTGCCTGAAATTCATGTTTCTTGACTTCAGATGGGATTGCAGATATATTCAAACACAGTGCAAGGAAGGCGATCTGGAATAATGCCAAGAAGAAAAAAAAATGAACATGTTGTAAAGTACTTCATATTTGTAAACATAAACATAAATTTCTGTCTAAAATATAGAAGTCTTAATCCAAACAACTAAATCTAAACTGAAAAAAGACAATTAAAAATTGAAGCTGGTGTGGAAATATGTACCCTACATCAATTAAAAAAGATAAAAAGCTATGGTAAGCAAAATCATTTTGTCCAGTCGGATTTACTTTTCAGCAATCAGCAGCATGTTTCAGAATACTGTATTGAAGCTAATTATATTGTGACTAAACAACCCAAGCCTTTCCCCCCCCCCCCCCCAACCAGGCCGGACCGATGTGTATATTTAGCCTCCCCCCCCCCCCCCCCCCGAAGAAAAAAATAAAATAAAAATAAGAAATAAAATAATAATAATAACAATAATAGTGATAATAATACTAATAAAACAACAAAGATAACATAATTTACAGCACACGGGGCGTGTTCATGACATTGAAAGGAGGAAAGTCAAGAAAGATCATAATGATCATCAGCTAAGTGTTTTATTAGTACGGTAGATTTATATTAACAAAGATATATATTATCAAAGATATGCAGGCATATTTACCCACTTCAGTCACGTAATGAGATGTAGTATGAGTGAAAACAAATGAGTCTAGCATAATTTGCATCAACATGCATACCATGCAAGTCAGCAACATTTACGACATTTTCATTTAATTGGTTAATTTTTTTTTAAAGAAGTAGATTAGTATTTTGAATGATTATAAATTTTAATTACCATATCTATATGAAAATCTACGTAAATCAAAATAAAACTGAAATGAATAGGGGTCTACTAAATTTCTGCAAATCTACAATACTTTGAAAGTGCCTGTTCAGATTCAAAATGGCGGCGCCCTGTGCCTCATGTGAATTGTCTTGGAAGACCGGTGAAAGGACCAATTTCAAGTATGATCTCGAAACAAATGACGGGAAATTTTCACATCAGTCGGTTCGAGATGCTATTTCTAAATTGCAGGTGGATCTGAATGCGTGTTTAACGGTTCAGGTGGAAAAGGACAAGCTAGAGAATGCACAACTGAAGAACAGTGGTGTGAGGCCCCACGCCATGCCCGGGTCTGCCCGAGCTGCAGGCGGAGCTGATGGTGCAGAAGAGGACGTTATCACGGGAGTGGCAGGTATGTTTATCTTATTCTTAGACCGAAAATTCTGTCTTTTGTTCGTTAGCTCTTCACTTAGAGACAGAAACAGTCGTATCACTCTGCTGTGCAAACCGACTACGCGCCGACGAGTAGCTGGTAAAATTGCAATAATTTGATTTTTCCTCATATATCTAGGTCTAGATCTACATTATTGAATTGGTTAGGGGGGGAGGGGGGGGGCACTCAAATTTTTTTCAGACAGGGGTGTGCTGCAGCCGCCCTCAAAATGGGGGTCTAAGGAACTGACTAAAAGCGAAAAACACAGGGTCTTTGGAACTCTGAATCTATACCCAGCTGAGTGAAAAAACATGGTCTAAGGAACTATGGCACTTAGCGTGGAGATTCTATATCGTAGTGCATGTATATTATGCAATTATGCATGCAAGTGAATAGACAAACGTACCCGAGATCGAGAGCTAGGGAACGGGACACACCGGGGGAAACGGAGAGAGACGAGCGCTTTTGTTCCAGCCGGGTATCTTGAGAACACGTGAGAAGGATGAGAACAGCAGTTTTTCTAAAATTCGGGTATCTTGAGAACGGCGATCAGCTGTTGAAAAAGGGGGTCGTCAAAGCAGCACATATCCGTCTGTCCAATATATTGAGTGCCCTTCCCCCCCGGGTTAGATTTTATCTAGATAAGATAGATTACAAAAGATACCCCTTTTTCAATTCTTATCTCCAATAACCTCGCATAAGTGTGAGTGGATGGAACAGGGCATTGGTGGGCATATCTTTTTCTAAAATGTATAAATTTAGAAAGAGCAACATATTTTTAGACGACAATGTTTACAATTACATTTACTGGTTTTCTCAATTTTCACCAATCTCTTCCTCTGATTTTCGGCTTAACTCGGATCGACTGTGTAAATATTTGATTTGCTTTTGATTCAAACCTGAATCATCAATAATCTGTGTAACACTGACTTTTCTTCTCTTGCTGTTTCAGGGGATGATTCTGATGATATGGGTCTAGAGGAAGATGAAGATGATGAGGACCAAGATGTTCCAAACAAGGCAGAACATGTGGAACAGACAAGTAAAAGAGAAGCCAAGGACTCGGATTCTACATCAAATAAAAAGTCCAAGTTATCGGATAGCTGACAAAAATAGACATTGATCAGACCTTAATCAATGGTTTCAAATTGAAATCCGTTGAACTAGTGAGAATGTATCCCTTGTACTGTACATTATGTATATAGATCTACTTGGAATTATTTTATACTGATGTAAAATGCAACTGGCAGTGAGGATCTGATTTATTGATTGATTGATAACTTAGAATAAGACTTTCCTACAATGTAATGCAAAATGATCTGTAGTATTATGTACTATGACTCTCCACCTCTTTGATGTTTTGATCATGATGTGGGAATTAGTTGTTAATTACAAAATTAGAAATTATAGTAGAAAATATTGACAGGATCTGCAATGAATTCAAGTGTAATAATATGCGGTACATGTAACTCCCAACTTCAAAAGGCAAGACATTTGATACTTGCTCAAGCTTTGGATATTTCATCATCACACTATATTGTATGAGAATTAAATCATTTTCTGCAAAGCATGTAATTGTATGTGAAATATGTCTGTGGATTATGGCATCTTGTAGATATGATATCTCAGATTCATTCCTGCATCATCATAGGCGTACAGGCACATTTTTTTGCGAGGGGGGCTGGTGCTGAATTTTTGTTTTTTAAATTTTGACACTTTTGGTATATGCAGAAATTACAATTCGGGCACATCACTACCCAAATATAACGATATTCAAGCATTTCGCTGGCTGAATATGAGTTGATGTTTGCCCAAATATCTGCACTTTCAAAATCCTGGAGATGGGGGGGGGGGGGGGGGGGCTGCAGCCCCCCAGCCCCCGCCTTGTACACCAATGTTTATCATCATTTGCCAACCAGTTCAAACAGATGTTTGTGGTTATGTTTACAGAAGAGGATATGCAATTGTTGTTTCTTTATTTGATGATGAATTTAGAGTTTAAAGTAGTACAGGGTAATGAAAGATATTTGGTAATTTTCACTTCACAATACCTTCATTGTTTTGTTTTATTTGACTTAGGACAGAGAGGCATTGTCAAAAGAAGAAGACAAGTACATGTATCCCATAAAGAGATAACTTGGGTCTGTTTGTTGAGTGTGACTGTAGAGGAAGTTATTGGGAAATTTTGATTATGTACATAAGATTTAGTGCATACTTTGAGAATTAGATCTTTTAGCATCATCAAAATGTTTAAGATTTACTCATTCTTGTGAAAACTTCATAAATTGAAAAGAATTGCACACAGAGACAGACTACACACACATTGAATCATTTCTTGTCATTTTTTGAATGGGAGGGCATTTTATGAGTAATCTTTTTCAGAGGAAATTTCTACAGTCGTGTTATTTCACACTGATAGAAAAAGAAAGAGAAAGCTCACAGATCATTTTCCACCAATACCAGAACTCATCCTTTTTAAAACAATTACACTGTATTAATGTCTTGAGCAACTTTACTGAGAAAATTATTAGCCAACTGCCCAATTCTTTATACTTCCCATGATACAGTGGAAACTTGTGGAAGCTCCAGTATAACGAGATTACTAATATAACAAGGTAATTTTGCTGGTTCCAAGTCTATGTTTGTTTGGGGTTTTTTACCCTGATATAAGGAGATTTCCTGCTGTTATAACAAGGTAAATTTCATGGTCCCATGGTTCTTGTTATAGTGAGTTTCCACTGTATTTTTTTTTTCTTTTTTCTTTTTTCCTTTTTTTTTTTTGTTGTTGTTGGGGGGGGGGGGTCTTTTATTTGATATCTTTGCATAACTTTACAGTGTGATACTTTAATCCATATAAACATTAAATTTGATATGTTTTAAAATCGTCTTCTGTAGTTTAATGAGATATAAGTTAGAATCTATTCTTACATATTTAGCAAACAAATTGTTGGGAAAGATTAAATCAGAATGATCTAGCACTAAGTTTGTTAGAGGTTTATTTTGCTTCTTTACACTAATTTGTGTATGCAGGTTAGCAAAGGCAAGTAGGAAATGTGCTCTTCAACAATATAAATGTTTCACTTAATGATTGGTTCGTTGGTTATCTTGAAGCTCTTAACATTTTTTCCGGGTTTGTGTCATTTACATGTAAATCCAAATGTTTAACATTACATTTGCCAGGCATAAAAATATATTGTAGGATACCAAAGCAAGATAATTTTGAAATGCAGGCACTAAAAAAACTACGGTTTTCTTTAGTTTTTGAAAATAATGTTTCTTTGTATAAAATTGATCTTTAAAAAACATTTATGAATGTTTGTGTTATTCATTAAATGTTGTTATAGGATATTTTGTTTCATATTAGAGTGTCTTGTAGTTTCATTTCAGCGCATACATCTTTTCTTGTTTTTAATTTATTTATTTCTTTTGTTTATATTGTCTTTTTGCATAATGAAAGTAAGAATAATGATAATGATAATAATAATAATAATAATAATAATAATATAATAATGATGATGATGATAATGATTGTGAAGAGAATATAATTGATGTATATATGTACCTTACTCAATCCTTTATTTACAATGAGACAATACTTTTTTTTCTTTGACCCTCCAACAGGCCATTTTATTTCAAAGCATTCTCTGAACAACACAATCGAATATAAAAGAATAATCATGTATCATTGCAACAAAATATGTTAAACATTATACATAATGAATAACATAACAGTTATAAACTTTCTCTGAACTGCTAATTGAACATATTAACCCTTTCAGGACAGGAATTATTTAAGCAATAAATTGATCACATTTTGTGCTTCAAATTGGCAACAATAATATCTATCTCTTTTTGCTACATGGTTCAAATAAAGTGTAATGTCTTTGAAAAAAATATACATGGTCAGGAATTTTGTCAAAAAGTTGGAAGAATTGCCAATTTTGATGAAAAACAATAATTTTGAACCTTTCAATTTGTTGCCAATTTAAGAATTTTTAAGCTTATTCTCATTTTTAAAATTCCTGGCATCAAATGCAATATGGTTATGCAACAAAAATGGACATAGTATGTGCAGAAATTTTTGCTCTTTCTACTCATGCATCTGGTGCATTTTTTAAGGCTCTCAATCAAAAGTTATTGATCTAAACCACAAAATGTGGTCAATTGTCTTGAAAGGGTTAATAGAACAGTGAAATTTACAACAGAATAATTATATGCGTTGAACACAAAACATTCATAAGAATAATACCACCAAATATCAACATAATGAATGAGAATGGTTTTGGAATTGCAGTAAAATTTATACATGTACTAAACAATCAAAATTCTCTCAAGATTTATCTTTTTTTTTTTGTCAGTTTTGTTTGTAAGTATACTAATTTGCCTCTCATTTGCATAAAAATTCCTGATATATTGCTTAATTGTCTGGAAAGTCGGTATGTTTTTTTTCTTTTGTTTTTTTTTATTTGTTTGTAAAAGAGCAAAATATAATAGTCTGGGAGCCTGTCCCAAAATAGTCACCCCATTTTGCCCATAAGATTTGACCCCTTAAAGTTACTTTAACCATCATCGGGTTTAGCCCCCAGAGCCCCCGAAAGAGCCCCAAAGTCGGTTCGATTTCACACCATCTCCCACATGCACCAAACTTTGTCAGTAGGAAGTTATATGACTGGACATTACAAAACGCAAAATACTGACAAAATTTCCGTAGGGATGGGGAGTCAGACGGCCCCTAAAAATTTGGGTAAATTTTTCCCCTTGAAGCCCAGGGACCAAATATTGTCAGAAGGAAAAGCTATGGATGTACATTCCAAAAATATAAAAACTTATAAAATTGTCCATCGGGAAGGGAGTGTCACACCCCTTGAAATAAACACCCTGATGCGCACTTTGACAACGCTTTGCCCCCCCCCCCCCCCCAATGTAAGAAAAGCCATTTTCTTACCTTCTGACTATGATAACTCAAAAGTCTTTTATTCAATTCAGTTCAAAATTTCTTAACATAATTTTGAGTATAATAATCTTTTTAAAGTGCAATTTTGTGGTCTGTAATTGGTCTGTAGATTAATAAGTTATTAAATTGTTGGTTAATAAGTTATTAAAAATGTATTGCTTTCTCAGGATTGTCAGGATTATGTAAACACATCCATTGCTCTTCACCTTTGTTTGACAAAGCATAATAGAAGAACTTTTTAGGTATCTGTGGTATGTAACTGCCAGTCTGAAATGCCCTATTCATGGTACCAAGCAAGCTCCTCTATTATGTCTGGTCAGATGGTTAATGGGTGTGTTTACATAATCCTGACAATATGCTTGGGCTGTTTTTTTTTTTATTTATTTTTTTTTTATTTAATAAAATGACCAAGTGACACCAAATTGCACCTCAAGGAAATTATTATACTCAAAATTACATTATGTAAATTTAAATTGAATTGAATAAAACATTGTTGAGTTATCATTGTCAGAAGGTAAGAAAATGTCTTTTCTTTACATACAGAGTATTGGGGGGGGGGCAAAGCGTTGTCAAAGGGCACTTTAGGGTTTTCATTTCAGGGGATGTTACACCCCCTTGCAGATGGACAATTTTGTAAGTTTGTATATTTTTGGAATGTACATCCATAGCTCTTCCTTTTGACAAAATTTGGTCCCTGCGCTTCAAGGGAAAATTTTTACCCCCAATTTTTAGGGTCCGTCTAACACCCCATCCCGACGGAAATTTTTGTCAGTTTTCTTGTTTTTGTAATGTCCATTCATACTACTTCCTAGCCCTACTAACAAAGTTTGGTGCATGGCTACGTTCAGGCTGACAACCTTCAGGGGCGTCGATCCGGGGGGGGGGGGGAAGGGGCGATTGCCCCCCAAAGAAAATAATTGGGGGCAAACTTATCATTTTGCCCCCCCCCCCAATAAATCCGGAGGTGTAAAATAAAATAAGGAAAAACTGATGCAAAACTCGGGAAATGAAACCTTCCAAACAATGAAATACAAAAGGTTTTACACGGTCAGACTTCAATTTCGCCGCGCGCAAATTCTCTAATCTTTACTGCGTCATGTAACCGTGGAGAAGCTGTTTTTAAGAGGCGTTCCAAAAAATCATGACGCCATTAAAAAACGTTCTGAACATACATAATTCAATTCAAAGTTTTAAATTTTTATATTTATTTAGTTTTTTCTCTATTTTTTCATATTTCATTAGTGTTTATTTTTTCAATTATTTTGTGTTATATCTTCTCTACTCAATTTGCTGTTATGTAAGATATATTTTCCCATCATTTTGTCGTTTTCCATGTGATATTTAATTCCATTTTCTGTTCATGATATCGATATGTATACTTTATTTAAGTTCAAATTACCATCATATCTTTATCAAGGCTATGATGATCAGAGGCAGCGCTCCGGGGAAGGGGGGGGGGGGAGGGGCAGGGGGGCAAAGTGCCTCCCCCCTCACCTTTTCAAGTACCCCAAAAGTGCCCCTTTTCATAGCTAATAAGTGCCCTTTTCTTCGTATAGTGCCCCTTTTTCTTTCTAATCAGTGTCCTTTTTACCTTCTGATGAGTGCCCTTTTTAACCTAAGAAATAAGTACCCCTTTTGTTTTCTGATAAATGCGACATCGGTAGATACTGGTATATATAAAGTATATATATATATATATATATATATATATATATCTATGTATATATATGGGTATGTATAAAGTCCACAAAGGAGCCTTATACATATAGCTCCAAATAATCAGAGAGGCTTCATAACAATACATTCCCCTACTGATATCAACAGAATAGTGAGGCAGTGGAGCAGGGGGTAGGAGGGGCCCCAATGCCCTAAATTATACAAGAATGAGCAGTACTCCTAAATTATAAAAGGAACGAGGAATTTTTTTTTTCTAAAATTTTCCCAAAGCTCACTCGCTACGCTCGCTCGCATTTACTATTATCTTCTTATCATATTAGGAAAATCGCTGTATATAATTCAACACCCGTTGCCTTCAGCGTTAGAACTAAATTTTAAAGATTTTGCTTGCTCGCTTCGCTCGCTCGCAAATGAATAATCAGGCTATTACACTCAAGTGCAAAGTAGTTTTTATCTAGAACCATGTTAAGATACAAACAATAGCGTGTCGAAAATGATCCTCGGTTGTGTATTGATCAGAATGTACTAATGTTTCGAAGTGGTATTTTCCGCCTTGTTTCCACCCTTTGTAGGTGCTGCTTTTTGTTTGTGCCCCCCCCCCACTTTAAAAGACGCACCGCCGCCCCTGATGATGATTGAATTGAGTGCGAAATGATCATCGTTACGATAGTCTGTCTTGCCCCCCCCCCCAATCCGAAAAACGGATCGACGCCCCTGACAACCTTTTAGTCAATGACTTAGATGGTCTAGTAACTTTAAGGGGTCAAATCTTATGGGTAAAATGGGGCGACTATTTCCAGGCTCCTGGCCTGTAATTTTTGTTAGGTTCCAATTATTTCGCAATTTAGAGCATGCATCATTTCGTTTTTCTATAGAACCTAGCAAAACATGTATTGATGATAACTCTATGCTGCATCGTGTTACATTGTGTAACCAGTCGGTCAAACGACTCCAAATCATTTTGGTCACGTTACATGAGTAAAGAAAAAGGCACCATATCTTCTTCTTCTCTTCCACAAAAAAAAAATTCTTATCAAAAATTATTTTCATCTTTACAAGATCGTTATTAAAATATAATATCCTATTTGAAAGTCTGTACTGAAAGTACCTTACTGTTGTATGCATTGTACACCGAAACATCGCCCTAAAGTAATTTTGCGTATTATCTATCATCAAATCAAATACCATTTACATGTCATCTGTTACATAATCTATTCAGATTATCGTCCGTTTCTTTTAATATGACTTGGTATAATACTATATATGTGTACACCCTTTTTTCCCTTTCAACAAGTGTGAAACATATGCGGGTCATATTGGTGCCTTTAATTTCATATTACAACTTTCTAACTGGGATTTATATTTTCATTTTATTATTTTATTATAAAGAAGAAAGTGAATTTTGATTAAAAACCACTTTACACACTCTTCTCTTACTAAACTATTTCCTTAATTTGCCTTTATCCCACCATTCTTTTAACAATATACCCTTTTCTCCAATTTTCACATCAGAATTACATCATATATAGCTTGGAAAAAAAAAGAGAAGTACACTCAACATTGTGAACAAAATAACCAAGTATTTGGAAAATTTCCTTCCAACACAAATTTCTTACCATGAATGATAATCTAGTAAATGTTTCTCTCAAAATTGAATGCCCTAACCTCAACAGTTTTCTTGTAAAATATGCAACCATCATAATTATTACGTAAAACAAGAGACATTGAAGGTCACTTCGTGTGAATATTTGTTAATGGTTGCCCAAATGTACCGATGATTTCAAAATTATTGTGGCAGTAGCCCCCCCCCCCCCCCCCTCCCACATCTCTTACGTATTTGAAAACGTGTAAAGTCTACCTTTAAAAAGAAAGCTTCTTTCACTCGACTTCGGTACAGGATCAATGTTTACTTCTAAGCCTACTGACTTTTGAACTCAATATTTTGACAAATAATTTTGATAGTGAAAGTGATCAAAATAGACCTAAAAGCATACGAAGTCAACCAATATATCTTTATACCAATCATATTGATCGGCAGTCAAATATTTTATGATATCCTATATACTGGGTGACTGGGAAGAGAGGACGGAACGTCACGGAAGAAGAAAAAAAAATCGAAACTGTGAGAAATGGCCAGCTGTGTAAACGGTCCTTTGCCGTTTCCATAGTGTTTTTGTTTGATTAAACTAATATATTCTCATTCATGTAGATAATAAGGAAGTATATTTCTTCAGACGTTCTGGTTGTATTGTACAGGGGCAGCGCTACAGGGGGGGCAGAGGGGGCGACCGCCCCCTGTGATTTTTCAAGTAGTGAAAAAAAAAAAAGAAGAAGAAAAGGAGAAAGAAAAGGGAAGAAAGAAGAAAGAGGAGTATTAAAAAGAGAGGTCTTAAAGGGGGTACCCAATGCTGAAACAATGTTAGTTCATTTAAAAGATCATGATTTTATTAGAAGAAAATCATCTGCCTTAAAAAAAAAATTTAAATTCGTGTTGCCAGAAAATCCCCGAAATATGGTAAGATTTCAGGATATTTTGGCCCCTCAGCTGTGTCCCAATTTCAGCTAGGTAACCACAATGACGTCAAAGTGGTTACCAAGGTTCGCGTATTGGAGATGTGTTGCGCGCTAGACTGTACAAAATGCATTACACCTTGCGCGCATTTTGCTATAATTGCGCGACAAGGTAACCACTTTGACGTCATTGTGGTTACCTAGCTGAAATTGGGACACAGCTGAGGGGCCAAAATATCCTGAAGTCTTACCATATTTCGGGGATTTTTCTGGCAACACGAATTTTTAAAAAACTTAAGGCAGATGATTTTCTGCTAATAAAATCATGATCGTTTAAATGAACTAACATTGTTTCAGCATTGGGTACCCCCTTTAAACATATAACTCTATATTACCCCTTTTATTTAATGGAGAAAAAATATGACGTCAGCTTTACGTCGTCTTGCCCCTCCTATCAAAATACCCTGGCGCCGCCCCTGGTATTGTATGTATATATTCAAGCAGTGGCGTAGCGTGGATCCCACCATTTAGGGAGCACTAATGTCATGGGAGCACTGGTCTCCTTAGGCGGGTCATAAGAGTGCGAGAGAACAAGGTCATGGAGACGGAAGGATAAGAGAGGGGTTGGGTCACGTCATCTTCTTTTCACGTTGCCTTCCCATTCTTCCCTTCTTCCTCCTTCTTCCTCCCACTTTTTTAATTTCTATTTTTCATCATTCGATTGGGGGGGGGGGCTTTCTCTCTCTCTCCGCCCCAGCAGGGATGTTCTAATGATAATTTGAAATAAAATGTGATTTATTGAGGAAAACCCACCAGCTGCTTCGATGCATTGCCCATTTCTAACTCTTGGGGGTGTCATCTTTTGTTATGCAGTCATTAAACAATTGTGCCCGTGTTACAAACTCACGGAAATCGCCTTAAACTTGTTAAAGGCCTAAGGACAATCCAACCTTGAAGCTATATTATCCAAACTCGTCGACTCTATGCTTGTAATGAGCCCTTTTTAAAGTGTGGGGGAGGGGCTGAGCTGAGCTGAAAGTGGAGGGGTTATAATTGTTTTATGAAAGCAAACTTACGTCCGGGGAACAAATTAAAGGGGAGGTTTTAGGGCGGTTGCAATCTTGAGGCAATGAAAATCGTCTCCAGTAAGCCCTTCATTTGTTCAGTGAACTGGAGAGAGAGTTGGTTGAGTGGTGGTAAAATAATACATCGTTAATTAAAATTTCATTTTTGATAATTTCTATTATCTTGAAAAAACTATTATACACCATTAGGTACTATGACTATATACACGATATCTCTTATACTGACACAAAATTAAATTTCAGAGGCGGAGGATGTCACAAAAAAAGGGGGCGAAATGTTTAGATACCCTGCGCGAAAGCCCAATATCTCTGCATGTGAAGCTGATACTTTGCGTAATCATCTAAAAACTAAGTTATTTTTTCATGGTAGGCCAATCTTGCCTATACATCTGGATCCGCCTACGAATATAATATACCATTTTTCGACATGCCACTTTAAAAGCTATTATGTTATGTGCTTACTGCCAAGTGGAGATCTGATTGTGTTACTGAAATCATATCGCTCCGGGAAGTGTGAAAACAAATAATAGTCATTTTCGTTTGCTTCTAAAGTCAATAGAATGTGCCCAAATCAAACTGTTCTAAATTTAAAGGAAGTTCCTTATTAAGCGCGCTCGAGTGATTTTCAATACACAATAATCATCATTATTTTCGACAAGAGCCCGGGACAGGGGCGTAGATAGCGGGGGGGGGGGGGGATGGGGGTATGCATCCCCCAACTTTTCAGGTGGGGGGAGGGGATGGTGTGTACAAACATTCCCCCCCCCCCCAGGTTTCACCCCGCCAAAAAAAAAGGGGGGAAATATATTATATCTATTAATATTATTCAAATTTATATATTCTTTATTTCAATATAGATCTAGATATTATATATTTATGTACAATATTGTAGATTTAGACCTGTATGAATTTATTAATATTTATCTACAATTTTATCGTTGCTTCTGATTTTCCCTATATATTTTTATACTACTAGAAAGTGAAAACCATCTACTTCAAATTATACAAACATGGGTGTTGATCTGGGAGGGATATGAAGGTTGTTGTTGTTTTTAATTGAAGTGCGGGGGGTGGCCTGTGTTACCATCCCCCAATATATTTTGAGGTGATTTTTTTTTCAAAGCCATATAATGCAGAAAAATAATTTAGATTAAAGGTACATGTAATTATTCTCGAGGAGGGTTCAGTCGGTAACTTTCCTTTCTAATGCAATTTTGCCACACTCATGTTATTGGTAATACTAACAATTTTCAAAATTGAAATGAAAATATAGTCACAGGAATCGAAAGTGGTGGGGAAAGAGGGAATACAGCACCCATAATATTTATCGAGGATGATGACCTGTGTCATCATCACCCAACTATACACAGAAGAATGATGAAATGACAATCATAACATGTAGACCCGATCAGAAGCACCGCTCCGGGTGTTGCATGTGGGCACAGTGCCCCTACTTTCCCCTTTAACTTCAGATTAGTACCTCCATTTTTCTTTCGAAATAAGTTCCCGTTCCATATTCTTATAAGTGCCCATTTTGATAATTACACCTCATCCCTCACCTTACCTTTGATAAATGATCCTATTTCAACAAGAGCATTTATCCCTTTTAATCCCTTTTAACCCTTTTAATGTACAACATGTAACAAGTCAGTTTTTTTTTCTTTGTAATATATAGGCACTGATTTAATTTTTCTACTTTATAAGAACATTTTCCCGTTCTTATGAATGCCTCCTTTTACCTCTGATAACTGTCTTCACTACCTTTACTACACATTCATTTATTTTTCTAATAAGTGTCCTTTTCCCCATGATAAGTACCACGTTTCCCTTTCCCAGAACATGTGCCCCTAATCCAAAGTGACTTAGAGCCAATAGTTCCAAATGCTCGCTCGCTACGCTCTCTCCTATTAAAAGTATAGCTTATTAAATAAATTTTCATTGTGAAATTTTGCAAATGAAACCCCATCAGAATTGTGTTTCCCCATTTTTATATTACGATGTAGTTGCGACCTCACAAATTTTGAATATTTTTTGATCGCTCGCTTCGCTCGCTCGCTCAATATTCAAATCATACTACAAAAATGCAAAGCGTGATGCTATATAAAGTTGTATCTTGGACATGTAAAGAGAAAAACCATATACAGGTTTACACACCCTCATCCCACACTATAGGCCTATATATTTATAATTTCCTTTCAAATTGTTTTTATTTCTACGAGAGTTGCCAAAGCTGTTGTATATGTTATTTCCTTACAATTATATATATATATATATATCCTTGATAAAAATCATACCCCCCAGGTATGAGGACCTGTCTACGCCAGTGGCCCGGGACATTGTTATCATAGCAAAACTACAAAAATATTGTATTGTATGTGAGCTCAGATACAGGGATGTGCATGCTGACCTAAATAATTGCTGTCAAAATTTTACTTGGCATGCAGTCTATAAATATTTTATCATGGTATGTTGGCTACATGATACATCATTCACAGAGCGCTATCGAAAGAACCATTCTGAAATCCGTATCTATTATTATTATGAGTGCGAAGTTTGATCTTACAATGATCTTACATACAGGCAGACGAAGGACAATACTACCTATTTTTGTTTGAACAGTGATTTATGACAATACTACTGGTACTGCTGAATTGATAATTCAGTGAATTCAGACCCGCATAATTTGTGAATACAGTCTCGACACTTGAACATGTTGAATACAGTGCGGATGCAAATCTTATCCCTGGCTCTATTTATGACCGTGGATTTGGAAAGCCTGTATGATCCGGTATGAAATTTTCTCTCGTTTATAGTTGCTTTGCATCAAACCATGGACCTAGTAGGTCCGTGATCAAACTGACAACACGGAAACAGGATTATAACCGGCAGCGGTAAACGGAAGCATGTTATATCAGTGGAAGAAATTTGTTTGACATGTTATCAGTCCGAACTAGGGTTTTAAATACCCATTGTCTTCATAAATTTCCATTGAGATCAGAAATTGTACACTTCAGAACGATCAAAGACATTCATTTGGATCCAAAGGACACGAAATGGTGTGAGAGAGTATAGATATATGTTGTTGTTTTTTTAAATCACAAGCACGGCGGGAAAAGTTTTGTCGTCTGCTCTCGATATATTATTTGATCATCAGTTCGCCAACTGAAAAAAAAAACATGTTTCACACGTGTGCATTGGGAAGACCTTCGCGTGTCTCAGCGGGGGACATCAGATTGAATAATAAGGTGGGTTTGTGTTTAATCATTTGAAATATCATAGCAATAGAAAAGAGATTGAAATAAGGCCGTATAAAGTATAGTGCGTGCATACAGTGCGTATAAAAAATACCTTACTATGGTATAGTTTCTAATTAAAAGGTTTATATCCTCCATGAGCTTGAAATTTATCTTATAGTAAAGAGTTTCTTATAATTCTGTCTAAATGATACATTATTCATAACTGTGCTGCCACGGATGACTGAGCAGCAGGCTTTTCAAAAAGGATTGTCAAAATCCGATATCAAGTTTGGGCTGAAGCAACGAATGTGTGTGAAAACCAATCATGCATATGTTATGTTATTTCAGTTTGAAAACAATTGCTGATATATTTCAGTTTATTGATTTTCTGCATTTGATTAGAAAAAGTTGATAATGTCAACTCAAACTCAAGCAATTGCTAATTACAAGCAAAATTTATGATATTCTTTTTGACATGATGACACAATCTTAGCTTCATCTGCATCCCTCGTTTTAAGTAGAACTCGAATTTAATTGAGTCATTCAAAATTCACAAAATTTATTTGGGAAGCCATCTTTTTTAAAAGTCTGCAATCAGTATCAATTACTTTGGTAATTATCAACATTAGGTATCCTTTCTAGTATTTTTTCAGCAAGCCTTTGAGTTAATGTGCTGTTCGAGTAAAACTTATGCACCTTATGCTGGTGAAATGGTACAACAGACAAAATGAGCAGAGTGTTTATTTAACTTCTTGTCATAAGTCAAGCAGTTAGAAGGCTGTTAAAATAAATTAGGATTATAATATGGATTGAAACAAGGTCTTGTGAAAGCTTAGATACACTGGATCCTTTAGACATTGAAACATTAATGCACGAAGGAGAATTTAACTTTAAAAAGGATTTTAGACGAAAGTAACACATTCACCCAAACTTGGTACAAGGAGATTTTGACGACACTTGGAAAAAAAAACCCCCCCCCCCCCCCCCCCCCAGTGCTCAGTTATCCGTGGTAGAAAAGTCATGAATGGGGTATCATTGGACAGGAAACAAGTTACTCTTTACCATAAAATAAATTCAAGATCACAATGGTTATAACTTTTAATTAGAAGGTATCAAAGTTGGGTATACTTTTTATATATATGCATTGTATAATTATAAGGATGTTTAATGTTAGCACTATGAACAAAACGATTTATATCGATTCGTTAAACATGTTTCTATTCAGAGTCACCCACAAGAAAAGTTTTGTCAAAAGCAAGGCCAAAACGATTTAGTACATGCACGTTTTCGCTCAGTGGGGCATATACCCTCAAGCTCTTCTCACAAAGAGATTATCGACCCACCAAGCCTGTAATTGTTACGCAGGTATCATACATGAATATACTTTAAACATGAAATTAGGTGGTGTCAAACATTTTGGCTCAAGATGGTATGATCTATATACATGTAGCTTGAAAATTTCCCCGCTTATTTACTTTCCAACAACACCAGTCACAACGAGTTGCACAGTATAGGCCATTTGATTTTTCTTTAATGAATGCAAAAGCATAATACCCGTTGCACATGACATGTATTGGATTCTGTGGCTTATAGATGGGAGATTATATTACTTGACATCCAAGTCACCTCTGGTCTTACAATAATAAAGCAATGGACTTTGTACACCGATTACTACGGATTTAAATGTCTTTCTGAGTGCATATCTAATGCACTTTATCTACAAATATAAGATATTTATGGAAAACATGAGGTACTCTTTGAATAGAAATCTGTCAGGGTTATTGTGTCTTCTCCTTTGTAGAATTAGAAACAAACCTTCCTTGTGTAGTTGCAATTGTCGTAAAATCAATGATCACATTCAACCATAATACCATTCGTGTTGTTCCCGGAAATAAACCCTTTTTTCACAATCACCTGAAAGATGCGTTCTCAAGTGGTGTCACCATGGTAACGCTGTCCTAAACTTGGAATCAGCTGTCTCGTTAATCGTTTGTACAATGAATAAGGAGAGGTTTGTTCTGTCTGGAACATGGGGTTTAGGAATGCATTGAAAAGTGCACCGTTTCTAGGTTATCTCTTGGAAAGCATGGAATTGTCACATTTGTAACCGTTTATACCCTTTCTTACAAAAAGGGTACACACTTTCTGAGAGGGTTTGGCTAGAATGCTAATTGGGTTTGTGTGGAACTGTTTAGACAATGTTTGAAGTATTTCAGCGGCAACGTCAAGGTGAGATCTTACCTTATTTTTCAACAGAGTGCATAGTGTGGTGCTGTAAAATTATTGTGGTATTCTATTGATCACATTTTCCTACTATAGAGCTTCCATCCTTTTATCTTCCCTGAGATGACCGAACGGGGCCAAACGGCACCACATCTTATAAATTCAGGCTGTTCTGAACCATTCATTCCCAAATGACTTTGAGAAATGTTATGATTCTACATAATACTAAATAATAGCGTGTTGAAGAATAAATTTGATTCTTTTTGATGTTTTCTTCATCCGTTCGGCAATTTCTTAGAAAAGCAGACCTATGGATATTCATTTCGTTGGAGAAACATTGCACTCAGTCAGAGTTGGTTTTTCATGGTAATCTTTTTGTCTAAAGAAATGTTATGATTCTTCATTATACCAAATAGCCGATGAATGCTGGGATAAATGACATTCGTGTGCTTCTTATCAATATAAAGAATTTAAATTGAATGACAAGGAGTTTTCCATATTCCTGGATAAGTCTATAAATAAAATATTCATTGAATATATGTAAAACATATATGATAATGACATTATTATACGTTATTGTATGATTGTTACGTGTTATTGTTCTTGTTCTCGTTAATACATGTTTTTGTTTTTATTATTTGTCATTGTTTATTTATGACCATGCCTCTTGTCATTGGAGGAGGATTCATTTCTCTTTTTCTGGCAGAGGACCTGGCTATTTACATCAGTTTCATTGCAATTTCTTGGCATTTGTTTTATTGAAATAAAGACGCCTTGTATAATTATTATTTTCATGATTTCTCATTCCCATACAGGAGCGATCTTCACAGAGATGCAATGAATGTGAAACAATGTCCAAGAGAATCATGTCAGAAAAGGAGATCCAAGAGTCAGTCGTGGTACTTAAAGACAGATTACGAGTCAGTATTCACTTTCAAATTCATTTCTTTCGAACATCTACAAAATCTTTTCGAATTCTTGAAGCCTAATGCTATTTTTGTTTTCTTACACATGTTAAAGAAAACCTTCTTATTGGAAGGCCTCATCCCTGTTTTATTTTTTGTAGGGTATAATTTGTATATTCTCTTATCTTTTTTTGGGGGGGGGGGTGGCGTAGTACAGTCCTGTTTTATATTTACTATATTTCTTCGTTTTCTCTCACTTCCTATCTCTTTCTTGATTCCCCATACCGTAACAAGTTTTTCTAAATTATATTTCTGGCAGTAGAATACTAGAACTATGCTTATGGGATACTTTCGCAAGGGGAGCTGACTAATCTTGCCCCAGTGATACAGACTTTCCTTTAAAAAAAATTAGGCGAGGGAGCAAAACGAAGTAAACAAAAATACACTTTATTATGATAAAAATGTTATTTCGTCATCATTCAAAATAGAGTAGATAAACATGATAAAGTATATTCGGGCACCTCGCTGCCGGAATCGGAGGTGATGGTTGCCCAAAGATCAGAATTTTAAAATCCACGGGGGGGGGGGGGGGGGGTAGCCCCCAGTTCCTCCCCTCCCTTGTACCATAGACCTACCACCTCTGAAGGTCAGCTATCCATTTTGGGGGTACATGTTTTGTCATGAAATGCTTTATTTTTCTTTATATCATAAATCATTATTGATTCACTTTTTCCTTGAATACAGATCATGCAGATCATGGTGGACGACTGCGCGGACATGTTCGAACAGAAGAAAATCAAGAAATGGAAAGCAGCACGACGGCGATCACGTGATGCTCACTACGAGTTGGACTGGAATATCATCGGTTGCGTTCTCATCATTATATTCTGTTTTCTAATTCGTTCTGTCCTCGCTCTCATTCGTGGACCTGAAATTCTAGAACCTTGTCCCGAAGAACCAAGTGTTGGACCTTTAGACTGAAGCGAGATTCACTTTAGTGGCCTACTTTAAAGCGGGAAACATTACATGTTGTGACTACTTTCATCTTTGATGGCTGGAAGGGGTTCGATCATGGGGGTAGTAGAGGTGGTTGCCCTCTCCCAAAGAATTTTGGACCAACTTGTGTATCTTTTGACTTTTGGAGCGTTTAACTACAATACCCCCCCCCCCCCCATCTTCCCAACCAATTTAGAAGACGGATCAACGCACCTCAATATAGCTGGTGTAACGGATGTGATCCATGTTTTTACATCTGAGCAGTAAATGCGATCTAAAAAAGGTTCATGATGCTCCTGACAACAAAGACGAATGCGTTTGGAATTGAATGGATGCTCCCAGAACGACCAGTGACAAAGCTGTTAGAAGCGTGACAAATTAATTTTATGTGATGATATAGCCCCTCCATGGAATACATTTTGCATAGATCAAGTGTTGCTAGTTTTGGGCAATCTTCTGGCAGTCCGTTGTGTCAGTACAATGTACGAAAACAAAGTTAAGTTTTGGCTAACTGCCCCCCCCCCCCCCCTGCCATCGTGCTTTGAGTGTATAGGGATGTAAGGCAAAAAATGAAGGATGCCGACAGCCGAGTATTATCTATATGAATATTAAATGCAATCTTTATTAATAAAATTATGTACACCTCCAGATAATAGTCAGCCAGACGTAATCAATTTGATGTCTCCTCCAGCTCTGCTTCTGACGGTTTTTTTTATGTAAACGAAATGATTGATTTTAAAACAAATTGAAATAGAGATTAATTAGTGAATTAGATTACGGTGCTTCTATTACGAAAATAAATAAACATAGTCTACAAACATATTTTTGCTTTCATAGCTTTATTAGAATCCCGGGAAAAAGATGAATGGAAAAAAAAACAGTTCATCAGGTAACCAACCAATATACTCAATCCATCATCTGGTAAACAAAATAGACAAGTAATTAGCATGTAACCTCTCATCATTGTAAACACAGCTTTTTGTTAGCTATTCCAACTTATCTTATATTTCAGTATGCCAGGAAAAGTTGCGTGGTGCAGTTAACAGAATGGTTACGAGATGTATACAACCCAATACTCGACCAAGTTCAATACGGCATTATTCATAACAATTTCAAGATAAATTTACAACCGCGATCTGGAAAGAAAAATTGTACTGCAGTGTATTTCTATTTAATATCAAGTGTATAAATCAAAATCAGATTTCATGAATTATGTGAGGTATTATAGGAACTACATAAATTTACAATTTGATTAGGTCATGTTGCTCCTGAAAGTATCAGTTTGATTTAAATGTGAGGAAAAAAAAAACTCCAAGAGATTCAACATAAATTTTAAACGTATAGGAAGGGAAAACTAATATTCACAATTCATACTAAAGTATGAATTATAATATTGGCACGGCGATACGAATAACCCTTCTATAACATAATTACGTCATCATAACTAGGAGTAATAATAATAGGAACTCCATAACATTGTCGACACCAAATCTTGATCTTGCTTCCCACCGCGTTTTTGCGTAACTGATCGACTAGTCATTTCAAAAGTTAAGTAGAATATTTGAGTTGATATCAATTAATCACATCCAGTATTCAATGAACCCTTTTTAAAACAAGAAACAACCATAGACATATAAATTTGCAATACGTTCTGGTACACAATTTAGCTCACCACTGATATAATGTATATATCGCTAGATGGCGCTATGATCCAATGTCATACAGAGCCCTTCATACACAACTTCATACTTCATGTGTATGTAGGGCTCTGATGTCATAGAGATCTACAGGATCTCTATGTCCAATGTAAGCTCAAGAGCAATCCTGTCTACCGTCATCGTCACTCAAAGGATGGTTGAACCGACAGGGGGTCAGGACAGGATATTGCATGCTTTTTGGATCCATTTTGATTTAATATCTATGCATATACCGATATTTTTCTCCTTAATTTTCTTTCTTTTTATTCATCTTCAACCCCCTTTCTATGCTCCTTTTTTGTGTGACATCTATATCATGACGGTTTCAGAATAATGTCAGAAGCTTTGATAACATTTGGAAACTTGTTTCATGACAATTAGCTCCACATGAGTGACCTTATAATATACCCTCCAGTACAGTTATGCACTCTGATCAGGGGCGTCGATCCGTTTTTCGGATGGGGGGGGGGGGGGGGGGGCAAGTCAGCTTAACGTAACGATGTTCATTTTCGCGCATGATTTTTTAACGCGTCTTAATTACCAGGTTTTCCACGGTTACATTACATGCATGAAGCAGGTAAAAATTAGAGAAGGATAAATTGAATTCTGATAATGTAATACCTTTTGTATTTCATTGTTTGGAAGGTTTCATTTCCCGATTTTTGCATCATTTTTCCTTATTTTGTTTTACCCCTCCGGATTTATTGGGGGGGGGGGGGAACAATATGTTTTCCCCCAATATTTTCTTTGGGAGGCAACTGCCCCCTGCCCCCAGGATCAACGCTCCTGACTCTGATGACAGGTTCAACCCCCCCCCCCCCCCACCATTAGAAATTGATAATCATCAACCATTTAATCTTACTGTCAAACGCCATTCATATTTTGTCCCCATGCAGAGGTGTCGGTGGACCGTATGGGGGGGGGGGGGGGGGGTTATCATAATCATGCTTTTCTGCAATCTTTAATTCTCTTCCCTTTCTCTGGTATTTCGAGAGGCTTAATTTTAAACTTCACCCCCTTCCTCCTCGATGAGACTGATTTTGAAACAACACCTTTTCCAGACGCTATCTTGGTGTGATTAAAAATGCTTGATCTCCTATCGAGGCTAAATGTTATGCCCTGTATTTGTGCGAGACTGTTTTGCACTTTCTTTAAGCGCTAATGAATATTAGTCCTAGCCGACCCCCTTTCCCGATCACCGATGAGACATTTTAAATGTTTGACCCCCCCCCCCTCCTCTCCTTGTCATTTGTTGACGCTAAATTTCCGATTTCTTTTCTTTCTTTCCCCTGTCTATGTCTCTCTTTCTTCGCTTATGTTGTTGTTGTTTGTTTATTTGCTTGTTGTTGTTTTTTGCGACGGCCATGTTTCTTCTTCCTTCTATCATTTTTTGTTGTTGCTTGTAACATTTGCTGTTGGTCAATTTTGATTACATTTTAGAGGGGGGGGGAGGGGGAGTTGTCACTCCTAATTCCCTCTACCTTGTGACATCCCTCTTTATTCCTTCCGCACCTATCCTCCATGCATCTCCTTGGTCATGTTGGTATACGGATGATGAAGTCACTGATCAGCGGGGTTATTGGGCAATAATGTTTAATCAGGTGCCCGGCGGGAGAACCTGACCTTTACAGGGTTCATTTATAGCTCCTTCATTACTCCTTTCATCAAGGAGTTAGTTGTTTGGTGACTACTACAGCTTAAAAAACAAAAGGTGTCTGGGTATGTGAATGAATCAACGGTGACATCACGTTCCGAGAGCTGCATACTCCGGTGAAACATTGGACTCGGCTATCATCAATGTTTAATTAAAAAATAATTCAAAACTCCTACTTTAGTAAGAAATTTGAATGATAGAATAATGGCTTATGCGTCGTTTTACATGATTGTGCTTTGTGTACAACTTGTATTAGAAATGGGATGGGCAGTATACCGTATCCACATCCACTGAGGGGGCAGTGGTTGGGGGGGGGGGGGGCGACACCGATCTTATGGATGAAATGCGAGAAAACAAGGCCATGCACCGAGGAGGGGAAGATGTTTAAAAAGGTCGTATCATAATTATTATTTTCATGTTGCCTTTCCAATCTCCATTTATTTCCTAAGTTGTAGATTATTTTCATACAAAGCTGCATCAGAAGACTAACAGAAAAGCATAAGGACAATTATGTTCGCTTTGCTCTCTCACAAGATTTCGAGTTCGTTCGTATCAATATTTTTAATTGATATAAATAATACGATAACGTACGATGGCAATGATGATAATTTTTTTTTTTTCATTTCATTTTTTTTTTTGGGGGGGGGGGTAAGGATATAGGTAAATATTTAAATGGTTATGATTATTACGAAATAGTTCTATGTCAAGTACTATATTCCCTTCATAATGATGATACAGCCTCCAATCTCAATGTCATTCCTCCAAAAACTATTGAGAATATAAAGCAGATATATATGGTTCTCGGGAAAGGGTACTGTATCCTCTCAATAAACTAAAGGTTACATACACGCAATTTTATTTCAAGAGTCATCTTCTTATATAGGTGAAGAGTCTCTGTTCAAACTCAGAAACAAGATTAGCGTTACAGTGCATCATTATACAAATGAAGTATGACGCAAAACGACCTTCAAAGCTCCTCAGACACATGTCCTGATTAAAATTCATTATGATATTAAACAAACTTTGAAAATTAACATTTCCTGTCTTGGAAGCCGATACATATTCTGTCACACCTCCCCCTCACACCCCCTTCTCACCTTGCATGCGGTCACACGCTAGTTGACTCATAACCTGCTCTATACACCGTTTTGATCATGTTTCAAATCCTATCCAGAATTTCTATTTTTCCCCAAAGATTCCAAGTTCAAATTAACTTCTCCCTTCCCTCTAAAAATGAAGAATGGGGAAAAGAAGTAACAATTTTATCATTAAAATTGCATTCATCGATTCGGTGCCATACCTATATAGGAAAGAAATATCAAATAATTCATATATGCATATAATTAAATTGATATCGGAAGCTCATGCATGCAGTTGTCAGTTATTTTGTGTGGGAAATTATTTCACCTTGCCTTTTCTCTATAAGTGAGCTTATAGTTTTATTCCAGATACCCTCATTTTGGTGTAGTTAATGAAGCTTCGTTGTTAAGCCATCTATATTTGATACCTCTCCCTCAGAGGTGTCGCTAGACAATTTTGGACATGTTGGATGGAGGGCTTGGAGGCGCGGATTGAAATTTGCTGACAAGTTTTTTTTTCTTCAAAAAGTCATATGAGATATAATAGAACTTTTTATCAATACCAACTGCTCCATTTCTATGAAAATTTGATCTCAGCCAATCAAATTCAAGGATTTCAGTAGCTTATAACAATCATTGTAACTTGGTATTGATAACAAGTTTTATGAAACGGGGCCAAGATGTTCAAATTTTACAGCGGAGGTTCCATCATTTTTCCTCCTAAAAAGCAACCAAAAATAACACAAACAATTCTTCTTTAAAAAAAAAAGCCATACATTTTAACGATTCTCCGAAAAGGCTCTTTAAAAAAAAGAAGAAGAAATTTTAAGGGGGACTGTCCCTCATCCCCTCTACATGTATATATAGTGACGATTATACTCTCTCATGCATGGTGGACAGAACAGGTGTAGAAGGGTCATTATGATGAGCTATAAAATATCTCTGTAACAGTATTAATGATCCGCTTTATAGACATGGAATAATATCCAAAAAATATTACATGTTTATCTGGAGTCATTAATTTTCAGTGATCATCTTGTCTATCAACACCATCTCTACATTTAAATCCTATTTTGCAGAAATTTTATTTACATGAGTAATGTAAGTAGTGTGAGGTTAAGTTGGAAAAATTAATGATATTGAATAACAGGAAAGATCAATGACGATAATTTCTGCTTTTCAACTATAATTTTCATAAATGACAGAGCTAATAAGCACAATGGTAAAACATGTCGGCTCAGTTAAATATGTCGGGAGAAAGGAATTTAGAAGTTTATATATAGAGGGAGAAGATGTTGGAGCCGAGAGAGAACGAATGAGAGAAAGAGAGAGAGATAACTGTCTTCCGGGTGTTAAAAAACATCACTGATTATCTTCTTGATCTGATTCGTTTTCAAGGAAGAATTTTCTATCGAAAATATTACATTGTAATTTCCCCCATTCTTACTACAGTACCGTCACTTTGTCATCATGATGTTGTCTTTAATCTATAATGACAAAATAAAACGGCTGATAAAGTGTATTGATCAGCTGGAAAACTGCCAGTATCAAAGTGTATCACTCTTCATCTTAGTTTTGCATCCCTTCAATGAACTTTGACGGAAAAGACTAGAGGAAAGTAAGGAACACGGTCCAGAAATTTAATTGTTTTAATAAAAAGATACTATTCCCCCCCCCAAAAAAAAAAAAAGAGAAAGAAAAGGTATAATTTTCACTCTATTTTCACACACTATAGAAAGTCATTTCATTGATCACTAGTATAGGAGTGAATAATTATCAAGTGCTCTCTGAAAAAGAGAGTGAATTTTCACCTTAATTTCACTATTTTTCACTCCCCCGGGAAGTCATGTCAGTGATCACTCGATTCTTTTTTTTTTTAAATTTTGTAAAGAGTATTATCCTTCTTCCCCATCTCATCCTATCCTGTAATGTTATGAATATTATCGTCATAATCATCACTGTACAATGTATTTTCCTCTTTCCATCACGTTAACTTATACGCTGAAATTATCCACAATTATAATCGGGATTTTATTTTGATGGGGGTGGGGGGCGCTCAGGGGAATGCGCCATGTATAGTTCAAGGGTCAAAAGGAGGCAGGATCGAGGGGTAATGTCCTCTCTCCTTTCAAACCTATAGAGTAAAACAGTGCAATGACACTTGGGTAGATTTTTGCTTTGATACCTGATATTTAAAATATGGCTTGATCAAGAAGAAAAAAAAAAAGGCCAAACAAACAAACAAACAAATGAAACTTATAACTCGGCTAGATATTTCCGATCTCTCAAAGAGAAAAAAGTTATACAAGGGCAAATCTTGTATTTCAGACGAACATTTCTGTTTTAAACCTTGCATGTAATTGTTGGTGAATAGGTAATTATGCAGGGTTTTTTTTTTTCTTAGTGCATTTAGGTGGTCTACATAAGACTAAATCGACAATCTCTTTTCTTCAAATAGCTTTGAAAGCTGTAAGAGGACAAAATGGATCGGTGATGATAATCCGGCCGGACAAATTTGTTTTCCCTATATTATACAAATGCACTGATTTTCTTTAGTAATTCTTATTTTCCTTGTTATATTTTGTGATTTTTCAACATGAATATAATATTGTAAGCTGGGGGAAATTAATACTAAGGGAAACAAACTGTTATCATTGACGAATAGTTCAAGGCTATGAAATTTCTCGAAAATGCAGACTGCGCTTTATGGGCTGTTATATAATTATATTTTTGTATCAAGAATACGTAAAAAAATCCACCGAATTGTTGTAGCCTCTTCAATTTTTACCAACTCATATATGCATTACCTTTAAAAGGAATAGATTATATATATATATATATATATATATACACAGTACTCGGTGGGAATAATGATTGTTGCATGACGAAAATGGGTATTTGCATAATGGATCCAATGGTAGCCCTGAGCGTGCATAATGAACGCCCACATCAGATAATTATTTGTAAAATTCACATTAACTTTGTTGTTTCTTCGGGGGGGGGGGGGGGGGAGTGGCAAAAAAAATACCCCAGCGCTCCAAAAGTCGCTCAGTGGTGGGGGTATCACATTTTATGGGGTCCAGAATTCTCTGAAAAGCAAAAAAAAAAAAAAAAAAACAACAACAACAAAAAAAGGTCAAAGAGGGGGGAAATTTCCTTTTTCCTATCAAAAGTTGTCAGGGGTCACTCTGCCCCCTGCCCCCCTTGGGTACGCTAGTGCCCCCCATGGCTTTACGATAGTGTTCTTAACGTCAGATTCAGATTCAGATTCATATTCATATTCAGATTAATTGACTGTTTTCAATCATATTAACATATATAGTGCATAACATAACACATACATGTAACGTCAAAAAGGGATTGTTTTTTGTCTCTAGCGCATTTTGCTTATGCATAAATCAGAATTTTTAGTCTAAAGCAGGGGCCGCGGAGCGTTTTTGAAAGTGGGGGGGGGGGGGCTGATCTGATTGCACTCATTAATGACAATTTTGGAGCATTTTTTGCGATATCTTTTTAACATGTCTACTCAAAAAAGTGTGGGGGCTGCAGCTCCCCCCCCCCCCGAGCCCCCCCCCCCCGGTTCCGCGACCCATGTGAAGGTCTGATAACTGGCTACCAAACGTTCAGTGGAAATGACTTTTGCCTCTTCGTTCGCTATACATAGGCCCTACCTCTCCTCTCTTCTCCTTCACATATGACTTTCGTTATACGTCACTTTTTTCTTTTATTTGGGGGGCGTGCGGCAACAGGGAAGGGGGGGGGGGGGGCATATAGGCGGCGTTCCCGTCAGCATACTTAACGGAATTTCTTTTTTTTTTAATGTAAAAGGACAGTAATGATTATTGTTTTTATACTCAAATTTATATGAAGTTACAGCAGTTATTAGTAGGCCTTGCAATCATTAGAAAACTATATATAGAGACCTTCATGACTGATAAAATAATACAAGCCCATTAACGACGATTCATCATATTCATCACGGGATTCATCATCATCCTCCTCCTCATCATCATCATCATTAGGATTATCATCATCATCATCATTATCATTAATCATCATCATCATCATCATACAGGCTTTGATCCAGCGACCCAGCGACTTCGTTTTATAATTAATCGTCTTAAATTTCTTTCATAAATCCATGAAAACCGCTTTCCTTTCACAGTTTGGAACTGCTGTTTCGTTGGAATGTCATGGTGGCTAAAGTCATTAACATAACACTCTGTGAAAGAGAATAATCTACAATGTACTGCTTCAATGCAATTAAAATCAATCTCTATATAGTCGCATCTATATATACTGATCTTAGAGAATTCGATGATCAGAGCGGAATGGTCCGAATGGATGACCTTGCTGATTGCGTAATAGCTTTGACGCGATAACAATTATACGGGTTATGGTGGTTGATCCAGTGTCCGAACACTTTTCAGAAAATCAACGATAGCAAATAAAATATGAAACGAATATCTGTCAAACTATACATATTGAATGCTCAAAGTCTACAAAAAAAGAAGTTGATGGAATTTTAAAAAGACAACGTAGATTTAATACGATATTCCCATCCGAGTGAACCCTTCCCAACGACGCGGCGTTTTGGTCCCTTGAAAAAGGTACCGTAATTCCGAACGTGTGAAACCTATGGGAAAAAGACACAACCTTGGTATCAATAGTGTGGTTTTCATACGCGTAATCCCACGCGTATGAAAACCCATTTTAGGCGCTTAACTTTACACGTTCGGTAATACAATCTGTTCGGAGTTACAATACTTGACTATACTATTTTTTTGTTACATTAGATTTCCATTGTTGCGGTGAGTGGATAATCGGTCAGTCATAAGTTGACAATGAACTTTCACTTTCAGTATTCCGATTAAAAAGGAGCTTAAAATACCAACGGATAACAGAGCTTCATTGACAGGTCAAGGCTATTCATCTCGTATGCTTACCCCGACACGCGACATGCGAGCCGTGTTGCATGCCAGTTTTCAGCTGCCAGCTAGCTTTCGCATGCATGCGAGCCAGCTTGTATGTTGAGAAGGTCGGAGAATGTCATTGCGTTGTGAGGAAACCTGTCTCAGAAGGAAACAATTAATTTTGTTTTGTTAAGGGATGAGATTAAGGGACATCATAACAGATCTTGTTAAACGAACTGTGGGATTATAAACACGTGGAGCTAGCTAGCTTAAGACACCGAGATATTCAAGCTGAATTTTTTTTATGAAAGAATCGACCGGTGAACAGTGATTTAAAAAGAGCGCATAGCTGTTGATGCGAGGAGAAACCCGCACGGATTTATTCAGTACACGTGCGAAAACAGTCTTTTGCAACAAAACGACTTCAAATGGTGATTTAATATTGGAGTGAACTGTCAAAGCTAGCGATTTCGAACCGAAGGAGACAGGATGGGGAAAATATTTAGCAAGAAGAACCAATATGACATGACCAAGAACGGTGGGTCCGCCGTGGACGATTCGTCAAAGGATGGAAAAGGCGTTCAGGTTACGGGTGTATCACAAAAGGAACCCACTGACATTGTCGAAGCTGGAGGAGCCGAGGTAATTATCATCATCTCTATTCATATTGCCGCCATTATTCTCAATACACTCAGTCTTGATTTATCGTATCAAAGTGCACGGGGGTACATCTATTCAGAAATTGGCTTGATGAACAAAGAACATGCATTTATTCATGTGGGATTCTGTTGGGTTTACATGACATTTGACCCCTCTCAAGAAGAAGTTCAGTGCAGTTTTCAGATCAATGGCATGCATGACAGATTGGTGTGTGAACCAAGGTGTGAACTCTTGTACCGTATACATCAAGTGATATCACTTACTGTTGGATTTATAATCAGTCAGATCTCGTCATAGTCTATTTAGATCTAGTTACAATACAAGGTCCATTCTTGGTTACTTATTTCTTTTCCAAGTTGAATGTTTGGAGATTTAGAAATTGTCTAGATCTAGTTAATGTATTTCTTTTCACTTCACCTCATTACTGTTGAAGTCCTGTTCTTTCACTGATCTGAGTATTTCAGTTGAGCTTTGACTAGTTTGAGCCTTGACTTGAGTGGATCAGGGGGGGGGGCATTTTTTGTACCTAATATGTACTGTTGGCTTATTAGAGGAATGCCATTGTTTGGGGTTGGGAGAGGGGTGCCCTTTTCTCTAGATCTACTGTTGTTCATCATCAGATTTTATTTACCTTTTCTGCGAGGGGAGGGGGGGGGGGTGGTCATTGTACTTATCGTGCTGAACCTACATTATTAACCCTTTCGAGACAATTGACCACATTTTGTGGTTTGGCTCAATAACTTTTGATTCAGAGCCCTAATAAATACAGATGAATGGGTAGAAAGAACAAAAAATTCTGCACACACTGTGTCCATTTTTGTTGCATGAAAGTATTGTATTTGATGCCAGGAATTTTAAAAAGGAGAATAAGCTTTAAAATCCTTCAACTGGCAACACATTGAGAGGTTTAAAATCATTGTTTTTTGTCGAAATTGGCAATTTTTTCAACTTTACGACAAAGTTCCTAACCATGTATGTTGTTTTCAAAGACATTAGATTTTATTAGAACTATGTAGCTTTAAAAGAAAAATATTTTTGTTGCCAATTTGAAGAATAGATTGTGATCAATTTAGCCCTTGAATAATTCCTGTCCTGAAAGGGTTAAAAGAGGATTCATTGAAACAATTCCTTTTGCATGAAAGAATATTGCTTAATTTTCATAAAAAAAACCTTTTATTACATACATGTACATAGAGTATGTGACTCTGCATTGATTGTAAATTTGCAGTATGTTAGCCAGCTTAGCCCTAGCCCTAGGCCAGCCTACACCCCACCCCCCCCCCCCCCCCCCATTCCTCTTGTGTATGGTCTGTGCAGGGTGAGATGTGATAGAATAATTTGTCTTCCTTGTAGTTGAGACAGTACATGCCTTTAAACTTGGCTGGCTGTAAACTGATCAACTGTCAAAATAGACATCCATCATTGATCCATTGGGATTTGTAGTTGATGAGTAGCCTATAGTCTAGAATCTGAGCAAATGCCATTCTAACTTCTAAGACCTACATGTAAGTCAGTTTAGTTAATTTAAACAAGACATCTTTTTTCTTTCTTTCTTTTTTTTGAAGAGAGGGGGTGGGGTGGGAATGGAGAGCTTAAAATTGAGAGAGAGAGAGAGAGAGAGAGAGAGAGAGAGAGAGAGAGAGAGAGAGAGAGGGGGGGGGGGAGGGGAGAGCTTGAGAGAGTAGGATCTTTTTCTTTCATGAGGACCTATGAAAATATGTTATCTACAATATATTGGGATATTGATGTTTTTGTGTACGACAAGCGGGAGAGTTGACTTTCCAAATTGCCAATTTGAGATTCGCATAGATTCAGTGATCTCATTTTTCAAACATCCACAACTTTGTTATTCCTTGTCCGGTTTCTTTCAAACTTTCACCATCCTGTTTTTCTTATTTTTCTGCTCTCTAACAAATTATGATCTTATTACCAAGGTTACATGTAATTGCAATGTAAATAAAGGATTGTCTTTAAAGGGATTGATTAACTTTGCCCAGGATTGAAAAAAAAAATCACTGTTCCAACTAATACTGTAATCATAAATTTTGCAAATTTTTAGGTCGGACAGGAATCGCCTGAGTTTTATAAGCTGATCGGTCGTTTATATATCAGGATATTTACGATTGAATATTGATGTCGGGATACTAGTACCACCGAACCCTAAAGAATTCTTATGGTTCTATGACAGAATACCGCACAATGAACGAATACCTATTTCTTCACGGGCTGGAAACCTGCTATGAAATCGCCAGGCGCTGGTGCTTGGTTTTTGTGACTGCAGCGCAGCGAAGAAGCAGAGCGACTTGCGCAAAAGCGATCGATCGCTTTTTTCTCTTTTTTAGGATAGTAAACGGGTTCCATTTTCTCTCATACTTTCACATATCCTTAATTGTATATGTAGTTAAAGGACTGCACACAATTCACTGGCATTTGAGCTGATTTTTGAATTTTTCACAAAGTTAATCAATCCCTTTAACTCTTGGTAATGTTTTCCCACAGTCTGGATGGAACACTGCTTACTCATAAATTGGGAAAGCTATACTAGGGTGTGCAACACATGACAAGTATTTCAACAATCTGGATACACCAAGGAAGAGAACAAGTAATGCAGTACTCTTTATCATGAGGTTGAGAGGGAGAAGAGAAAGGTAGAAATTCCAAGAAGGGTCAGACCAGTTGACCCCTGACCTCAGTTCTGATTCTGTCACACAGGCCTACTTTTATTGCACTTTCCACATTTACCACAAGCTTTCTTTGTCGTCTGGGGAGAGGGGAAAATGGTTAGCAGTTGCTATTCTTAGAACGGTACCGGTACTGGTATGTGACTTTGTGATCCTCTTTTTTTTTTAAACTGAAAAGCACCTGAAATGCCTTGGAGTTTATTCACCCTTTCGGTTTTGTGGTGAAGGAATGATGGATTTGAGAATTAAGATATTGATTTATCATAAAAATACATGTAAGGGGCTCCTTGAGAAACAGCATTAAGCACAATTGATCAAGTAATAGCATTAAAAAATTGAGGGTTGGATGCCCCTTCTGTCATGCTGGAATTACCCTATTGTGTTCAGCGATTTTTATACATTTATGCAGCTCACTAATACTTTAGACAGCTTACTGATTCAGGGAGGCGTATAAATGTATCAAATCGCTGAACACAATATATCCAAGTCCATGTGGGCTTGAAAGTAGTTCCCCAAAACAGAGTTCTACATTTTATGGGAACACTATGAAAATTGTAAAATAGATTCTAATTCTGATTTTCCATACAAATCTGTGAATATGATACATGTAGATATAACATTCTTTGAACTCATGACACACTAAAACGTCACTTGGGTCTTATATTGATTCTTAAATAACCTTTTCCAAGAAATGAATGCTGTACCTTTGGAGGCTGCACATATACATAGGCCTTTACCTACATGTAAGCCTTCATGTCATAAACATCATGAATATCACTTAATACATGTCTCAGTATGATATCTTTCACTTTGCTGTTTCTCTTATTTTTCTGCTTTCACACCAATCAACTTTTTATGTAGGTTGGATTGCCTTTTAATAGCAGTCCTTAATACAGTTTATATGATAAATGCCAAATGCCTGCATAAAAAATATATTATAGTAATAGACAAAACTTCCTGGATTGGAGTAGCATGATTCTCTGCTAAGTATGATTTGACCTATTTTATTTTAGAATAAAAATAATGTTTTGCTAGCATAGGATTACTTGAAATCTGAATGCAGTAAGAGGGGGAAGTACATGTACGTATGATTTCAGTTTCACTTCAACTCCTTTGATTTTTGTACACTAATTAGATACACATGTACATGTATATTTCCCTTTTTTCTTTTTTTCAGAGATCTCATAATTTATGTAATCTATGTCTTTTTTAATGTCTGTCTAGTGTCTAGATATTAAATGTTGCAGTCTTTATAAGTCTACATGTATTGCTCTGTCGGTCTCTCTCTTTCAGTTTCTCTGTCTCTGCTCCCTCCATCCCCCTCTCTCTTTATTTTTGAAATCAGGTAAACTAACATTTCATTTGTTGTTTAATGACATAATTTTGATGCATTCTAACTACATTTGATTAATATAGATCTTTGCATTGTAATTAATGAGATAATGATTGAACAACACCTCTTGCTGTCTGGTATGATAGCATTTAGAAAGCATCAGTGAGTCTGTGTGCATCTGAGTCATCCTCTGTGGCCTACATGTATGAAGATGCACACTGTACTTCTGACCTTTCTCCATTTTCATGGCAGTCAAAGAAAAAGAGAAAACTGTCTACATTGTACATCATGCCAAGATGTTGTCTTCTCTTGATAAGTGAATTTGGGTTGACTCCATATTTTCAACAAATTGATAGACATGGTTTATGCACACAACACTGTATGGTTACATTTTATGTACATCATGCCTGTATTCTTGAGGTCAGAAACAATACATACAAAATGTACATGTCCGCCTATAGTAGATAGTCATGTACAAGGGTGAATGATAAGCTATAATTCAAACATCTTCATCATCACAGATTGGTATGCATACTGTTAGGTGTATTTTATCTATCAATTGTCTGCCTTGCATGTTTGTACATCTTTGCTGCATGTGCGTCTGAGTAGGTAAGTCAATACAGAGCCCCTGCAATTAAACAATTATTGGGGCTCTATTAATGAGCGTGCATCCACTTTGTACTAGTACTATAGGAATCATGCATGTGTGGGTGTAGCACATTGCATAACCATACCCTGTCCGTTGCCAGATAATTACATGTATAATCAGTTGAGCGCTAGAAGGACTCTCAGCAGATGATATGCCATACAGACATGACCATAGTTTGAACTCGTTACTCAGAAGATGTGCAATGTACATTACTACACTGTAGGCCTACATGTATTCGTACAGCAAAGAAAATAGTATGTTGATAGCTAGATGTAGAAGTATATATTGACTTGATGTGATGACTGATGTGTAATTGTGTATGAGCTAAAGCACTTTTGACTCTCAGCAGCCAGGGAATAATGAACTAATGAGCTTTATCTCTATTATACGTATACAATGTAACATTGTAGGATGTGATGTGCGGCTAAGTGTTTTTTTCCCACTAAATATCAAAGCCATTTTTCTTCAACTGAAGCATGTCTGTGTAAATGCATATATAAATGTACTTAAATTCTTATTAAAAAGGAAAAACCCCACAAATTACTTAAGACTCTAAAGTCACTCAAAACTACTAGTAAAGACCACCAAAGTGATTAAGAAATGAAAAATAGTGATAAATTTATACTGAATATCACTTACTGCTATTTGCCTCTTTGCACAAAGTGGAAATAGTTTATCGTAAGAAGTTTGTTAGTTCAAGCCTCAAGATAAATGTCTACTAGTTGTAGGCAGTAGTTCTCTGATTCCTTGTTTGTGCAGTAGACAAGATATTTAAATGATCAGCCTATAAAAGTTATCCGAGACAGAGAATGAGACACCCCAGAAAGTACAAAGTAGTAGGACTAAGGTTTATAACTTTGAAAATGATTGAACGAGAAATCAATTTTTGTTTCATAATCACTCATACAGCCAAACCTACATGTATAGCTTTACAGTCAAGAGCAGTGAGAAAAGTATCATAGAAATCAATGTGCTTGCTATTTCTACACACATAGATGTACACATAGTGGCTGCATTGCAGTCATAGATATACATGTACACTGTAGATTACTGATGAAGTTATGTTCTGATAGCTGACATAAAATTGCACAATTTTACTTTCTTTTATGCAAGGTTAACAATAATTTATGGAGAAAAGGACATCTTAAAAACGTAAAAATAAATACCTGAAGGCTATGATATTTCCATCTTTGGGGTTAACCCTATTAAACACTCCTACAAAATGCGTGGGTACAGGTGTATTTTTTACATTATGAATGTTATTTATGTAAGACTGCCAGCCTACATGATAGTTCTGTTTGATCAAAAGAAGAAAAAAAGTAAGTGATATGAAGAGGAAGTGTTTTATTTCACATTTTTCAATGTGGATTATTGATAATTTTTTATTTGAAGCAAAGTCAACCCAGCCAAGCTGTTCCAGTGATAAAAAAAACTGTGTGGGTTTGTTAATTTGGTTACTCAAGTTTAATTTAGACAGGAGAAAGAGGTGGGGGGGGGGGGGGGGATTTACTGATGTACATGTAGATGTACATGTAAGTACATGAACACACATGTTCATTCTATTTTTTTTTTTTTTTAACTGAAGTTAAGTATTAATTTGATAAAATAGATATGTTTCCCTGAATCAGACAAGTATCATTAAGGTACCAGTATTTATTGAAGTGACTAAAGCCCACTGCCCTGGAAATAAATTACATTATATCCGTCATGAAAAAAATCTGCACAGTTAATTGGTCTAATGCACGTCATGTGACAAAATACAATTTCCACTAGCCTCATGCGAATGAGCAAAGTGCCATAGAGGGTAACATGTGACGTCACGTCATGTCACAATCGTACACAAACGTCACGTCACGATTCGTGAATAGGAGTACTATTCACGGATACTACATACGGCGTATGACATCACCCATGAAAAGTGCTTACTACATTGTGACGACATTCATTTGCACGTATCTATTGTTTTAGCCACCGGCGCGTGATGTCATCACGTTTGATATCCGCGCAAATTCATCCCTTCTTCAAAACTGCTTGTGTATACGTGTGCTGTCTACCATAGGCCTACGGTGCAGATGAAAGTAGATGAGTAGATTTAGGCTTTTGTTCAAGATGATGGATGTAAACCAAATATATACTGCCTACATTCGAGTCACTGGTAAAAATATTTGGCACCCTCGGGTAACGTGAAGAAGACCATTTTCTTTATGGGCTGCGCCCCTCAGGAAAATAGTGGTGGTTCATGTCACCTCAGGCCCAGGGACCATATTTCCAACCACACCCTCACATGCCAGTATATATTTGTATAATAGCATTTTAAATATGGGCATTTTAACAAATAAAATCTGCCTGTTTCAGGTTCTGAACAATAATATGAATACTAAACAGAGGATTCTGGAGCGCTATCAGTGTTATACCCAGAATAAGGGCCAAAGCAGTTGCAAATTGTAGACAGTCGTAGGACTGCTCTGACATCACTACGACTCAATTTGGCCTTTTCTCCAACTAGAAAGCTTGCAGTAGGCCATAGTTTTTATTTTACTATCTGACTCTGTATGACTAGTGAGAACCCCAATAAAAATGTTTATGAATGTTTACATCAAATGCTATTACATTTTCTTCTGAAATCGGATCGTAGACTGATTGTATAGTGTGCGGTGGGTTTAAAGGGTAATCTAACCTTGGTAACAAGATGATTTGTGTGAAAGCAGAAAATTAAGAAAAAGAGGATGGTGAATGTTAGAAAGAAATTTAATAGAAAAAGTTATGAATGTTTGAAAAATGAGATCACTAAGTCTGTGCGAATCTGAAATTGGCAATTTGGTGAGTCAATTCTGACATATTGGCGGTCAGCTCTCCCGTTTATCATACACTAAATATCATTAATTTGCGTTTTTCTCTAAAGCGCCTTTTCCCTTGGGGCAGTACTCAGAATATATTGTAGATAGCATATTGTTATACGTCCTCATAAAAGAAAAAGATCCTACTGAGTAATAAATTTTGAGAAAAAATGGCATGTTAGTCACTTCGTATGTTAAAGCAAATTGGGGAGTTGTCAGTCATTATTACTTGATTGATTTGTCTAATTTGAAATTCCCATATATAGTGATTACAACTTTGCAAAATTCATTACTTTCTTCATTTGATTTCGTCAAGCTTTCACCAATCTGCTTCTCTGATTTTTCCTCTTTCTTTGAGATCGACTTGCCAATTAAGATTGGATTTCTCTTTAAGTTAAAGCTTGTTTAAATTTGCCTGCTGGTTAGTGTCAACCTCTTCATGTTGTACAGATTTTTGAAAATTGTGCAATACAATGAAGAAAAAGAAAAAAGAGAATTATTCCATGAAATAGCAGTGACAAATTTATTTCATTTCATCACTTGTTTTTTTTTTAATTAGAAAATTCTTTCATACTATTCACTCTTACAGGGTGCTCCTAAATTAAATCTGCCTATTCAAACCGCGATTCAAGTCATTTATGCAGGGCTCCATACTAACTTATTCTGAGGGGGTCTAAATTAAAACTTTTGGGGTTCGTACCCTCTGCTTAATTTTTTGGAGTCATGAGTTAAGATTTGGGGGTTTATGTACATTGGACCACTGTCTGTGTCAAGCCCTGTTTTATGAATACAGGCATATGAGAGCTGGAAGGGCATTACATTTCAGCATTAAGTAAAATTATGTGAGTTAATGCCCTTATGGCTCTGAGCAGATGATATGTTCTACAATAGAACAGGGGCCTTCTTATATACATGATGTAAAGTTGTGAATGAATCAATAGAATATTGATGCCCACAAAATGTTGGAGATATTTCATTTTCATTTAACATACATTTTCACTTGGTATTGACCAAAATTATCTTGAGCTTTATAGTATCCAACGGGTTGATATGATAGGGGGAGAAAAGTATTGTCAGTTTATATTCCTGACCTTTCTGTAGCATTGACCCGATCTCCTATTTTTGGTCAATGATACCAGCTTCTTTAATGTGTACATGATATCAAATTAGCCATACCATTCAGGGTTAAATCAATACAAGCCTAACTAGGCACGAAAATTAATATGCCATGCTAAGTGATACTGGTCATAGTTTTAATGATTGGACTATCATTGGAGAAGCTAAAAATATCAAAGGATTTATTAATGTTAATTGATAGATGCAGTAAATCAGAAGGTTTTTGCCATGAGAGACTTAAGGTTGATCTTAGAAGCGTAAATACTGTCATAGATTTAATTACAGTGTAGTTAATTAGGATCTGTCTAGAAATGTCACTGATCTTGTATTTCTTTATTAATTACAAAGTGATCATGAACACTAATGAAATATTGCTCTCACAGTATTACACATAGGCTTATACATGTACATATAACTTTTTCCCTGTTTAGTTAGATACATGTATATCATAAAATTTATAACTTAATTAGAAATTATTGTTTTATTCCTTTTGGATTGTAGTGTACAATGTGTTTTACATGGATTGAGAGTTCCAGACATTGGGATTCCAAACAGATTCAGGTCTTTATACTTCAGAACTTATGACATAATGTTTTCATGATGCACTCTTTCTTCCATTACCCCTTTATTGCAGCTGTGTATTCCGCCTCATTTATTTTATTTTCAGTGGAAGGCCCGTTGAAATAATTTAAAGTTTTACAACCATTAATTTGTTGTTCAGTCATCCCTTACAAATATATATATGAAGGCAACATGGTGTGGCATTTTTAGTAGATTGAAAGCAGCTGATTCTAGAAGATGTTCAATGATACAGACTTCAGTGACAGCTTCACTACAGGCATCAATTACCTCTACAACATTTTGGTATTTCTTTTCTGTCAAAAATTTCCTGATATGGAGACAGTAAGTAGACACTTATGCAAATCTTTAAGGTTGTATGAAATACTGCAGAAGAAATTATTCACTTGATTCATATCTGAAATTCAATTTTAATGTGAAAATTGATATACTGGAGTTGTTGCTCATGGAACTTCTTTTTGGATGTTTTATAGAAAGAAGTGATATTGCATGGCATGTTATTTATATTTCCATTTCCTCCTGAGCCTTTTCTCTGTCTTTTTCAGAGCTAAGTCACTCTCCTGTTCTGTGTACCTTTTGCTGGTATATGCATTTATAAGTTGACTTTGATGTTTACATGATATTTATATTGTGTGACTGTTATTGACTGAAAATTTGAAATACAGCAAAGAGAATGACTTCTATATTTATTTGATAATCGCATTGTCATAGTTGGTTATGATTGTCACGTTCACCACAGATCTTTATCTTTTTTGATACCGTAAACTATTTCTTTACGTTTTTTGTAGACAATTCTACAACTATTATGGTTATCACTGAACAAACACCATGTTGATCATGTCAAAGTTCAATAAATTGTTGTTTTGTCTGGAATCCATGATTCTGAAGGCTTGTAAAGTCTGTTGGCAAAGTGTTGCATGAGGTTTGTTTTTATAAAATGAGATATCAGGATAGCCTGCTAAAATTAGCCAGATTACAATTATCTTACTAAATGCTCTTAGTGATATAGTGGGCTATTTCACTGATGCCAAAGCTTTCATAAAAAAGTTTGCTATTTGAACCATTAGCAATTTAGCAAGTATTGATTGTTGATGAAGACAAGCTTGGTTTTGGCATGCAAATTGAATTTTGACTTAAAATCATGCATTCCTGCTGTGTCTTTATACTGGTACCTTTGAATATCCTGTCTGCAGTACTGAATATGCAACACTGGTTGATCTTTCTAGGAATTACATCAGGCTAATTTTTGTTTACTTTCTAATAAACATGGGACATATTAAAATAATGTACATGACACATATTGGTATTTGCTGAATGCCTGTTTGAATTTGAAATATATGTAGAGAGAGAGAGAGAGAGAGAGAGAGAGAGGGGGGGGGGGGGCAAAAACTGTTTAATTGAGGACTCCAGCATACAATGTTGACAGACTGTTAAATGGCTACTTAATTTGACTGTTACATGTACATACCATAGGGATAAAGAGGTGTGAAGAAATCTGTAAATCCTGTAACTGCTCAGACAAAAGGATCAATAGAGATTTTCACCCTCTGACAGCCTCGGTGAGTGAGGCAAAAAATGGATAGTACATGTTTTAGGTCCATGGTATTAGTAAGCCCCATGTATTAGCACCTAATGAGCCATACAGGCTATTCATTCTGCTATATTTTGGCCTGACAGGTCCGTGTGTCTGTAGGCCCGTCTTCATCAGCCCGAATTTCCAAAATAGCCCGCTAATTCTGATCCGGGAAACTAACCCGATCAGAACTAGCTCGAGCTAGTTTGTAATGAAGACACAATTAGCTGGCTATTTCGTGGGTTTCTAGCTCGAGCTAGAAGCCTAAGCCAACTCAGGTTTTTTTGTGAAATAGCGCGCTATTTGGCGAATTAGCCCGCTAATTTGCAGGTGAAGACGCACTCGGGTTTTGACTCGGGTTAATTTATTCATGACGCCAATCCTAGAAATGTTATTTTCCTTATGTATTTCTTGATTTTCTTCTCTCTTTCCACCTTTTCCTTATGTATTTCTTTGTTTTTCCTTCTTTCTTTTTTCTCCTTATGTATTTCTTTATTTTCCCCATTCTTTATTCTTCTTTCTATTCTTATGTATTTCTTTGTTCTTCTTGCTATCCTATTTTCTTTATATATTTCTTGTTTTTCTTCTCTCTTTTTGTCTTTTCCTTATGTATTTCTTTGTTTTTCCCATTTTCTGTTCTTCGATCTTGCTATCCTCTTTTCTTTGTTTATGTATTTCTTTGTTCTTTCTGTCCTCTTCTCTTTATATTTCCTTATGTATTTCTTTATTTTTCTTTCTATTCTATCTTTTTCCTCATGTATTTCTTTGTTTCTTATGTATTACTTTGTTTTTCCTTCTCTCTTTTTTCTCCTTATATATTTCTTTGTTTTCCCCATTCTTTATTCTTCTTTCTATTCTTATGTATTTCTTTGTTCTTCTTGATATCCTATTTTCTTTATATATTTCTTGTTTTTCTTCTCTTTTTGTCTTTTCCTTATGTATTTCTTTGTTTTTCCCATTTTCTGTTCTTCGATCTTGCTATCCTCTTTTCTTTGTTTATGTATTTCTTTGTTCTTTCTGTCCTCTTCTCTTTATATTTCCTTATGTATTTCTTTATTTTTCTTTCTATTCCATATTTTTCCTCATGTATTTCTTTGTTTCTTATGTATTACTTTGTTTTTACTTCTCTCTTTTTTCTCCTTATATATTTCTTTGTTTTCCCATTATTTGTTTCTTTTTTCTATTCTAATGTATTTCTTTGCTCTTCTTTTTGTCCTCTTCTCTTGATATGTATTTCTTTATTTTTCCTTCTATTTTATCTTTTTCCTTATGTATTTCTTTGTTTTCCCAATTTTTTTATTCTACTTTCATTTCTTATCTATTTCTTTGTTCTTCTTGTTATCCTCTTTTCTTTATGATTCTTTATGTGTTTCTTTGTTTTCCTGTTGTCTACTCTTCTATCTATTCATTTGTATTTCTTTGTTCTTCTTTTTTATATTCTTCCCTTTATATTTCTTTGTTTTCCTTCTCTCTTTTTATCTTTTCCTGATGTATTTCTTTGTTTTCCCCATTTTCTGTTCTTCGATCTTGCTATCCTCTTTTCTTTGTTTATGTATTTCTTTGTTCTTTCTGTCCTCTTCTCTTTATATCTCCTTATGTATTTCTTTGTTTTTCTTTCTATTTTATCTGTTTCCTTATGTATTTCTTTGTTTTTCTTTCTATTTTATGTTTCCTTATGTATTTCTTTGTTTCTTATGTATTACTTTGTTTTTCCTTCTTTATTTTTTCTCCTTATGTATTTCTTTGTTTTTCCCATTATCTATTCTTCTTTCTATTCTTATGTATTTCTTTGTTCCTCTTTCTATCCAGTTTTCTTCATATTTCCTTATATATTTCTTTGTTCTTCTATTTCATTTTTTCCTTATGAATTTCTTTGTTTCTTATGTATTACTTTGTTTTTCCTTCTCTCCTTTTGCTCCTTATATATTTCTTTGTTTTCCCAATTTACTATTCTTATTTCTATTCTTATGTATTCCTTTGTTTTTCCTTCTCTCTTTTTATCTTTTCGTTATGTATTTCTTTTCTCTTTTCTCTTCATTTATACTATATATTTTTTAAAAATTTTCCATCTTCGAAGTGCGCATGCTCTGAAGCTCGAGTTTATTCCAAGAACGAGCGGGAATCGCTCGACTCGGGCTGATGGAGACGGGGTTTTTCAAACTCGGACTTTTTCCTCGAGAAGCGCTGATCGGGCTAGAATCTCGAGCTTGAGCAAACTCGGGCTGATGGAGACGCACCTTGTGTCTCTGTGATGGGAAATATGGTAAAAATATGTACCATAAACATCTGGGGCCTGTAACATAAAGAGATACATTCAATCTTACGATAAATTGTAACTCTTCAGTACATGGTTTGCCATAGACTTATGATTGATATCAATCGTAAGATTGATTTATCTCTTTATGTTACAGACCCCATGTTTTGCATGGTTTAAACCATGATTATGTGATTAATTCCTAGTACATTGTACATCATGAATGTTTATATATAAGGCTGATGTGATACATGCATTTTTTGGGGGTATGATGTATTGATAATTTCAAGCTTCCTACATGTAAATTTCTTCTTTCTACCACTTAACTACTATTTCCTTTTCTCCTTTTTCTCTCTTTCTGTAATGCCTCATTTCTAAATTCTATTTTGCTTTCATACTCTCCCTCATAGTCTTCTCTTTTACTTTCTTTTCCTGCCTTTTTTCCTTCTATAATACCCTCTCATGACTCTCTTCTTCTCTGCCCTATTATTTTGTTTAAACTACATGAATTGCCATCACTTCTCTAGGCCAGCTTTACAGAGAGATTTTCAGACTACTCTGAACTTAAAATTAAAACTATGTAATAACGATGTATGAGAAGGCTTCTAGGTAGGATAGGAATTTGTTTACCCTTGGAAGAAATTGAGTGAAATATGGTGTTACAGATTCCCAGAGAGCAGTTTTAGGACGACTTTTAAAGGGGAATTAACCTCAAAATATAAATGTGCTTATATTCAAAGATGTAATATATTCCTTCTTGTTGTCCTACGTAGTTTTGCATTAAAATATACGAGATGGGTATAAATCAAGATTTTATTTCTAAAGTGATACAGGCCAATGAGTAAGAATATATTACACCTTTGAACATAAGTTCATTTATATTCTGGGGTTAATTCTCCTTTAAGCCATTTGGAGGTTGAAAGTATGCATTGTACCCTTGGTTGTACCATGGACCTGTCCATGGTTGTACACTTGTCATTTTGCCCTTGGTATTTTTTTCTGAAATCCCCCATGCTAAGTGTTAGTATCAAGGGTGTTATGCCATGGTGAGAACCCTGGTTCTGTGATAACTCCTTGCCCTGGTTGTACCGCAACCTTACTCTCTCATGTGCATGTACATGTACATCTATGTACGTGTATGTATGGCAACCCTGATCTGGAGATGGGCCAAGACCATGTGACCAGATAGCACTCGTTGCAAATCTCAAGGTACACATATAATGTACACTTCTTTATTATCAGACTGCATATGTGTGAAGCTTGCTGTAAAACCAGAAACATTTGTGACATGAAACTTTCAAGAATAAATGACGCCCATTGTCACAGCAAGAATTGCAAAAAATCAGTGCTGTGTCAGTTCTGATTCAGTAATAGTGGCATGAAACTTTCTCGAATACACGTTACTCCTTTTTTTTTCTCTCCATAGAAGTACATGTATTAGTGATTCTGAAGTGGTGATTTTGTAATGTAAGTCTGGAAGTGCTATTTAGCATTCCATGGTCAATAGATTTTGAGAAATTTATGAAAAATCTTTTGAAACTTCAAGTTAGTTGCCTTTGTAAAGTAGCAATTATTGAGCTTAGTCTGTAATTGCTATTTTGAGTTCCATGGTCAGTAGATTTTGAGAAATTTAGTTGAATTTGTTAAGTTGTCGTTTGCTGAAATATGGAATAAGAAGGAAAAGTTGCAGTCGGTCATTTGCCACAAAGACTAAAACTTATAGCTAAATGATGTGATTTATGATAAATTATATCCAAAATGAAATGTAAGGAATATGTTTACAGAGCAGGAATGAAAAAAGAATGAATGAGAGAAACATGTAGATACATATACAAGACAAGTATCTCAAGCTCTAATGACTAACGATTGCTGATTTCATAAATTATCAATTGCTTAGATTTTGTCTTTCATAGCCAATTATGCATTGTTGAATAACTTCAATCCCATTTTGCAGCAATGTCACAGATTGCTTCTCAGAAATATTAAGCCAGACTTCATCAATTTTCAGTCAACAATTAGTTGAAACCACTGGGAAATCATCAGGAAGACCTAATGAAACTCTAACTTAGTATTGATTGGAAGTCAAATTGAATTATCTACCATGCAGACTGTTTTCATTAATTATCTTTGACATGGAATGATGGAGTTGAGTGAATGGTAAAGGTATACAGTGGAACCTCGTTATAAAGAGCACTGATATAACAAACTCTCGTTATAACAAGGTGATTTTCCTGGTCCCATCTCTTTGTATTCTATTGTATTTTGGCCCTGATATAACAAGGTTTCGATATAAAGAGGTAATTTCTCTGGTCCCAAGGACCTCGTTATAACGAGATTCCACTGTATTAATTAACATATGATACTTTGTGATTGTCCAGTGCATACAGTTCAGTTGGATTTCAAATATTTATGATTATTTTTTTAATTAACTACCAATTTCCCCATTCATATTTCACAAAGGAGCTAGAAAGAGAAACTAGTCATAATGTTGATATGTTTGTACATGTATGCTTCTTGTTTTGCATGGAGACTTCTATAAATTATTTCATCTCAGGATTAAAAAAAATAAAATTACTGGTACACAATCAGAACAAGCAAATATACATGTAATGTCCATCGACTTTTATGTGCTCATGAAATATTTTGAATAATCAATTTTTCCTTTAAGTTATAAATGCTCTTGGTGTGCAATAGTAATAAAAAAGATTTGATTTTTCTTAACAGTTCGAACCTTAAAGAAAAGGTCAAGTTTTGGGAAAGGTGAAAATAATTTGTGAGCTTTCTCATTTCTTTTATGTCGGTTTGGAAGAACATCATCATAGAAATGTCCCCTGAAAAGGATTGCTCCTCAAAAGCCCTCATATTCAAAATACGACGAGAAATACATGTAGCTGAAGTGTTCAGGCCGAACATTCATGCCACATTATGTGTCCAGTCCCACATACCATTTCTGTGTGCTGTGCATGTGCTCTACAGCGAGATAGGGTCAATTTCTTATCATTCTGATGATTCCAAACCCACACAGTATACACCACTCTTTATATAGGCATGATCAACCCTTCCCAATGGCTCTGAGACAGTTTCTTTGACACTGTAATCGCATGACCAGAACTCAACTTTATTTTTAAAAGAAATATCATACTTTGCCCTTATGTTTCACGATTATGAAAATTCTTTTCCCTCTCAATGTTTATTTTCTGTATACAATGAATTATTGCATAACTTATTTGACCTTTCCTACAGATGAACTAGCCGTACATGTAGATGCATGATTTATGACAGTCTGGAGAGGCCATGCATGTCAAAGAGTCTTGAGACAAAGCGTCTTGAATACCGATGCTTGAACTCTACATCTATCAGGCCTACAGTATGTGTGCTTTGACTCGAGTCCAGCTTGTTTTTCAGAAGTTTCATAATTCTGAAGTTTCGTAATTCCAAGACACAAATTGCCCATATGAAAAGGGTTCATAATTCCAAACATTTCATACATATTTACAAGTCAAACCATGAAGGTGGCTCAAAGATAAAGTTGAGTTCTGGTCGTGAGATTGAAATGTGAAAGAAACTGTCCCAGAGCAGTTGGGAAAGGTTGATTATATAGTGCATAAGAATTGGTGTATGCTGTAAGGTTTTAGAATTGCCAAAATGATAAGAAATTGACTCAATCCTACTGAGAGTCACATGCACTGCACCCAGCAATGTGCACACAAATGTTCGGCCCAAACATTTTGACAGCTGTTTCTTGTCATATTTTGAATGTGAGGGCATTTGAAGAGCAATCCTTTTCAGGGGACATTTCTGCTGTGATAATCTTCCAAACTAACATAAAAAGAATGAGAAAGCTCACAAATTATTTGTTACCTTTCCCAGAACTCAAACTTCCCTTTAACTGCTCTACCACTATGTGAAACTGTCATGTGAGTGTGATTTCACCTCCATTGTGAAGTGTTGCATTATATGGACATTTTTATGAACAGACCTGGGCCCTGTCTTATAAAGAGTTGCAATTGAACTGAATCAATCACAAGTCTCCCAGTCATTCGCAAATCTGCAGTCTCCAATATGTACACAGGTGTGTTTGATATTAATATCAAATTAAAGGTCGCAATCAATTGCAACTCTCTTGAAGACAGGGCTTTGATCTTAACCTTTTTGTCTGTTTACAATTTTACATTTGATAGTTGCTACATGTATCTTAAATTGGATAAGTGTAATCAGACATGATGTGCTGATTAGTCTGTCTAATTAATGAAGAAAGAAAGGTTGGATCCTTTACTGTCCTTGCCAAATTTTAAAGAAAGGAGTTGAAACCCCATGAAACCAATTGTCTTGGTGTTGAACTTGTGCATGTATAGTAGGTAAATATGAAAACTTGTGCAGGTATAGTAGGCAAATATCAGAATCCAGTTACAGAACAAAGTCAGTAAAATGTATGATTTTTATGCTGTTACCACAATTACCACAATTCAAGGAGGAAAATTAATAATTGTGCATGGGTTGCCATTCAATCTCTAGTCATTTTCATACCTTTGCCTTACTTTGAATGAAAATTACAAGAGATTCCATGGCCTACATGAAGCCTATGGTGGGAGCCCTTCAAATTATTCTGAATCTTTCAAACTCGGGACCTATCTTTTTCTGTCATGTGCTTTGTCAGCTGTGCAGATATCAAAATATCTACTTGTAGCTGTATGAGTGTCAGGAGTATCAAAAATCATTTCCCAAGCATCCAAAATGACAGAGCCCAGTGGCTAGTACCTCTCTAGTAGGTCCATGGTCCTACCCACCTACCCCAGTTTTGATAGAGTTTTTCTACAGGTATAAACCAAATTTCAGAATATTATTCTCGCTGCCAGTGGAAAGTGTTTGTTACAAACTAAATAAGATGAGCAGGGAAAGAAAAACACAGGCGGCTTGTAGGCCGCAGCATGGCGTCAGCATCATTTTCATTAGAACTAAATGAAACTAACCTGGAAGAATTGTAGGAATGCAATGCTGTATGAATTCTGTTTGGATTCCTTCGTTATTAGAGAACAGCATGGATCCTACCTGAATCCCTTGTACTATAGAGGCAAATGTCAATTAGGTAACCAGCCAGTGTTTTCTTGAAGAAAGGGAAAAAAAATTGCTCTACTTTTGAAGGAGTGAGAGGTGGACCAATCAGAAAAGCCCAATACATGCCATCAATGAGAAGGGAAAAAGTAGAGAAGGTGTGGGGAATGTGGTAGTATTTGCTAAATCACTCAAATCTTATTTCTACCACTGCAACGCAAAGGAGTCCCACCGTTCTTGTGAGACAGAATTCTGACATCTCATTCTTTCATATTAAAGAATTACTAGTCTTTTTTCTTCATTTTCAATGGAAGGCGACAAGCTCACACATGCCTCAGATGTACAGGTAAGAAATATTGAAATAGTAGTTAACTCCAAGCTTTATTTCCAAAAGAAAAATATGACAAAGTCAATTTGTCCTTTTACAAAGAATATTTTAAAGTGGTGTATTGAAGATACTCAGATTGTATCATAATTTGACCTACGTTTCATTTAAAGATGGTACCTTTATTTGGCAAAGGCTAGATACTAACTTTTATGTGATTGTGGTCATTTAAAACAAGGGGATCATGACCACACAAGGTATTATTAGAAAATTTAGAGGTCATTGTGAAGAGGGTCATTTGTCGAGGGGAGGGGCATATTTTTAGTTGAGCCTTGACTGACGATTTAAATTTCCTATTGTTTTTGCCTGCATCCTGGAATTATATTACATTATTTCAATAATTTTAATCTATTTTTTTGCGATAGAAATGTCTTTTCATTAGCACTGCCTCTATTTGTATATCACATTTATTCTTGCTTCTGTTACTAATTGATTAAACAAGCTAAACAAGCATGCATATCTTCCTTGCAAACAATCTGATCTCTACCAGCCAGCAAATGAAAACCGGAGCGATGATGGTGGAGCCCCATTTCTCTTCCTCTAGCCAGAATTTCTTGTTTATGCCCGCCAAGGTGGGCAGTTTGCCAGAGCGACGTCACAAGAGCAGAAACGTCTGTCGATGTTTAAAGCAGGCTCTGTCTGTACGTGTATCTGCTATTAACCCCCCCTTCCCCCTCCCCCATTCAGACAAGCAATACTATATGATTCATATGATAACGAGTATATAAATGTACCATAAATTATTAAATTCTCCTCATCTGGATGTAGGATCATAGCAAAAACAATGTGTAGGCATTATTTCAATTGAAAACTTCATAAAGAATCAGTGTCAATATGGTAGTACTCATTAACTTCATAGCTGGGTGGGGCTTATCATGAGCGCTAAACGAGTAGAGACAACACTACCTGTAGCTCTGGCTGTGCACATCTTCCTGAAATAACTAGCTTGTTTTTATGATCTTCTTATTCCCTATATCCCTTTCACTATACGGTTTGAATATTTTTTCAATTCAGTGTTTTTGGGTACATTGTTTACTCTTGTCTGAAAGGACTATGATTGTTCAAGTGCGATTGATCCTAGAAATTGTCGGTTTGGGTTGTACAGCTATGACAGCATTCTTGGAGCGTCAATGGTGTGTGTCACTCGTAGTCACAGGCAAGGAATCTAGTACCATTGTTATGCAAGACAGGAAGGCCAATGGCAAGCATCTGTACCATTCAGAGGGACTAGTCGTTGACAAATGACTTCCAAATGACAAACGATCTACAGTCATTGTATATCATGACAGATTTCAGAATCGATTAAGAGCTGTGAACACAGTGAGGTGATGTAATGGTGTGCGTAGGGAGAATATAAAAACCATTTCAAAGTGTCATTACCCCAAATAAGTTTCAATTTTTCATCTGGTACATGTATCTTTATCCCCTTCTTTTTGCTAGTAACATTAATCAGTTTGGGAAAAGTATTATAATTCATATTGCTTTGTGGTATCTGTACATTTTGTACTTGTAAGCTGTACCTGACTGTTATGCATCCAAAACAGCTACATGTACTCTTTCCTTGCCCTGATTGATAGCAAATTCATATTTAGTTCAATAGTGGTGCAATCAACCATACTTTAGAAGAAAAAAATAATATTCCCAAATACTGAGAACATGTAGGCTAGTATGGTTTCAGGTAACTTTAATATTGGCAACATTGGAGTTTCCCCATTCGTTAGACATTATCCCAGCTGTTACAACATATTGCTAGTTTTTGAACAATCAGTATAGTTTGCCTACTATAAACTATCACAATACTGAGACAACACTCATCACTTGAACCCATCTCCAAAGAAAATATGATCATTGAAATACTATTTACCTACATCTCAAGTATATGTAATAGATCTATCGTTGTCTGGAGCTGTTAATCCTTGTGTGTCTGCATTCCTCTTCCCAGTGCTAACTAGACATATATTGTAAAGAAGTCCAGCGGCATGTTTGATAAAATACAAAGCGCAATTTGATTTGTATTGTCTGTTTAGACCTAGAAGGGCACTAACACTGTTTAAGTACATGAGTTAATGCCTTTCTGGATCTCAGGAGAAGATATTATCCTCCAGAATAGGATGTGCATTTTGATATTCCTTGTTTGTAACTAGAACTTTGATAGAAGCCAGAGTTCTGACCATTAGCAAAGGTCAAAGGTTAAGTGATTGCGATTTGGAGATCTACTGAAGATGAGGAAGTAGTAGTAATTCATCCTAGAGTGACGTTGGTATGGCAGTAAATTGGAGCCTTTGACAGGCTGACCTCTATTGTTGTGTTATGATTGCTTGGTACCTGCTCTGCTTCATTTAGTTTTTTTTGAATTTGTTTTTATTGAGAAATTTGTTTGATACACATGTATATGCTGTACATGTATACTTGAAAACTAAGACCCCTTTTTTTCTAAGGGCTGATCACCATTGATGATATACATGTACATGTGTTGGTATATTGACAAGAAAGTGCCTCTGACAAAATCAAATTAGTACTATCAGTAGTCAGTGTAATCCTATGCTGTTGTTTGTAAATTCTATTGGATATAATTTAGAGAGGTTAAACCTCTTTTAGAAACTATCAAAGACTTCCATTACCAATTTCAGTCTGATAATGAATAGTGTGTATGGTTATATTGGTATCATAGAAGCTTGGTCTATATTTTGACTTTTTAGTTTTGATCGAAGAATAAGATATGGATTGATTTTGTTATTCTGTGGGAAATTATCCCAGGCATTTTCAAGTTTACAAATAATCCTAATATATTGTGTGTTATGATATGTAACTTTTTAAAGATCATATGCCTAGTATTTAAAATTTAATGTCTAAGATTAATAGAAAGACAAGTGTGGGATAACTGGGAGGACATTCTGAATACCAGACATTAATTTTTTGTTTCAAATCTTCAGGAGACAAATATTAAGAAACCTTATCCCATTTCATCAGTTACTCTTTCAGTTGTATTCTTTATGTTAACGTGCACAAAGTGTGAAGGAGAATTTTCTAGAGAGAATACTTCATGGAATGTTGGAGTTACTTTTAGAAATTGAATTAACAGTATGGATTGTATCCCCTTGACTTTTAATCACGCCTCAAGGAATCAAATCTTACATTCTCAAATTCACATGTTCCCTAAAGCCATGCTGCCTCCCACTGTTACCTTCACAGTTTGGGCGAGAGTTTAGGCCATGACATCATCGTCACATGACCAAACCCAGACCCTCTATTTGTAGCCATACGGCTCTGCATCTCTCAGGATGTGTGCCCCCCCCCCCTCCCCTCTCTACAAAACTCATTTGTCAACTTCATGAAGAGAGCAACACAAGCCAATGAGAGATTGAGTGAGAGTGGAGCTGAGAGAAAGAAAAATATTGTATGAAAAATAATTGGAGCTGCGCTGCTGCCACAGCCTGTTAGTCAATCGTAGATAACTAGACCCTGGCATTCAGCAATCACTTGGGCATATCTTTACGTTTGCCAATCACGACTTGGTATCCTCCAGTCCTCCGCATTCTTCTCTCACTCATTTGTGTATCTTGTTGAGCCGCTGTCTCTCTTTTTAAACTTGAGGCTTTGCGTTGTAACATAAAAGACAACAATCATGGCTGCCAGTAGCCAGTATTCTTTACAAGATGCTCTGAACGCTATCTGGGCTGCCATCGCAGCCCTCAACAGGAGGCTAGATACTGTGGATACAAACTTGCAGGAAAGGATCAAACTCCTGACAGTAAGTTTTCATCTTGGGGGAAGTCTAAAGTTTGAAATTTGAAATATTTCTTTGTGTTCCTTTTGCTTGAGTTTTGTGTAAGTGTAAATGTGAGTGATGGATTTGTAATGAAGTTGTGAATGGTAGCTAGTCATTTCAATATACAAAAATTGGTGATTATTAGTGTCCAGCATTATTTGAGAGGACAGAGTACAAGAGCTCTTTATTGATTGACAGATTTGTTTCCTATTTCTTATATTTTTGCTCTTCTGTGAACTATTTTCTTTTGTCAAATAATCTGATTATTCCCCTGTTTCAGAATGACTTTCTGTATCCTTGATTTGTTTTTAAATTGGAAGGAGGGATTTGTAAAGCCCACCTTCTCATTTCCGTACTTATTAGTTTATTGAGTAGTCGTAGACATTTGACGGTCATTTTCTGCTGCTGTTACTTAGTGCTACACATACTTCCTGTGATGTCCAATATTGTTCTAAAATATTTCAATGCTTTATTTGATATCCACCACTTCTAAATATTTTCCTTTGGTACAAATGTACCTGTCATAATCAACAATAATCATTTTTTAAGTAGATGCTGACACTACAAATTCATTAAACAAATGTTATTGTAGTACATTAACATTTAACATATAGTGAGATTACCCCCACCCCTTGTCCTACGCACCAATGGTCCTACATGTACACTAGCATGATTGTTTTTCTACATGGATATTATTCAATATTAGGGGTTCATTGGGTAGGATTAGGGTAACCTTAAACTTAATGGGGAAACCTGAACCTAACCCTAAGCCTTACACTAACTTACCAAGCCTTAAATCTAATTCTAAATCTAACCCTAAACTTTACCCCTAAAAATTTCCCCTAAAAATACTACTAACCCTAACCCTGAACCTAATCAAAATACCATGTAGGATGAGTGGTGTGTGGTACCAAGGGGGTTATTACCGCACGCTTCTAGCCCATGCAAGTGATGCAACACTGTGCTCCAATTCATATCATCATATTTGCAAACATATAATGCTGATATTGTCTCGCTCCTCTGACAAATTGGCGATGAGAGCAGATGGATGATCTTTAGTTCTCAGTGGCTCATTCATCACTCGAGTGTGAAGAGCTTGTTTACTCCACTGACAGTCATGAGTGCCCTTGAGAAAAAACCCTGGTTCTTCATTGATGTAGACCAATTACTAATGTGAGAAACAAATGTGTTCCGCGATGGAATGTATCATATGCGGCAGATTCCTTGTTGTGAGCATACAGAACTCATTGTTTCATTCTTTCCCAGGGACTCCATCATTAACTTTTAAAGACAGAATGTTCTTGGGACTTTCAAGATACTTTATCAAAGACTTTTGTAATCAACTTACAGAGGAAATATTTACTCTGTGATGAAGCACTTTGGGAGGAAATATTGATTTTTCTCATGTCTAGACATGAAAAATGGGTCAAATTTATACTCTAATCTAGAAACATTAAGTGATCCCAATATTTCCAAACTGATAATAGCTTTTATTTTCTTGCATGAAATCTCATGATTTTCTTTCGTAAAAAGATAATTGGATTGTACTATAAATCAAGTTGATTTTTGAAGTGTAACCTTGGACATTAAAAATAAATCAATATTATTAAGAACAATTTAGGATAAAGACTTGTACACTGTGCTTGTCACTTTAAATAATGAATAAATGTGGCATCTTTAATTGCGAAATTGATCTTGATAGTTTGAATGACTTTCCTTATGTTAGCTGGCAAGTCATAGAGTTCTCTTTTATAATACTGCTAGACAGTTATATAATTGTACTGTTTTGCTTTGGTGATAATAATATTAAGGTCAGGTTAAGAGTTGAAAAGAAGTTGATAATAGTTCAGACTTCAGAGGTAGACTGATGTAGATATTTTAATAATAATAATAATGATAATACAACAATGCTTTTATAGCGCATGTCACTGCCATTGAATCTCTATGCGCTTTGAGAAAGGGAAGAATAAGGATAGACAGATGCTATAAAATGCACAATATAGCTCATTCAAAATGCTTTTTGAACAGATACGTTTTCAAGACGGTTTTAAACTGAGATATTGTGGATGAATCCTTCAAATGAGATGGAATAGTATTCCAAAGTGAAGGGGCAACGTGAGCAAATGATTGCTCTCCATAAAACTTGGTCTGAATAACAGGACAATGTAAAAGATCTTTCTGAGCCGATCTGAGATTGCGAGAGGGTACATACTTTACCAAAGATTCGTTGAGATATTTTTAGAGCCATTGAATGAAGACACTGATGATTAGTAATAGTACTTTGAAAATTATACGTGATTGGACTGGAAGCCAATGTAATTGTTTTATCTGGAGTTATATGAGAGTGTTTCATAGTACGGTAATCAATCTTGCTGCAGAGTTCGGAATTATTTGGAGTTTTCTTTATGTTTTTGATATAACTTGTATACTATTGCCTCATTTCATGCTTAGCCCTTTCAAAACAATTGACTACATTTTGTGGTTTGCCTCAATAACTTTTGATTCAGAGCTCTGAAAAATATACCAGATGCATGAGTAGAGAGAGCAAAGATTTCTGCACACACAAAGTACATTTTTGTTGCATGACCATATTGCATTTGATGCCAGGAATTCTAAAAAAAATAAGCTTTAAAATCCTTAAAATGGCAACTCATTGAGAGGTTCAAAATAATTTTTTTATAAAAATTTGCCATTTTTTTCAACTTTTTGACAAAATTCCTAACTACGTATATTAATTTAAAAAAACATTACACCTTATTAGAACCATGTAGCACTGAAAGAAAATATCATTGATGCCAATTTGAAGAACAAAATGTGATCAATGTAGCCCTTAAATAATTTCTGTCATGAAAAGGTTAGTAATTAACAGTGCAAAGTAAGACCTGCTTAAACATCTGATTAAAAAATGGTGCAATGAAATGTATTTACTCTTCATTCTTATTTGGAATGATAATTTTATTCATGAATGATGCTTCATCAGCTCTACATGTGTCCATTGTTTATCAGTATAAGAATGTGACTATTGTGCACAATGCAGACAGAACGAAAGATAGCAGAAAATTAATGGACATGGAATTTGTTTGTTTCATTCTGCATTCTACTCATATATGAAGATAAAACCCTTTTAGACATTAATTAATGTAAGTTTTTTTTGATAATTACCCTGATGGTGCATAATGATTGGATTATGTGCTGAACATGGAAACAATCATGGTTACATAATGGCTGTAATTGGATTATAGAGGAATTATAGATTATGTTCTGTCATTTGCAGGATTGATTTATTTGGCATTAGCTTTACATTATTGGCAAGTGAACAAGTCATCTACATCTATCATCTACAGGAGAGAGAGAGAGAGAGAGAGAGAGAGAGAGAGAGAGAGGAAACAAAAGATGAGAGATGAGGGCTCAGTGTTTCATTCAAGAGCCCCCAAATTTTTCTCTTTGAGGACAATTCTTTGTGTTTGAATCTTTAAAAGAGCCGCAGATGGATGAAATAACATTTTGGAAGAGAGATAGGAAGGTTTGACAGTGTCTTTGACTTCTGCTCCATGAAGTTTAGACCCCTCACCGGTTAATGACAGCTACCCCGCAGTGTCAGTGAACTCTGATCTTTTGTGGATGAAGGTGATGAACAGGATTGATCTTGGCTTGAGACTTTCACATGCATGTAACTAAATATACTGTACACTGGTCACTGGAATGAATGATCATTGTCTTTAATGTCTCTCACATACTGTAAGTCATATTCATCTTATACAAGTATTTTTCTTTGATGAACGAATGATCCCATATCCTTTTTATAGAAGTATTAATTTTGAAAACTTACACACTATTGAAACTTAGATGTTTCTAAGAAAAACAATTCTTTTTTTATATTTATTGATCTGAAAAAGAAAATAGTCTTGCTATAAATTAATGATGTTACAGATTTTGGTTTTACTGCGAAGTGTGATTTTGAATAAGCTCATTAGGAGAGAGAGAGAAAGAAGGGAGATGTATCTACCAGTAATATCAAACATACTGCACATCATTGATGAGTACCTTTCTACTTTTACATTTCTCAATCACCATCATCGCAATTTTTTTCGGTGTGGAAAACCCAGGTCCAGGTGTGCTAGATAGGCATCATGGAAAAAGTATGAACTTAGCCAGTTTGGTAGGGATGATCAGATGAGACAGGTCATTACCCAGAGATCAATTCATGATCCGTTGTAGCTGTCAACGTAAACCCCCATTCAGACACAAGGCAGTAAACCTTTTTTAAATATGCTGCAGTAAAATTAAGTGTAGTTCAGTATCTTGTAACACACAAATCAATGGGTAGGCCCTATATGTTAGGGCCACTGTTACATGCAAAGCCTGCTGAGTGCTCACTGTTTTTTTTTTTTTTTACCCAGCTACATAATTAGCAAATTGCCATTTGGTCTAATACCATTTGGTGTAATTGTCATAAGGTTTAACATCATTTTATCCATCAACGCAATTGGACCAACTGGCATTAGACCAAATGCCAATAATCCACAAAATTGCCTCTTGCAATTCATTGACATATAATATTTTGCTTCAGTACTTTTTTGAGACAGTTTGTTTCTTGTCTGAAGAGGGCTTAATAATATAAAATGATAAACCTGTCTGTGTTTGACTTTGATTGAAGTGACCCTTCCACCAAGTTCATCGTCTGATACTTATGCCAGGAGTCCTGAAAGAGATGTAGATATATTGGAGCCATGTGTTCCATGTTTCAATGCTAGTCATTCTGAATATATCTGATAGCATTACAAAAGATGGATGAAGTTAGTTCAGTCTTACTTAGTTCGAAAGATTCTTGCGATACAGTTCAATTGGCAACAGCAGAGCATTTGTGTTTAAGATAGATATACTTGTTTATGTTTATTTTCAATTTAGGAATTATGAAGAAATGGAGACACAATTGATGCGTGTGAACATTTCCCTTTGTACAACCTGTTTCAATACCTGGAATTCATTGAACTTGATTGTGAAGACTTCTGAAAAATCAACCTAAGGCAATGTCAGTAACGTTGTCCATCACCTATAGAAATGTGTGAATAGAACAATGATGTAATAATCCAAAAAGGATTTCTATGGGATATACAATAGGGTATTGAAATTTCACTTGAGTTGATTTCTCAAAAGTCTTTACAATTGTGTTATTGGATATTTTGTTATTACGTGGTAGAACAAGAAATTGAAATGAATTTTGCAAGTGGTCCAGATGTGTGAAGGTTTAATCCCACAAAATAATTCAATTGCGATTCTAACTTATTTGGAAATGGTTGAAGTGTCTTGTCACCAAAATGGCCATTAACAATTGTGCACAAGTTTCTTGTCCTGAACGTTTTGGTTTTACACTACTACTTAGAGTTTCCTTTCTCCCTTATCAACAAGATTATATAGAGCGCTCTAATCACCTTTACATTGTGTGTTTGTGATGAAGGTCATCTCCCTACATGTAGGTGGAAGAGGAAGAGGAAACAGGATTTTCCTATAATCACTTGGAACCATTATCTTTTACTCATGGTAGATAAACTTAGAACCTGCTAGACCTTTAAATAGATTTCAAGATATAGAAAACCTAGAGTGATGCATGTGCCATCATCAGTTCAAAGATAAATAACCAACTAACATTTTTTTTAGATTATATAGTGTGAAATGAAATCCTATTATCTACTAAATCTGAAGCTATTGAACACCCATTCATGTTTTGCATGAGGGGCTGTTAGCCTGTCCCTTATGTTCGTACAAAGCCTTATAGAAAGATAAGAATATAGTTATTAGGAACCAGAAGATGCGACAAGAGCTCACCTAACCTGCCAATATATTACTCTGTGTATAAAACTATCTAGAAAGTTACATCCAATTAGATACAAATGCGTCACATTATAACCTTCCTGAATATCTTGTCAGGTCCGTAACTTTGATACATGACATTCCCCATGCGATTTCTCAACCATAAAATGCTACACGATATAAGCCTAAATTAATAACTAGAGAATGAGTGTTCATTGAAGAACCAGGCTGCGAGGTTGAAACCCTATACTCACAGCGTGCCAATCAGTGGCAGCGGTGGGATAGTTTATTGACTGAATTGCTGGTATTAGTAGGTTTCTATTACATGAGATGCTGCTATCCTTTCATGTTGCGCCTTCAGCCTTAATGGCAAGGTGGGACACTACAGGTTACATGTATCATGTTTTAGTCAAAATGATTCTTAATGACTTTACGTTTTGGTCTGTGGACTTGAGACCTGCTTCTCAGACAGACTGCATATCATATTAGAACTGGGATCCTGAATGACTTCACAAATTATCCTTTGGTCTAAATGCTCTCCAAAGGAGAATCTACTTAGGATAAGCTTTCTCCTGCAAGTGTTATCACAACCGCAGTACAAAATATGTGTAATAAATAAAAATTCTGATATATTTGACTGGTGGTGGGAAATTGCCATAGTAGATTACAGCATTTTTTCCATTTTTTTCTTCTTTATTTTGGTCTGAAATAGTTGATAATTCCAAAGATCAGTGGCTCGGCACAAAATTTATTTTGAGTTTATTGATTAATCATTAATTCTCATGTTTGTACTTAAAGATAAAACAGAAGGGAAACTTACATGTATAACCAGGAAGTCGGTGTAGACAAATATTTTGAAAACAAAGAATAGAAAATGATACTAAAAAGATTCCTTCCTGATATTGGAAATATACTTGTAGTTTCTGACAGTGACGATGGAATTATTTGATGAGAAAAGTATTATGTATTTCAGAAATATGTGATTTACAAATTATTCCTTATAGGGAAAGTCCACACTGGTATTTCGTTGATTTGAGTAAATGCAGAAAAATGAGAGAAACAGATTACACTGTAGTGAAAGTTTGAGCAAAATCCGATAAGAAATAAGAAAGTTATGATTGTGTTTGATTGATTACAACTTTAAAAATTCATAACTTTCTTATTTCTTATTGTATTTTGCTCAAACCATTACTGATCTGTTTCTTTGATTTTCTGCTTCTTTTAAAATCAACTTGTAATTAGGGTGGACTTCCCCTTTAAATGTCTGAAATAAAATCCCAGACACAAAATCTAGAATATCTCCCATCTTAGTACATTGAATTAGCTGCAGGATCAAGATATTCTACCCATTTAGCATCCAAGTCTGGAAAAACAACTGTAGAAAAAATGCCTTGTTAAAGGACAGAGGCACTGAGCAGAGATTTAAACCATCAACCCCTTGATCAAGAACTTCCACACCCATGCACCCACATACTTAAGATATTTTTTGCATTTTTTGGAACTTTATGAATTCATTTTATCAACTTTCCCATCTCTTCTATTGATATTTGTAGGGTGGAAAGGCAGAAGAAGGCCAAACCAAGGTTGGAGAAGAAAGTAAACCGGCAGAGAGCCCAGCTGAGCCAGCTGCAGCAGCGGCCAGCCCCGCCCCACAAGAAGGTGGTGGTGAGTCTAACACAGCAGCCACGGAAGCAGCCAGCCAAGACGACAAACCTGTCCAGGTAAGTCAATAGTCAATGAACATACATTTTCCATAGACTTCTGCCTGAGTTAACTTAGCCTTTTGACAAGGCCCTCGTGACTTGGCTATTTTTCTCGGCAAGTAAGCTAGTAGTGGCTGCATAACAAGACTAGCCGCCCAGCCCGGTGAATGCGCGATCGAGCGACGGCCTTTTGGAACCTGGCCTGTATTTCTTATGCTATCCCTTGTTCCTAGCGAGGATCTGCTACCTTATAGGTAGGAGCCAATCAGCGAACGTATCTTCGCATGACGTCAGCATAAATTTGGTATGCAAATTCGCCTTCATCTCGGCACCCCGTGCAAGCTACATCAATCATGGCGTCCAAAGAAGAATTGTTGCTGAAAAGCACGGAATTTGCTTCGCAAATGCTGAAAATTTCAGCTTTCAAGGACTTACACATGTACAACTGAGGGCAATTCTTTCAGTCAAAGGGCAGGATGCATTTGTGAGCCTTCTGTTATTCATATTTTCTGGAGCAAAATATAATTTACATCTTTTGCATTTTCTTACATATCACGATAATGAACGAATCACATGGAAAGCAACCCCCGCAGATACCGTTGTGATTGGTCGATAATCCTCGGTAGACGTGTTAGCATACGAATGTCAACTCGTGAATAATTTATATCGGACGATGGAAACCCAGGTTCCAAAAGGCCTCGCGACTAAAGTTGCTCGATCGCGCGTTCACCCGGGCCATGTTGATTCTTTTCGTCGCCGGCTAGTGTCATCTCAGGCACAGCATGACGAGGAAAATAGCCAAGTCACGAGGCCTTGTCAAAAGGCTAGAGTTAACTGGGCTTAGTATCTAGCAGGCTATGCCAAAAGTTCATATTTTATCCTCTGCTGCTCCCAAGCTTTCACTTTTAAAGGGCCCCTGCCATCAAAATGCAAGTGGATACCTGTTGGTGTGCAGTTCTACATACATCTCATATTTTCATATTTAAACTTCTAAATATGTTTCATAGATTTTTAGATATTTTTTGAAATAATTTCCACAACCTGCTAAGCCCCACCCACTTAAAAAATCCTCCAGACCATTTGCCCCCTGTGACATCATCTGTCAATCATCAGTGAGCTAATAGCGACTTTGCAAGTGAAATTATTATTTAACTTTGTCAAAGCTGACACCTGTTAAAATAAAACCTACAATAACAACATAGATGTTGCTATGTCAGAAATGCTGTAGCATCAGCAGGAAAACAAAGGCAATGAGGAGGTATTGTATGAAAGCATGCAATTCTATTATGAGTTTCAGAAGGTTTAGTTCTTGCCCCCATTCTGACTTATCATGTTTTTTAAAGCGCCTTGAAATCTCCAAGTTATCAGTCAATATCAATTGCAATCTTGTGTGAGTCATAGTTAGTAAACTCATACATTGGTTAGATAACAATTATGACTCTATCAGAGAATACAGTTATACACTTTGATGTTTCTTGCTCTGCAGTCTACATGTTCTAGGGCACATGAACTGGCAATAAGCATATCTGTTAAATCATGGACTTGTTGTAGGTCCATGGTTAAATACAGCCTGCAAACCATCTACGTTGAAGGAAATATCTTACAAAATGAATTATTCATAGAGGCTTTATAGTTCATCAAATAGTGTGTTTGTGTATGTGTGTGTATTGGGGGGGATGGATGCAGAAAAAATGAATAAAATTGATTATTCAGCAGCATTTCGCAATTTAAAAATTCAGCACAAGTCATCCACCCAAAATTCAAGTTCAAGAATTTAGTTTGATTCTACTTTATATATTCATGTGTCATTTTGACACCTGTACATTCATTCAATAAAATCTCCCTTCTTATCACTTCAATTTCAGACCTACTTGAATATGCAATATCACCTGTTTTTCTGTCCAGTTCATCTTCAGAGGGAAGAGATCTTTATGTAAATACTAAATAATGATAATGGAGTTATTTTTTCCAGCAGCTTAGTTAGAAATAGTGTAAAAGCAATCTAAATATGATGTATTTGTCTTCACATTTCAGTTACTCATTTGGAGGTACAGTACCTTCTCAGGTATTACCTTCTGAGATTTAAAGGATATTTTTAAAGATTTCTTTTAAAGACAAATTTTCAGGGTAATTCTATTATTTTCAATTTCTAGGGCTCTTTTGGATCTTACCAGAGCTATATTGCTTTCAGCTCATATGAATTTTGTTTGATTATAGCAGGGAAATTGTAACTTTCCCTGGTTATAGTGTATGTGGTAAGCCATAAGCCATGTGGTAAGCCATAAGCCATATGGTATATTTTGGATATAGCTGTGTAAGATGCAGAGGTTAAATTTATGGTTCATCGGTTGACTTTCACAAGGGCGTTAATTCTGTGTTAAAAGTTTAAGTAAATGCCCTTCTGGCTCTCAGCAGTCCATGCATGAATTTTAGTGTAGGAGGTGATGATGTTGGACAAGTTTCTAATCAATCCATGCAGGAATACAGGATGTAATTTGCGGCAGGACACAAAATCCTAGAAAGCCAACTTTTAATTCCTGTCAGCTCTATCGTGTAGAAACGGCGTGTGGAATCGCATGTAGAGTCCGATCAACACAAATTGAAAAAAATAATATTCATGGAGAGCATTAATCTGTAATTACATAGGCATGTGTGGCAAATATGGTGATACAGCTAATGCCTTGTTGCATCACAGCCCACGTTAGGATTACAAAGTGATGTTGAACTTTGAGGTCTTAACATTGATATCGTCTGCGACTGGGTTGACTCACGGAGCAATCACTCATTTCCGCTCGTCTCCCTAGAAATTTGTAGCAGCATTGGATGTCATTAAAGACGCTATGTGCTCTCCAACAGAATTTAATGTATCGATGCCAATGAGTTTAATAGATGTTGAGATATGTGTGAAAAGCATTCTGGGTAATCTGACCAGTCAGGGAACATCTTGTGTGGGGGATGTTCTTCTGCCTGATGACCATGCCTTCATTCATGCTACCAGTACCAAGAAAGTGCTGTGAGTCATCATGACGGTGTTGGAGAAGAATCTGAGAACAGCCTTGCTTCATCATGGCTGTTGTCATGCTCCCAACATTGTAGCGAGGTCATAACATTACTATGCCAACCTTCTACATTGTACATGTATTGCTGATCCATTATGACTTTTTGATATTAATCCGCAGCTTTACTTTATTGTACTCTATAATCAACTTCACTACCAACTGTCTCCACTCTGTCTCCACTCTATCTACATAGTTATAATCACCATTATCAGTATCATCTTTACAGTCTCCATTATTTTCTCTTTTTTTTTCTCTTTATCTCTTTATTTGTAAAGATGACTAGTTTAAGAAGATATACGATTCGCACACTTTTCACCCGCACTCACTCACATGCACGCACTTGCAATTCCTCTTCTTTTTTACACCTTTTCTTTTCTTACCAACTCAGATTCTTATAATTTCTGGAAATATATCTAATTCCTTATACGTGACACCCCATACAATATATCGACTCGTATATTAAGGTATCATGTAGCCCCCATCCCCCGCCTGCTATCCACTCAAGCATTTTTGCTTATGATAGCTGGCCCCTGCATTTATCTCGATTTATTGACTTACCTCCATAATTTCAATATTATCTAAGTATATATATTCTTTTTGTAATTCAGTTGTCACACATTATTTGTATCAATTCTGATTTGTATCATTATTGTATACAATGTTTGTATTTGATTTCTTAATAAATGCAGAAACATCTGCTTTAAAAAAAAAAAAAAAATCTCTCTCATCAGAAATGAAATCTCACTATCAAAGAATTTTTCAACTTGTGTCTACCACAGTAGAAGCTTCAGTCGACACTCATCCATTTTCTTTTCCCAATACCGTATGGCATTCTCTACTTAGAAACCTTAGATATTTCACACATCAGTCATGTCTGCTGCAGTGTGAAGTTGATCTACATGTATTAATAAGTGTGAGGTCAGATGCATTACACAGTTCTCTCTCATATGTACTGAAGAAAAAAATCAATGTTTTAACACTTCAAACTAAAAACAGGTATCAGATTGCACTCAATCAATCTTTTACTGTTAGACTTTGTCTCATTGGAGTGCTATAGACATTTAAACAATTGTCTTCTCACACATGATGGACAGTACTTTTCATCTTGTAGTTCTTAACTAGTTAAACATTTAGTTGTATCCCTGTAATATTACTTATATCAACATTTCCCATCACATTGGCAAAAGGGAAACTAGTACTAAACAACACCAGAAAGTCACATGAATTTCGGAAATATATGGTGATGAGAGGAAATAATGTAGTGTTTCAGAGAATAATTACTCCTCTACAAGCTTCTCTTAGATATTTGTTTATTTATTTTGTGGTGAGGCTGCATGTACAGTTGGGCCCAAAACTTTACATAAATGGTACACCTACCTGGAAGAATAGCAGTTTACCTCACATTTTCACAACTTCACTCATTTCTTTTAGGATTCATATATATGTCTCAGTCTCAAGGTAAATTTACTTGATGCATATACTCTATACTAGGCCTGAATCGAAACGGTTCCCCGACCGGTCCCCGCCCGTCTCGCTGAAACCCGGGTTTGCATTTTCGGATTTCGGGTTTTTCCAAACTAATTTTAGCACTAATGTATTGCAATTTAGAACTTTAAACATGCAATTCACAAACTGAATATCAATTTAATCCAATTATATTTGCTGCAGTAATAAATGGAAATCATTTCAGACGATGATAGGTCTTTTCATGAGTCTAAAAAAATAAGAGCTGCGAGGAAGATTCAAGCTAGGTGCTACTGTGCGCGTTCAGAAATGAAGTCAGAATGGGAGTCACCGGCGCTCAGTGCGCTCGAATGCAGCCTTATACCGTAATACACACAGATGAGGGTCGAATATAACTGATGTGATCGTGCCAAAAGTAAGCTTGAAAACAACCAAAAATATCACATAAGCGACAACAAAAATACAAAATTACCGTAAAACAATTCTTTTCTTTGGCAAAAAATAGTATGGGTATCCATAATATCTCAAAGAAAAAAAGATGGTGGAGGATTACGAGTGCACTTCATATCGAGATTAGGCAGCCATATTTGACACTGTTCTGCGTAGCAAGACCGCAGATGGCAGCAGAGACGAACAGTTGTGGCCAATCTCCTGATCTAGTGCCCACATTTATTTTCCTCTCTGCTGCCATCTGCGGTCTTGCTAAGCAGAACAATGTCAAATATGGCTGCCTAATCTCGATATGAAGTGCACTCGCAATCCTCCAACATCTTTTTTTTCTATGAAATATTATGGATACCCATACTGTTTTTTGCCAAAGGAAAGAATTATTTTACGGTAATTTTGTATTTTTGTTGTCGCTTACGTGGTATTTTTAGTTGTTTTCAAGCTTACTTTGATCCGATCACATCAGTTATATTCGACCCTCGTCTGTGTGTATTACGGTCTAGGGCTGTATTCGTGCGCACTGGGCACAAGTGACTCACATTCGGACTTCATTTCTGAACGTGCACGGTACCACGAAGCTTGATTTCCTCTTTCAGCCCTCAATTTTAGATAACAAAGAGACCTTTGGCTGTATTTCTTAATGTTTTATTTTTATTCCGAAATGTTATTTCTCTTGGGAAAAGCATTGTTTTATCGATTCGGATTCAGTAACTGTCCTCTATGCTGCATTTTAGTTTAGCAATTTTACCTTGACTGTTGACTCCCATCACTACATACAGTATTTTCTGTTGTAGGGAATTCCCGTTCGGGTACCCGGTCCCCGCCCGAAATTTTCGAGTCAAACCCGGGTTTGGAAAAACCCGTGATGACTCAGGCCTACTCTATACCTTAAACAGAGACCAAACTTGTCTGTCCTTTTGTCTCGAATAATAAAGTTTGTAGGAATGAGTGAAGTTGTAAAAATGTAGTTTTTCTAGCAGGTGTATGTAAACTTTTAGGCCCAACTGTATGTAGGCCTAATATATAGGTTGAAATTGAAAGAATAAGTGTCTCTTTAAATATTAAAATCTTGTAGTATGTATTTCTGTTTAACATTCTTGCTTTGCTACAACTCAGTGTGATATCATGAAGTTGTCATCACACACAATGAAATAATGTTTTCTCACAAAACGAAAGGAAATCTAGATGTTATTGGTACAAATTAACCCATTCACCCCAACAGTTAGAAAGCAGTCAAACCCTGACCATTCTCTAGCCTCCAGTAACATGCTTGGGGCTCACAGCATGAACTCACAACAATTTCCACAGCAGGGGTCTGTCAGTTGTATTCTCTGGCACATAATGTCATTTATAAGGGATGTTACCTGCTTGTATGAAGGTGAAGCCTCTTTCATACATAACATAAGCCGCCCCCAAAACCACTGCAGCAAAATTAAAAGTTTAGAGCACTTCACATTTCCATATCCTACATGTATATTATAACACACAAATCACAGAGTAGGTGCAGGGATCTAGGGGCCTTTGTTATTTTTTTCATTTACCCTACCTTGCCCTTCATTTACACATAAAATGATTTTTATTATGCAGTTGGGTTGCAGTATATTTCCAGGGAATTTACAATGTGGCATGTGTGAATGGGATCCAGTTGGTCTTGTGATGATGTGGAAGTGACACAACAGAGAGATGTTATTTGTTGGAATGTTTGGCATTCGGGGAGTGCTTATTTCACTTAGATATGAAACCTATTCACAGCTTCTCCTCCTGACTCCTTGGTTACCTAGCAACTGCTAGTGATGCGGAGATATGGAGGTGAAAGAGGGCCTTTTCACATGATAAATATTTGGTCCAGTATTTGTTGTATTAAAGAATATATATTTGGCTAATCTTGATATATGATTGTTGTAAGGTCATAGAAAGCTTTATCATTGGTGAATCCCTGTTATCAACTGCTATACAAGTCTTGCACAAACATGCTAAAAGCAACATATAGCCGTCATTTATCTACATGTAGTATAGTATTGCTGCAGCATGTTCACATGATCAAGTTTTCATTGTTGATCATATTAAAGGAAATGAATTTGTTATTCATTACGATGTCTCGTTTCCCCATATGTGAAAGTGGGAGAGTCTCTCTCTAGATATAGGGAGTAAAATTATTACAATGTATAAGTTGATGCCGTGATGATTTGACTAGATTTGTAGAAAGAGGATAGGAGATTTGTTGATTAACATTTTAGGGATTGTGCAAGTAAGTAATTTGTCTCGAGATGGCATTGTCATATCAAGAGAACGTACTGATGTGTACTCAAAATCGTTCTTTATGATTACACTCATACCATTCATAACAAAGGAAAATACAAGTCTCTCCCAACATTAGGCAGACCTCCATAGTAATTTGATTTCCTAGTCCCGTAACAGCTTTATTTTAGCCAAAATGAGTGTGTATCATGCTGTGTAATAGTGAGTTTGTTTTCTGAAAGCAACATGAAAAGCCAAATTGCGTCATTATTTCAAAATGTCATCACTACCAGTTGTTTTCTCTGACGTAAACAGCATGTCCATTCCTCTTGAACATGAAGGCTCTGCTCTCCTGCCTGCCAAGAGAGGAAAGTTTCACTTTAAAATGGCAGCTGGTAGAATGATCTAGCCCCATGACTGGCTGTTTGCCACATCTAAATCCTAATCAGATGAACTCTTACTACACCCAACATCCATGCTCAGACAAGCCGTCTTTTGTCTGGCACACATGCATGAGGTTTGTGTTGTTGCCGCCATGCGTCTGGCACCCTTTCTCATGCACAGAAGGTGCAGTGATAACATCGCACTTAAGGAGGAAAAACAGGCCACCACTCTTGAAGCATTAGCCCTTGTGGCGTCCATATATGGTGAAAGCAGCTTGAGAGTTGTAAACCCTTAATTTGCTTTCATCTTCTGACGAGGCTGCTCTGTAGATGGATGGACTAAGTGGACAAAGATGACAGGACAACTGTCAGGATACTTTACTGCTTATGTGACTTTGCATGGACGTAACAAATTAGATAAAACAGTGATTGTAACAAACATAATTTGCAACTAAGGCTGTTCACATTCAGAATCAATTTTCCAGATTTCTTTGTTCTAAATGTGATTGTCACATCCAAAATGCACTTGGTTTTCCAGGTATTTTTAAGCCATTTAAAAAAAATGCAAATATGCAGGGGGCTTTTTTGTTTGTCAAGACGTCCGTTTTAATTTTATTTCGACTTTTAGTTGAAGGTTTTTGCCAGAGATCAATTTTTAAGAGTATTTTACCCCAAAATAAATCCAGTCTCTTGAAGAGATTTGTTCCTTATTGCACTGATCGGGCTTTGCTAGTGCAGTTTCTAATATTTTAATAGCTCTTTGCATATATGTAAATATAAAATGATAAATGTTTGTATTGATAAAAGAAAATTGTACATTGATCTCATCTGATCCTGAAATGTTACCAGGCATAATGAAATTATGGCCCTCCCATACCCATCACAGATAACATTTAATAAAAACATATTTCATGTCTCTTTTCACGTTCTTTTAAAACAAGGAAGCTATTATGAGTTACCAATTTGTTTGGCAGTAAGCAATGAAAGACTCTATTTGAATTCCCATTCTTTTCAAATGCAACATGGATTCAGAGATATGAAATTGACTGTTTGGATTTGCAGATTTCATGGTTAACCACAGGAATGCAGATTACCACCCCTCAGATTTCAGTTTCACTTTTTTGTGACAGCATGCAGCCATCACAATTATTAAAGACATTTAAAATTAAGAGAACACATTTCACAGCCACAGAGTAAAAGTAGTGTCCACACAGGATACATAACTCATAAATAAACATCAAAAGTAGCTCAATTAGGAGAGAGAGAGAAGGAGTTATGTGAAAAATTCCTATACTATGCAGTGTTCTCATGGCAAGCTGGTCCTAATTCTTCATAAGTTCTGAATTTCTGATACGAAATGATGCCCAAACCTCTGTTTAGATATATGACATTTTGTTTATATTTATAGAAGAAATAGTTGACTCCTGTCTTATGGTTGAAGAGTTGAAGAGTTATCATACAAAACATATACTTTTTAATACATCATTATAAAATTATCGAGCGTCTCTGCAGTGCCATCTCCTATACAAAATTCTTCAACTTCTGAATGGGGAAGTGTAGATCACTTATTTTTACAAGTGCATGCTACTCTCTACAAGTGCCATGATAAATTGTGAATTGATAAGATTTGTAAAGCTATGACCCTTTGGGTCATATCGTTTCCCAATGGTACATAATTCAATGTGATTTTATGACATGTGTAGCTCTTGAGAGATGGATAGTTGTCATGTGACCCACTTGTTACTGAACTGCACTGACATGAGCGTATGTTGTCTCACTTCATATAAACACTCCAAAAATGACATACATGTAAGTCTGAACTACTTTAGCATACCGGTAGTCCAGCACAATACTTCTATCCTATAAAACTTGTTGTCTTATATATCAGTATCTATAAATGCCATCCGTTTCTTGGTTAAAAAAGTGAAAATAATTCTATTCTTGGTGTATGTTCAGTGAATATTCACAATGTTGAAGACCCACATCATTAGATCAGAGTCACTGAATTTGAGATCTTCCCTGTTTTGTGTGAAATGTGTCAAAAATAAAAATACTGATTTGGCATGTAATTAAAGATTATTAGTTATTAGGCTATTCCATGCAATGTTTTTTCTGCATTGAATATTCTGGAATGTACTCTCAATGAAAACATTTTGAAGATGAAAGAAAAGTAAAGCTCTGTTTAACTGATGAAATCCTACAATTTTCCAGATCAAGAGTCTTTTGCTGTCGGGGGGGGGGGGGGGGAAATATCTGCCCCCTTTGCCCCCCTCCCCTTGGATCTGCCACTGCATACTTCCCTTTAATGTACATTCTTGTTTATAGTCTTCTTTATTCAGCATATGAATTGAGAGAGTGGTTGTGAGAGAACAATCTAAAATATTATCTCAGTTTTAATGCTAACACACTTCTGACTTTTGATATTTCTTTTTCTTCTTCTAGGAACCAGCTGAAGTGAAGCCAGCAGAAGAGACATCAACCAAAGAAGAAGCTCCAGTAGTAGAGCCTCCAGCACCAGTAAGTCCTTATTTTATAAAAAAAAAAATTTGCTCTGAGCTAATCAGATGCAAGGATTTCAGTAGCTTATAACAGTTATTGCAACTTATTGATGACAAGTTTTATGAAACAGGGCCCTGAAAATCACTGATATTGTCATAACTAGAGGAGTAATTCAAAGAAATCACTTGCTTTTTTACTTCTCGTAATCTTGCTTTCCAGTCATCTTTTGGACTGCTTTTTCAACTGTTAATATGTGATGAAATAATTATGCATGATGAATATAGTTTTCTAAAACTAAAACTAAAAACTTAGAAGCAACTGAAAAAGATGAATTATGAATTTTGGCTCATCTTGAAAAAATTAGGACTTTTCAATAATCATATTATAAAATCACCTGTGTTATTCTTAGATTTTCCCCTCTATTCCAAAACTTTCAATCCGGATTTTAAGTGGGTAGTCTTCCGGTGTGGTTTGATAAATATTGTATTCCTTGGAAAATTGTCATATCAAGGTCCCATCCTGTTTTCCAAAAATAACATGAAAAGGAAATGTTCAGAATAATTGTTCCCACTAGTTTTCCCACTTTGGAGGTATTCCCATTTTTATATTTCCTATGATGTGGGTTGAACTTGAAGTATAAATTTTGGGGTAACCTCGCTAGTCATAAGGACCGCTATTCATAAGGACCGCTATCCAATACGCGTGACTAAATGAATAGCGGTTTTGTACGGATAGCGGTCCTTCTGAATAGCGAGCAAACCATAGACAAATTACCTCGCTATTCATAAGAACATCCATTCATAAGGATCACTATTCATAACTACTCATAAGGACCGCTATTCATAACGCGTGTGAAATGAATACCGGTAGCGGTTTTCTATGAATAACGGTTCTTATGAATAGCGAGCGGACCCCTAAATTTCAAACCCAAATGTTGAATGTAGCACGATCAAGGTCCTGCACTGTTTCTCCCATTGAAGAAGCATCCGAAGAAAATTTTCAAAAATGCTATTTATATTTGTAAATTTCAGACCCGAAATATCTTCTTTTAGCTATTCTTATTTGTGTTTTTGACTTGTCTGGCCCAGTTACTCACTGTTTTGTCATGAAAATTTGAAAACTTAATTTTCTTGTAACTTTGTAGCAATTTTTCTTTTATATAATTGATAAGTAATGAAATATTGAATTATTTTGCCTTTTAGGTAAAGTCATATATTGAATTTTCTTTAGTCTTACCTCTCACTTCACTGTACATTTAAATATATATTCATGAAATCTAAAGAACATAATATACTGTAAAAGTGGAAATTTTCACGTGATTAATATTTGCATGTTCGGCCGGATGAGGTGAATTTCATGTGTTTTTAATTTCGCCGACGTGCTAGGCTCATGGGCAAAAGAATACATAACCAAAAATATTTGATTGTTTTTATTTTCGCGCAAAATTCATGCCGGGCAAAATGTAGGAAAATTCCCACACCCTAAAATATTCCACGTTTACAGTAGGTGGGCTAAAAGATGGGCAAAATATAACATTCTATAAGGAGGTATAAGAATGTTAAAGCCTTGTTCAATCGTGATGTGGTAAACCACTTTTAAAACAAGAAACCTCAGCAAAATAACCATTTTGTGTATAAATAAATGACAAGTAGGGGTGAAAAAAAATATAGCTGAGTGGAACAAAGCCCCCTGGCGTCCCCATTAATCTGTGTGCTATAAGGAAGAGAAATGTGAAGCACATTGCACTTATGTTCAATTTATTTTGCAGTGGATTTTTTTTAAAGGCAGTATACTATGTGGTGTGTGAACAAGGCTCAATACAACATTTGAACCAGGATTGCCATGTGATGAAGATTTTAATGCACTGAAGCCAATACATGCAAGAATCACCATGGCAACCCTGGAAGAAGTTTGAAAATGTGACGTGAGAGAAATAGATGATGCATGAGAAAACAAAGTGTAACCAAATGAAATAACTTGCTCATACACGTCATCCATGCTGAATGAAGAAGAAAACAAGCAACAGGGAGGTCAACTTATTTGTAGCAAATTGGAGAATGGCAAAAAAAGTTGACACACATTACAAGCTAAGGTTCAAGCTTGCATATTTCACAAGTTCTTTTTCTTGAAACCACCTCATACCATGTGTGACAGATTGTGCCCAAGAATGTAAATGTTCTAATTTGATTTGGACAAAAAGATACTATTTCCTTCTTCCAAGAAATTAAGTCGGTCTGTTTCATATTTTAAGCATTTCCTTTAATATTTAGAATAGAGAGGAAGGATAGAATACTAGGATAGGTAGATTAGGGGAGATAAAGTTCAGTGTAGAAAATGTACATCGTATACTTAGCTTTGATATGGTTCAGAAAAGAGATGTACAATCTAGGGTAAATTTGTTATTGATTGCTCGAAAGAAAAATCTATATTAAGATTTATAATACAAACATGTACATTTATATGAAATACAAATTTCATACAAGGAAGAAAATGATTGAGAAAACAAAGAGATAAATGATACAAGTGAAAAGTGAAATTGAAATAAATAAAATGACTTCAGGAAAATTGATTCACAAAGCTTTTAACATGGTAAACCTCACAACTTTATCATTGACAAGATAAAATAGAGTATATATTTTGTGGTATGCATTATTTTACAAAGTGTGTGAACTTTAATATAATTTACTTACATTTTTCTTTTTCCTGTGTATTGTCTTTCATGAAGGTTGAACAGAAATCATCAGAACCTGCACCTGAGGAGCCTAAGGCAGAACAAGCAGCAGTGTCACCAGAACCAGTATCAACAGAACCAGCTGAGGCCAAGGCCACACCAGCTGAACCATCACCAGTACCTTCAACTCCAGCAGAGGAACCTACCCCTGCATCAGCAGAACCTGAGCCAGTGAAAGAAGAAGCACCCTCAGAACCACCCCAACCAGAACAGGTACCATCAGAACCAGAACTAACACCTGTTGCACCTGTTGTACCTGTTGTACCTGTTGTAACTGCACCTGCAGAACCCTCACCCAAATCCCCTGCACCAGTTGAATCTGCCCCTGAGGAACCCGCGGCACCTGCCGTCCAGGAACCATCCAAGCCTGAACCGGATGCAGCCGCAGCAGAACCCACTCCAGAGCCTACTCCAGAAGCTGTACCAGAATCCACACCAGCACCTGTAGAAGAGCCATCTTCAGAATCTACACCAGAACCAGTAGCAGAAGCCGCAGAACCCACTCAAGAACCCACACCAGAACCCAAACCTGAAGCTGCTCCAGAACCCATACCAACCCCTGCAGTAGAGCCAACCCCAGAACCAGCCCAGCCCAAGCGAGAACCAGCAGAAAGCACACCATCAGAACCCACGCCATCAGCAGAAGCACCCTCTGACCATACTCCAGAACCCGAGCAACCTGAAGCAATTCCAGCAGTTTGCCCTGAAGAACCTGCACAGGTTCCTCAGGATGTTCCCTCCGAAACCCCAGACACACCCAAAGAACCCATATCTGCACCTGCACCAGCACCTGCACAAACAGATTCAGTAGAGGTATACTGAATGCTATGATATATTGATTTTTTTTTTCTTTTTCTGATCAGTTAACAGTTGAATTTGAGTGAGCTTATCGCTTTTTTAGAATGAATCAGGGAAGTTATTTTGTACCAGCTTTGCTCGTTATTGCATTATCTTAAAACAGACATGCAAGAGATAATTTTTGTTTCCTACATGCATGTTTTCTGGATAGAAGTTGGGCCTGTAAAATCTATTGAATGTGAAATTTTGATTTCCAAAAGGAATATTCAATTGTTGAGAAAAGCTGAATGAACATGTTAGCAAAGAAGAAACATCCATCGATGTAAGTTCATGAGGAAAATGATCTCTTACAGGACAAAAAAAAAAAAAAAAAATGTTTTAACAGAATTCTTTCACTTTATAGGAATCAAAACCAGAGGAGCCATCAGAGCCTGCTGCAGCTGTAGAAGCACCTGCTGAAACACCATCAGAGGCACCAGTAGAAACACCAGCTGAAGCTCCAGTAGAGACTCCTGCAGAGGTAGAAATGGATGACAAATCCTCTGATTTCACTTTTCAAAGAAATTATTTTAGATTTGGTTTTTCCAAATTGTGTTAGAACCATGTTCTGGCCACTTTAGTAATTTAAGTCATAAATCATGTGTTCTCCTGGGGAATTTAACACTATTTGGCTATTACCCAATAACAGATTTCATCAGTAATCAAGAGTGGACTTCACTTTTACAACCGACTGGTCTTACATAATGTACATGCCCTCCATCAATAAGCCAGTTCGAAATTAGTACATGATACAAATGACCCTGATATGACTCCAATTTGTACGCTCACGCGCATCTGTTTTGATGGACACGCTACTTGTTTAACACATAAAATCATACTGGTGCACACACTGTGAAAACGTATAGAGGTCAATTGTACACCCTTCAAATGAACTTTATCTGCACATGCGTAAATCATAATTACGAACTGGCTTATTTCATCAGAAGCGCCTCTTCCATTAATTCCATCATCATAAATTCCCCACATGAACCATGACTGAAGTGGGCCATGAGTTTTGCTGCATGCGAGATTTGTACACACATTATTTGATAATGTCACCAAGTCCAGTTTAAATGAATTGTGGTGCAATACATATAGAAACCCCCCAAGTGTAGTTGCATATGTATAAAAAAAGCTACCTCTGGAATTCTTACTGTGAGTAAAGAGTACAACATTGTCAACTAGAGGGATGAGTGTCAAATGCCACAAGGGTTTTAGGGTTAGGGTTAGAAAGAGATGGAAAGAATAAGGAAGGAATCAGAATAATAGAAATGATGGGTCAAAATGGAAAACAAGAGTTAAAATAGAAAGGGAAAACACATGCATCAGGGCTTGACACTGAATTTAATATAAAAAGGTGATTTAAAAAGGCCCCTGCAATCCAAACGCAACCCAAATGCAAGTTTATTCCTGTTGATATGCAGGGATGCATACAGCTAATATTCTGCTATTCAAACATCTAGATATGTTTCATAGATTTTTTAATGTTTTTTGAAATATTTTTTCCAACCTCCTAAGCTCCACCCTAAAAAAATGCTCCGGATATCATTCCTGCAGTGACATCATCTGTCAGTCATTGGTCAGGTACACGAACACTCTACAATAGACAGTGAAATGTAACTTCCCCCAGCTCAGCACATGCTCGCAATAGAATTGCATGCATTCAAACACTACCACCTCAATACCATTCTTTTCCTGGTGATGCTACAGCATGTCTGACAAAGCAACTCTTATGTAGGCATTGTATGGTCTATTAGAACAGATGGTCATCTCTGGCAAAGCTATATACCACTGTCTCTCCATAGCTCACTAATGATTGACAGATGATGTCATTGCGGGAATGATATCTGGGGCATTTTGGGGGGTTGGAGCTTAGCATGTTTGAGAAAATTATGTTAAAAATATTTTTTTTTAATTATGAAACATATTTAGATGTTTGAATAACAAAATATGAGTTGTATGCATCCCTGCACATCAACAGTAATCAACTTGCATTTGGGTTGCAGGGGACCTTTAAGGATTTTTTGTTCAAAAACAAGGGGTCCTGCTATAATTAAACAGTTGTTGAAATGCAAGGTCATTTGCCTTTGGACCCCACTCTGTATTAAACCCTGGATAAAGTATTATAAGAATGAGGGCTAGGAGGGAGAGAATGAGAAAAGAAAGGGGAAGTAAAAGGAATGATGAAGAGGAGAAAGAATATGGATTATGTGAATAAAAGGGTATGTTGGAATATATCAAAGATCTATGTCAACTATTATGCGAAGGACATAATTTTCATAATCATAAACATAATCAAGTTTCTATGCAATCAACACTACCAGAATACTGACCTTGTTATTTTATTGTTTTAGGATTTACAATCCTGTCAACTCAAACTATTCTGATGCTGTCAGTCTATGATATTTCACTAGTTGATGTTATGAAACTAATACTTACATTGAAGTGAATGAAAGAGCTTTAGGTCACAAGCAGTCCTTGTGATGCTTGATTATTCTTCTGCATTTCAGTATGAGATATCATGTCCATAATATTTGCAAGGTGGCTGCCACTGCTATATAAGATTGGTAAAATGAGAAAATTTCGGGACCGGAAAACAACAGAGAAACTAGTTAATGCTTTCATTTCAAGTCATTTACATAATAATAATAGTCTGCTTTTGGAATCCCAGAGTCATTAACTGCAAATTACTGCATATCCAAAACTCTGCTGCTAGACTCATAGTAGGCAAAGGGAAATATGAACATGTATCTCCCATCCTATCTGAACTTCACTGGTTACCCATAAGATCTAGGATTAAATACAAATTACTTGTACTGGTATTCAAATGTTTACATGGCATCGCCCCTGTTTATCTTCGTGAACTCATTCAATTGTATGTACCCAAACGCAATCTTCATTCAAATTAAAAAAATCTTTTCTCTCAAATTTCCATCCAGACCAAGTCATATGGGGATAGGGCATTTCAAAAGATAGCACCTGAACTTTGGAATAAACTCCCACAGAATTTAAGGAATATCACTCAGTTGGATCAATTTAAATCTGAGCTGAAAACACAGTTGTTTTTGAATGTGTGATTAATTTTTGTAACCTTATTACTGTAATGGCACTAGTCGTGGCACGCTCTTGTAATACAGCTTCATTGCTGCAGTGCCCTGTGTCAACTGGCCTAGTCTCACCGGAGCAAAATAAACGGATGCAATTGACTAGCAGATATTTTTCAAAAATAAATAAAGAACGACTATGCGGCGTTTCGCTCCTGCCGATTGCGCAAAAGGAAAAGTTTGTTTCCAAAAAGAATTATCCAAGGGGCTTTTTTATTTTTTGCTAATTTTTTTGTAAAACAAGAACTTCCTCTTTAGCAGACTGAAACAAAACAAATATTATGTACCATATTTTCTATTTTTGATGTAACAGAGCTTAAGTTCCATAGATGATGGCCAGCAATTTTTTTTGCATGAAAAATACTTTGGATATAGATTATCTTTCTTCAAAGTTAGCTGTCTTGCCGAGAATGCCTATGCTCCAGTCTTGACGCGCCATTCGTACAACACACAAATCATGATGTAGCATCCCGACAAGCGCATTATACTAGTGCGCATGCACAATCCCCCAAAGACAAGGCGATAGCCAGATAGCTTCCTGCGTATGGTTTAAGTAGAGCGCCGTGTACTGAGTGAATTTTTTACAACAGAGTGATTCATCTTAGATTAATCCTTCCTTCGCAATATCATTTGCGAAGGGTGTGGCACCACTGGTGCAAAGTGGGGCGACACTGGAGCAGCAGAAGCCCTGCAGAAGCGCCACAGTAGCATTTGCGCCGTAGAAGCAAGATGCAATATTTCGGATGGATTTTATTCACAAGCATTTTCGGCATCAAATGGTGGGTGATTCCTCAACAACTGTGGTATTTTCTGAAAATTATGAATCTAAATCTGTCAAACCCCTCCACGACTGGTGACATTTCAGGATAGTGATGTTCTATAACTCATAGAGACCATATGGTATTATGCGTTTACTAAGTAATGTACTATTATTATATTATTATTTTACTGGATAGCCTGGTTTCCATGATTATTAGAATGGTCATTGTTTACACAAACAGGGAAGATAATAGCAGTGACTGAAATTGATGCAATTCAGATAGCATTATAATAGGATCAAATCATGAGATTACAGATACACTTACTTTCTTCTTCATTGAAAAAAAAAATTCTTTTTTAGAATATATATCTCGTCTCCAAACCTATCAGGAAACCAAAGAAATTAAAACATGATTGTATATTCAAATTTTGGAAGAGAAATGGAGGGTGACATGAAATACTTGAACAAAGTCATATGATCAACATTATTTTAGGATATACTGTATTCATATTATTTGATAACAGACAAGCATAGAAGGACCATAGCTGGCTGTTGGTTTATTTTGCACTTTAATCATTCCACAGCCGCAGGTGTTCTGTACCATCCAAACTTTTTGTAGCATATTTTGTGCAAAGAAAAGCTATTATTTTTTCTTGAAATTCAACATGGATTGTGAGTTGTAAATTTGAATGTCATGAAAGAGTTTTATTTTTGTATCAAGAAGAACAATATGTCTTTTGAAATGTTGTTTAATAAAATGTTTGTAAACTTGATAGCACCATAATTCCGAATTCAAGTTTAATATGTCTATGTATGATTTCATAATTATATTCAATCTTTGACTTTGTCTTATATTATATGTTGTATTTCTATATGTTGTCCTTATTATTATTACTAATGTTTTTCTTCATAAGTTGTTTGTTTAGTTTATCTTTAAATTTGTTAAGCGCTTAGAACAATATGTAAATTAAGCACTATAAGAATTTTAATTTATTAATATTATTATCATTATTATAAGGGTTAAGGACATAATGGACATGTAATGACATATGACAATAATGTAACCTACATTGTGTACAATAACCATTAACAGCCAATAAAGAGGGATTATAGAACTGAACAAAAACCTGTGTACCTACATAATCAGTATTATGAAAGAATTTTCAGAGTGCTTTGGCAAATGTAATCAGAACTATTTAATTTTTCCACAGACACCAGTAGAAATACCAGCCGAAACACCGGCCAAAGCACCAGAGGAAACACCAGCAGAAACGCCAGTGGAAACACCAGCAGAAACACCAGCTGAAACACCGGCAGAAACACCAGCTGAAACACCAGCAGAAACACCGGCTGAAACACCAGCTGAAACTTCAGCTGAAACTCCAGCTGAAACACCAGCTGAAACTCCAGCTGAAACTCCAGCTGAAACACCTACTGAAACACCAGCCGAAACACCAGTCGCTGTTCCAGCAGCAACAACAGATGTACCTGATCAATCACCAGTTGAGGTTAATTTTAGTTTGAATTTTTTTTGCTCAGTTATCATTGTAATATTTGATATTTCTAGACTGAATGACCGGCATGCTGAGGAAAAAAGAAAAAGACTGGAATTCTGCATTTATGTCATTTATATACCAAAATCAAATCATTGTTTCAAGGTATTTTTTTATGCCTCCGCCCACCGAAGGTGATGCCAGAGGCAATATGTTTTCAGGTTGTCAGTCCGTCCGTCCTGCTTTCTCAAGTACGACATAAGGTATGAACTTCATACTTGGTGCTAGTATGTAGGAAGACGATCTGATTAGATTTTGGGGTCAAAGGTTACAGAGGTCAATTTCAGAAATTTCAGGTGTTAGCCTCGTTCTTGCGATAACTCAAGAACCGTTTGAGGTATGAACTTAAAACTTGGTTTCTAGTATGTATCACCATAGGAAAATGATCTGATTAGATTTTGGGGTACGTAGGTCAAAGGTCAGAGAGGTCAATTCTGAAATTGCAGGTTTTTGCCTTGTTAACGCTATATATCTCAAGAACCATTTGATCAAACTTTGTACTAGTATGTATCACCATAGGAAGATGATCTGATTAGATTTTGGCAAATGTAGGTCAAAGGTCATGGAGGTCATTTACCATGAAATTTCAGATTTTTGCCTTGTTAACACTCTTGATAAATTTGAGCCATTAACTTTGAACTTGGAACTAGTATGCATCACCATAGTGAGACGAACTGATTAGATTTTTGTTCATGTAGATCAGAGGTGACAGGTGATAGAGGTCATTATATGTGGTATTAATGTTTTTTTAGCTTTATTATCACCATATCTATTTTGTATTCATGACTAGGAGGAGATAAAGTGATCACACTTTGGGGTTATAAGGTAATACATGTAGGTCAAATGTCAAGGAGGTCAATTAACATGTAATTGTAGGCTTTTTATTCTGGCTATCACAATATTTCAAGAACAGTTTGAGCCATCAACTGAATTTAGGCAGAGGCATATAGGAGACGCAGTCGCATTCATCTTGTTTGGTTATGTTGCAATTAATTCATATGTGCTTATTATTTAGCATAATCCAGTATTTACTGTGAATATAGAAGCTTCATGGATTGTACAAATTACCGTAAGTGTTGTGATTCAATTGTCTCACAGTCTATATCTTTTGCAAATCTGGCCCAAATTGTGATATTGGCAAAAAGTCTTTACCATGGGACAGAATTCACTTTTCATCCGTGTTCTTTTGATACGAGACACTCTATACCATCTATCTTGCAGCCTGCAGCAGAGCCTGAGTCATCCAAACCAGAGGCCACTTCAGAAGAGCCAGCAGCAGGGAGTACAGAGACCAGCGCACCAGCTGTCAATGGAGATGCTTCCCCCACTACCGAAGCCCCCACACCTGAGGCTGATCAGCCAGCAGAGACCCCTGCCCCAGAGGAACCCAGTGAGCCCAGCAAGGAGACTGCTGCCAAAGAAGCCAAAGAAGCAGATGAGAGTCCAGCAGCAGTGGCTGCAGTTACAAGTGAGACTTGGAGTGGGAGACTAAGAGACTAATATTGGGAGGATGTGAATATTGATAACGAGTTTAGATGCTAGGACATCTTTATTGTTATCAGCTTTCGTGAACTGTCTAATCTCTTGTTGCAATTGTCTGTAATGATTTGTTAGTTAATCAATCAGCAATCTTGTGCCCCCTTTTTTATCGTTATTAAGATTTTTTTACCCTCATTCTGAAAACAAATTCATCACCAGACACAATAGGAACCAGGAAATTTGTGCATCTATCTCAAAAATTTGGCTGAGGTATCATAGACCAAGGTACCATAAGACTTTTTCCCTCTTGCCCTGTTCAGTTTGGTCTCTTAATCACTTGTTCCAAAACAATCACCTAATGCATTTTTGTATGTTCATATGATGCAGGAGTGAAATATTTTGCTTGTCCAATCAGGGAAGTTTGAATTTCATTTGGTTGTCAGTCAACATATATAATTGCCCAGGGAAAGCAGGCAAGTGCGTGTGTGTGGCACCCTTTCCACAATTTGCTGGCTAAAGATTTGTGGTGTGTACTTTATTTGGCAGAGAGTTTATAGTTTCAGTTTTGAAATGTTCTGTTACATTCATTAATTTCACCAGAAAATATTCAGCTAGACTAGGCAGTAAGTATACACTAACTCCTGTCCTCTCTTTGAATGGTTCCTCAGATGGACCATCAGGTGACCAACCCACCGAGGAGAAGAAGACATCTGTTGAGTTCCGTTGGGAGGAGGGTGGTCAGGAGGTCTTTGTCACTGGTAGCTTCAATGACTGGAAGGAAAGAGTACAACTTACACAAGTGTGAGTACTCTGCTTGTTTACATTGTTCTCATGGGGGTGAAACCATATATACATATACAGCAAAGCTAGTAGAGGAGAGATAGTTGTGACACGCAGATACATTCTCATTTATAGGTCAGATTCATGGAGTACCGAATAGTTCCCTCCCGTAGAGATTGTGTGTGGGAGGGAACTTTTTGAAGCTTCGTCATGAATTGACCTTTGAACATACAGACATGTGCATATTTCCATCATTATCGGCATACTCACCTGTCCCTGTTTAACATTGCTATTCACCCCACCCCACCCTCAACAACACCGGTAAGATCTCCCACATAATTTATGCATGCCCCTGGCACGTACAGCGTGCAACCCGTCAGGGGTCACCTCGTGACCTACATCCCTCGTCACTTCCTCTTTCACTACCGCGCGCCCTTCCAACAACACATAAGTGCATCGTAGAGTGATAAAATTCAACTTTTGTGCCTCTAATTTTCATTTTCTTACACCTCTGCCGATGTCTGAGAAAAAGAAAAGAACCAAAGATAACCCCGTGTCGGGTATGAAATCAAGAACACAGCCGGGTTCGGCGGAAGAGAGTACAAATCCGCCTGATAACGAACCCAATATTGCGGTGGGCATGGAAACCCCACCTAGTACTGAACACGAGAACACAACCTCGCCGGCGGGCAGGGAAAACCCGCCAGCAGGCACAGAGAGCGCGGGTGCGGCAGCTACCCGCTCCAATTTTCTCCCATCATTACCCCAGCCTAAGAAAGGGAGTAGATCGAAAAAAATATCCAAGGATAAACCTATCGCTAAACGTCCCCTTGTGAAAAATGTCGGGAAGCCCTCGGAGGCAGAACCTCCGACTAAAAAGACCAGAAAAGATGATAGCTCTTGTAATCCTATCCCCAAGTCCCTCCCCGAGCCAGGTACGAATGCGGCGGGGATTTGGTTCATGAAAACTCTGCAGGCGTTATTGCCCCCTAGCTCCACAGTAAACGCCCCTAACCCTAGTTCCAGGGCTGGGAAGGACCCCCCGGCGGTCCCCTCCTTCCCAGACCCCGACCCGTACGATCAACACTCCATCGAGCCGGGTCAGGCCCAGTCTGAACGTTCCGCTCGCTCACGCCAGCGTTCCCCTTCTTATGCTCAGTCTCGAAGAAGAAAGGAAAAGACACGGGAGAGTAACCGCGATTCCCCATCTCGGGCGGCCCTGTCGATCGCGGGAGAGTCGCACTCTGAATTTGGGTACCACCGACCTCAAATTTCTCGGAGAGATAAGGGATGGGGTGATTACTCCGTATCGTCTGCCTCTGTTATTTCTTCCCATACCTCTCGCTGCGATTCGGACACAGCGTCTAATTTTGAGCAAAAAGTTGATAGGGAAACCCCTTATTCTCATACGGCTCAACAGTCAGTGGGAGAGAGAATAAACGCGGCCACTGCCATCATTCTGAAATACTGCCCTCAGTTGGCAGCTGAGCGTACAACCCAAACTCAAAACGAAGAGGAGGTCTCGATCTTCCGCCTATCTTCGTCGTTCCAATCCTCGAAAAAGGGTGATTTTTCCACGCTAAAAATGGATGCTCCCTACAAAAAATGCTTGAAGGACCTTGACAAGCTGAGAGGAAGACTGAATCCTTGCCGGTCGGAAGTTCAAAAGAACGCTAGAATAGACGCCAAGGACTATGAACGGTTCCTACAAACTCCGGCCATCCCCGAGATAGCCCACCGGGTAGCGGAGGCAGCGGCCTCCCGTAACCGCACGTCCAACCCGCTGAACTCGCGCACATTCAGACTGAATGACGGGTACTTTGATAAGCTGGACTCATCAGCTAGAGTCGCAATGAGACTAGCCATGCTTCAGGGATACCTTTCTACAGCTTTGGCGGATGCCGATAGACTAAGAGTGACTGAGGAAGATAAAGGAATTATACTGGATACAATCAGTCTTATCTCAGACCTGCAATTTGACCAGGCAGCCAGATCTGCACTACTATGCTGCAGAGTTCGCCGCACGAATATCACAGAGGCTTTGAGGATGGACAAGAATGTGAGTCATGCCCTCCTCAAACAACCCAATGAAGGTAAGGACCTCTTTGCTGGTAATTTCCAGGCTGTTTTGGAAGATAACATTTCCGCTAGCTCTACTGCAGCCAAAACTTACTATAAGCTATCTAACGTTAGACCTAAGTCAGCTCAATCCCAGTCACCAGCCTTTCAAGGCCAATATCAGAACCCACAGTCCCACGCCAACCCCCACGCTGGCAGTGGGCAGCCCCATAGGCCCCATCACAAAGGCCGTAACTTTCGTAGCAGGGCCCCCTCCCCTCTCGGGGAACCATTTCGCTTTCGTCCTACCTCAGGCCCCAAATCCAAACAAAGCCAATACCATGGCGAGAGATCAAGCAGACAGTCTCGCTTCCCCTTTGGAGAACAACAAAGGAGGAATTTTAGAGACCCTCCCTCCGGGGGGGCCCCACAATTCTGACTATGCCCTGACCCACAACCACATTCCGGTAGGGGGAAGACTGTCCCATTTTTCCCAAAATTGGATAGAAATAACAACAGACAAATTTATCCTTCAGATAGTCACATCTGGGTACAAACCACGCCTTACTGTCCCACGCCGTCAGATCCACATCCTCCGCCCCACCCCCCTACCGTCAAAAGCCCCTATCAGACTAGCCCTGTTATCAGAAATACAATCCCTTCTCGAAAAACAGGTTATAGTTCAGGTCCCTTTCTCACGGAACCTTATTATATCCCCCGTCTTCCTGACAGCGAAAAGATCGGGGGGATTCAGAATGGTACTAAATGTCAAAGAACTGAACGTTCTCATCACAAACCAAACGTTCAGGATGGAGTCCCTCTCTTCCATATTACCTCTAATCCAGAATCACGAGTGGGCGGCGTCGATAGACCTCAAAGACGCTTACTACCACATTACTATCAACCCTCACGCTCGCCACTTACTAAGCTTCATGGTCGGAAAAGAGTGCTACCAATATCGATGCCTTCCCTTTGGGCTGAAGACAGCTCCTCGAATTTTCACCCGACTGACCCAAGTCGTGGCGGCAGAATTACGCAGGAGGGGGATCAAGATCTTCATGTACCTCGACGACTGGCTGATTCTCGCCCCCTCCCCCGAGGACCTAAAAAGAGATGTACAAACCACCATCAGTTTGGCATCAAACCTCGGCTTCCTGATAAATTTCACAAAGTCAAATCTCACACCCACAAGGACACCCGAATTCATAGGGGCCAAAATCATAATCTCAAGCCTACGAGCCAGACCCACAGACCACAGAATAAGTACAGTCTTGAACGCAGGACACAGCCTTGTAACACACAAGTCAGCCCCCGCAAAAACCTGGCAAAAATTCCTAGGCCTTCTGGCCAGCTTAGTAGACCTAATACCGGACTGCCGCCTCCACATGAGACCCTTACAACTTCACTTCCTAAGGCATTTTCACCCAAGCCAAGACCTACAATCAAAAATTATTCCAATAACAAAGAAAACAAGAGAAGCTATTCTCTTCTGGGTCAATCCTACAATGTTATACCAAGGGAAAGAAATGCAGCAAATGCAGCCCTCCCTTACAGTCACTACAGATGCCTCCTGCCAAGGGTGGGGGGCCCACTTCAAAGACGTTCACCTAACAGGCCGCTGGTCAGGGGTGGACAGACGTCGTCACATCAATTACCTGGAAATGAGGGCCGTCCAATTGGCCTTAATCCAACTTGCCCCCAAGCTGAAGGGCAAGACCATTCTCATCAAATCAGACAACAAAACCACAGTGTCCTACATCAACAGACAAGGGGGAACGAAATCCAGGACGCTGTGCAACCTAGCAGTGGAAATGATCCTTTGGTGCAGAGAGAACCATATCAACATCAGAGCAAACTACATCCCGGGTCGGGACAACTACATAGCAGACTTCCTCTCGAGGGGGAAATACCTTCCCTCGGAATGGACCCTACATCCACAAATAGCAAACACCATCTTCGCAAAGTTCGGGCAACCACAAGTAGACCTATTTGCCTCGACCCTAAACAACCAACTTCCAGTGTACTGTACTCGCCACGCAGATCCGTGGGCCCTCACAACGGACGCGTTCTCCATTCCATGGACGAACTTCCTCGGTTACGCATTCCCTCCCTTTTCATTAATCCCACAAGTCCTACAGAAGGTCAAAAGGGACAAAGCCTCTCTCCTCCTAATCGCTCCACTTTGGCCGAGGAGACCATGGTTCTCAGAACTGTTGAAACTACTACTAGAACCTCCCAGAGCCCTTCCTCCCAGGCCAGACCTGTTGTCACAACCAGGGACTCAAACTCATCATCCAGAGATCAAGAAGCTGTCTCTCACACTCTGGATCATCTCCGGAGAGCAGCAGTTAACGCAGGCCTATCAGACAGAGCTGCAGAGATGTCAGCAAAGTATCTACGAGCCTCCACACGATCTATCTATGACACCCGACTACTACGATACATCAAGTGGTGCGAGACGCAGGGCATCAACCCTAGTTCTGCCCCTCTAGGTAAGATTTCAGACTTTCTAGTCTTGCTCTTTGATGATGGCCTGTCTCTATCCACAATAAGGGGATACAGATCCGCCATAGCAGCCATCCATCAAGGGTTTGAAAATGGTGAAACAGTCTCCACCTCCTGCTTCTTATATCGATTAACAAAATCCTTCTTCCTACAGCGGCCCCCTACACGCAAGTTAGGACCTCGATGGGACCTGCCTCGAGTTCTCCGGGCCTTATCCCGTCCCCCCTTTGAACCTATGCACAGCTGTTCCTTGCTAGATCTCTCAGTTAAAACCGCATTTTTACTTACCATAGCTTCGGGTCGACGCAGAAGTTTCATTCGCGCCCTCAGCCTAGAGAAGGGTCATATTCGCTGGGAAAAAGACAAAGTACGATTAATACCTAGTCCAGGGTTCATTGCCAAAAACCAAACCGAAAGGTCTGGACCTTGTGAAATTGTCATTCCTTCCCTGTCCAACCTCTCTTCCATACCCGAAGACCGCTTATGGTGCCCAGTCAGAGCTCTTAAATGGTACACTCACAGAACCAAAGATATCCGTTTATCCCCTCAACTATTTGTTAGCTCCACTGCCCCTCACAAAGCAGTCTCAGCGGACACCATCTCCCGATGGATAGTCCAAGCAATCAAGTCAGGAGGTCCCCAGGCTATCTTTTCGGACTCTATACGGGCCCATGACACTAGGGGTATTGCATCATCTTGGGCCCTCTTCCAAGGGGTGGGAGTAGAAGAAATTCTGCACTCAGCTTACTGGGCCCACCCCAATACCTTCACGTCCTTTTACCTCTCAGACGTGGTCACCCGGGGAACAGAATTTTCCCGCGCAGTCTTGTCTTGCCCCCACTCTAAGTAGGTCCTGTCTCCATTTAGGGGCTCCACTCTTTTACAGAAGGGTCTTAATGACAAGTCTCCCCCCTTCTGTTATGTAGTTGCTGTTCATAGTTATACAGTTCATTTTTATGATGCCTTATGGCATTTAGCTAGTTACGGGTTTTTGCTGTTTGCAGCTTCTTTCTGTTACCCTTACTATTTGGCAGGTTTGCCTAAGTGTTATGTAGTTATTATAATTGTTTGTATGGTTTTTGACGGTTGAGCCCTCTGAGGGCCATTTGGTAACATTTCGGATCACGGTCCTATTTTCACTGTTACCTCTCATTATCACGATCCGAAGTTTTAATGCGATTTCTGACATTGTATTGGAACTAATTTGAATAGGCCTATCCTCCGCTAGTCCTTTTGTGGTAATCTAGCAATGTTAAACAGGGACAGGTGAGTATGCCGATAATGATGGAAATAACGACACTCAGTCAGTGAGTGTCTTATTTACGAATGAGGCATACTCACCTGTCAAGTCTCCCACCCTACCTCCCCGTCGGATAGGTTTCCTGCTGTGTGAAAGAGGAAGTGACGAGGGATGTAGGTCACGAGGTGACCCCTGACGGGTTGCACGCTGTACGTGCCAGGGGCATGCATAAATTATGTGGGAGATCTTACCGGTGTTGTTGAGGGTGGGGTGGGGTGAATAGCAATGTTAAACAGGGACAGGTGAGTATGCCTCATTCGTAAATAAGACACTCACTGACTGAGTGTCGTTTTTTTAACTATCCCTCTTTTCCACAAGCTGTGATGTACAGACGATTAAATCATACAATTTCTATTTCTTATTTAATCTGGGATAGCCAGTTTAATTACAAATGGTGTTCATCTAACACACTCCTCTCTTGTCAAAATTTTTCAAAGATAAAAAATTAAAATGGCAGATAAAAGTAGTGATGTTTAATGATTTCATTTCGATTCAATGAAAGAGTACACAAATATTTTACACTTGAATGTTTAGAGAAGGGGTATTTTCTCCAATGTTGACATGAAAATACCTGCACCGTACCTGCTACTAACTATCGACGCTGTTGCAGTCATCCCATTATATATTTGAACAACTGCCCTTGGATAAGCACCCCCTAACACAATTACCCCTCGACAACTACCCCCTTCTAGGGGATAATATTTGCAACACTTTATCACTTCAGGGGTAGTTTAAGTTTTCCTTGGGTGTGACTTGTCAGTAGTGTTCCTGTTAGTGTTTACAACATCCTTGGTGCTAAAAGCAAACAGGCGGGGACTTGAGAAAATCAGAAATACCAAAGGCAAATCACCCCCCGGAATACCTAAAGATCATATTTCACTCTGTAAGGACCAAGGATAACCAAAATCCTGCAGATAAGCGTGGTTGTCAGGGGGTTTGATTGTTCTAGGGGACAGTAGTTAGGATGGTAGTCTAGGGGATAGTTGTTCTAGAATCATTCCATTATTCAATTTACAGTGTACCAATCACCTCAAAAAATAATTTGTGTACAGCTGGAATGTATGAAATTAACCTCGAAGAACTTTACCTGGCCCTCTATGGGTTAACGGTTAAGGAGTATGATGAAAATGAAGGAAAACATAAAACCATCCGAGTTTGGTTCCGTGCAGGCCCTTATTCTATGCGAGCACGTACGCGTGTGTCAACTAGTCTCTGTTTATTGGGAGTGTATTTCAACTTGCTATATCTCTTTATAGAATCAAAATTTGAAGCTCATATTTGGAATATAGTATAGCGACATGGAATCCCTAACAAAAATAGTAATATATTTTTTGGTGATTGGTAAACTTTTAGGCCCAATTAGACAAGAATTTCAGCAATGATAGTCTGTCCACATTCATACACACCCATTCGCTTTATCTAGACCTAACATGGCCTTCCTCCTCTGTTTCTGGAAAACAATAACTTGAAATAAAGGAAAAAAGCAATACCTCTACCTCTCTGAATGAAATCTTTGTTACAACTTTGATGTTATGATCTGTACAAAACCACTAGTGTATAATGCATGCTGCATTTTTCTTTCAATTACCCTAAAATATGTTCATTAGGTATTATGATTGGTGTTTTTGTCTCATTTGTTCCCTGTTTTTGCACTTTTGTCTTTCCCCATATTTTCTGTAACCTCTGTCCTTAATACTTTACTTTTACTAAATACTTCTTTATCTTCATCATATTGTTTGTTTTTGATCAAACATGATAATATTCCTTTTCTACAATTGCATATCCATTTTGAAAACAAACACTGTGCCATTCATATCCTCTGTAATTCAACATCCTGTTCATTTATTTGTCAATCATCACAATGGCATCAACACATTATATTGTTTTGTTTGGATTTACTTTGGCTGATACATCTTTAAAAAAACAAATTTGAATGCATGTTTGACATAAAACTTGTTATAAATGATGCAAACCAAATGATCTTTCCTCACCCTGCTACCGAATTATAAAAAATTTAAAAATACACAAAACCTGTCTCATGCTGGTTGTTAACAATATCATTATTTGCCCATTGTCATTTAATCATGCGAAATGTCACATATAACTGCTCCGCTCAACATTTATAATTCGTACTTCTTTTGTCAATAAAATTACCATCAAAATGATCCTCTCCCAAAATGGCTCACATATTTGTTTCACCCAATGTTGACATGCGAATCATATTTTCCCCTGCCAAATGCATGTACCCTTATTAATCCTAATCAACATTCCTAAACTAATGCCAATAAGAACTAAATACCCTTTTTGAATACAATAATGATCCACCTTCCCTGCCTACACCTATCCAAATGTCCCACCCACTTTATAATAAAACTATACCTTCCTGCTACTTCATCTGCTACTACTTCTACTACTATTACTACTACTTCATACCCTCCTTCATTGAGGTAGTGAGGAAGGTATGTTCACACAAACGCTGTCCCTGGCCCCCGGGGAATGGACCTACAAGTTTATCGTAGATGGCGAGTGGAAGGCCAGTATGAAACAGGTAACATCATATGATCAGTTCTGTGATTTTGTTTATTCAAAGATGGAATATCACGAGGGTAGTTTGCTACTTCATTTTATGCTCATCTGCATTTTGTTAAACGTTTATGATTTAGGAAAAGATGTCTTCATTCTATGACTTTTCTGCCATGTTTTTATCTTTAGTGGGAGAGGTGTTAATGGTGGAAGAACTCTCAACGTGAAAGAAATGAGCATGAAATGATGGTAGCAGACATGGTGATGAGAAATATTGATGCTTGCTTCAAGGAAAGGGCCTTGTATATACTCCATTCTCTGCATTCAACAAGAATCATATTCAATCAAGAAATTGAGCTTTTTTCTTTGGAACAGTCACTTTTCATCAACAAACTAAAATTTATTGAATGAAAAAAACGTGTTTGAGCATCTTATCATGTACTTAATGCTGAATGAGAACTAAAATGGAAAAGCTAACCGTATATGTGCCCTTCCTATGCAGCAAACACCAATACTTTTCATCTCATCCCTTGGTCTTGTTCCAAGACTTCATGATGAATACTGTCTAACCCCATTCAACCCCATTGATCCCCCTACGTACACACTTACAGTGATGGCTGCTTCAGTGTGAAAATGGATCTCCTAGCAGGAGACTACTGCTACAAGTTTGTAGTCGATGGTGAGGACAAGGTTGACGCCAAGAAGGTAAGAAGTACGGCAGGTGCCTGGCAGAAGGGCGCTGTTCACGTTTGATGTGCTTTTCCATACTGGTTTGCCTGACCACCAGCTATACGTTTGTGGTGTTGTGTTCTTTGTTGTCACAATGCAAGAAGGCCATTAGTAGAGCTCCATATTAGCAGGGCTCCAAAGGCAAATGATCCTTTAAAATCTTCAGTGGCCTCTGGTGTAGCCCACATGTTTCAATAGTTCCCTTTTAGGGAAATTCAGTCTGACAAGAAAGTGGTTGTAATGACAGTCGACCAATCACAGATATGGGCAAGGGGAATAATTTGATGAGGAATGAGTTTTCAATTTGTTAACATTATGAAGATCGCTACCCAAATTAGCAACTAACTACACTACCTAAAAGCAAAGAAAAAAAATGAGAAAAGTAAACTTTTTTTAATAAGCATTTGTATAGTGTAACCACTAGTAACCATTAGATAGGAGTTTTAGTGTTCATTTGAGTTTTGAAGTCCTATTATTTCTGTTTTGGTTTCAACTCATATTTGGAGTCAGCGGTTGTTATTGCGTATTGTTCATTTTCTGTGCATGATCATATTATTATTAGTAAATTGTAATTTAGAATTGGTGGTGTGCAATATTTAAAACTTTACTTTATTGAAGCTCTTTTTCCAAGGGAAAATATACCTGAGGAAATTTAGTGATTGCCTTCTTCTTATGTGAAACTTATAGCTCAGTCATACTGCCGAACCGATTCCAAACTGACTCTAAACTGACTTCTTCTTGGCTGTTTGAGATAATGTAATTGTTTATGTGGTCTGATATCAGTCTCATTTTTTTATCTATCTGGGTTTTTTTTTCTTTTATTCTGACCAACTTACCTCCTCCTATTTTCTCCCTTCCAAATTCTCAGTACTTGAATCTAATATAAATTGATGATTTGAAATTAAAAAACATCTAGACATGCTGGGGCTCTAGCATAAAAGTTCCTATCAAGCAAAAGTTTCCCTGATTAGCAAATGTATTGTAAATTTCACCTAATCAGAATTGCTTTTTTAGGACTTCCGTGTGATCTTTTTAGTTGCAATCAAATGCAATATTTTGCATTTTTGAAGCCCCTCTTCATGTAAGTGTCATGAAGTTTGATGAACAAAAGTATACATTTGAGAGAAGCCTCTCTTCATATATTTTAATTTGATAGGTTTGTTAATCAAAAGTATAATCTTTATTTTTGTATTTCCTTTCTTTTCTTCAGACCACTGTAGAGGGAGAGCTTGGTCTGAACAACACCATGACCGTGGCATGAATACAGCAGTATAGAGTTTAATGTCCCTAAATACTGTGCCGAAAGGCTACATGTAACGTGTGTCCTGCAGCTTCTTCGTTGTACTGTAACTTATGCTAGACTTCATGTTTCGAGGACATGGGAACCAATTTTTTTCTAGTTTGAGGGGGAGAGAAAAAAATGAAGAGAGAGATAAAAAGGAAGAGAGAAACAAAAGAAAGAATGCCATTCTCAGTCATTCCCTTGTTACTTTTGGCTGTGAAGATATGATATGTGTTCATTTTGTGAAAGTTGATCAGGGGATGAAAGTCTCCCTGAAGCCTATTTTACACATAAGGCATTGAGAAAAAAAAAAGATGTATTCTTTATATCTCCTGTTTTTATATATATTCTTTGTAAATCCAATTAATATTAATTGATTATTAAATTGCATATTTGAAATGATTCCCAAATGTACAGTTATTTGATGTACTTGTAATATTATGATAGAGCCTTTTTCAGATACTTCTAGAAAAAAGAAATCTTACTTTTGTCCCGATATGGATGATGGTGATAATGTGAAGTCATTGAAAGCTCTCATATGACATCGAGTCATGCATCTTTTCTTTGAAGTTTTGTTAAATGTTATGTTCAGGAAGGTGAACTGTGTAAAATAGAGATCATAATAATATGCAAGCCAAGTAATGCATGTGCATATGAATCTATTAATGGCCAGTTAATGAGTATTTGCTTGGCTTGTTAAATATTCATATGATTAGTTGTTGTTGGCACTTGTTGCCAGTTTGATACTTGACTTTAAGCTGGACAAAATGTGGGATTTTTCAAAGCATCGTGTCTTACACAATTTAAATTTAACTAAGTTGTAGAGATTATAATTAAAGGTAGGGGGAGGTATATGACTAGGTAATTTTCATTAAGTCTATGATTTTGAAGACTGCCTTATTAATGTAACTCAGTGGAGGTGCAAGGTTTATGATTTCAAATTTTGCAAGCTGAGGAATTTGCTTTTATTCTTCATGTATTGGAATGAGTTTTAGTTTACAAAGAAGAAAAAAAATGATGTATCTATGATTTGAAGGTAGTTGCCTCTGCATCAGTTCACCTTATTTGACGTATATACACATCAAAGTTTCATAATATTTATGAATTGTTGTAATTGTACTGTTTGGTGTAATCATTTATTCTGTATACATGCATTTTCTATTTAAATGATTTTTTGTTAGTAGCCTTCACAGTAGATGACATTAGATTGTATTGTATAACATTAGGTTAGGATATAGCTAGTTAGTTGGACATAATTCGTAATTCAGTATTTTGGCAACATTTATAAAAGCACTGCAATTATTTCAAACAGTAACGTCTCTGTACATCAAAGTGCCTGTGTAATGTTTTTGCAACAGTTATTGTATGAACTTTGTTGTGTCATGGCAATGAAAATCAATAGAGCATTTTAAAAATCTAATTGGTTTCTATAAGGCAGAATTGGTGCATATGATGCAGTTAACAAATTCATATGATTTTAAAACACTGCATATAAAAAACAAGTGAAGTGTAATTTTGGTTCTACCTGCCAAATTGATGTACAGGCTTCATGCGTTTCCTCAATTTTGTATCAACACTGGATCTTATCAGGACATCACACTGTCTTTCTAGAAACAACCCTATGTACATTAACAGGGATCATCATTGTCAGAGGTTTTAATCTCTAGCAGCAAGAAATCCTTTTACGATTTCAGGACATTTTGGGAAGGAAAGTGATCAGACTTTTTCAAAACCAGAACAGTATGGAACAATGTGATGGACTTGAAAGAAAAATGCAATTATGATTTCATCACCAAATGGTATTTAGCAATAAACAACACCCAGGGTAGCCATTTATTTTTGTGCCTTGATCTACAAAGCAGTCAAAAGCCAAGCATCACATTTAAGATATGCTATTTTCTTTGATGTTTTTGTATTGTCCATTTTATTGTACCAACCAAAATGATCATGTGTGCTATGTATAGTGCCTTGCCAAAGCCTGAATGGTTATTTCAGTATACATCCATTGAAAGAAATTCTGGAGATCATGAAATTGTGCATTATTCTGTTTTGAATATCATTAGTTTTCAAATTTAGTTTGTATTTTTATTTCTTATAATTGATAGAATCTTGCCTCTTTTGTTTTACTTAGCCAAAATCGGACAATTCAATCATTTGTAATCAGCCTGTGCATTATATGATTATTTATCTATTGATTGTATGTTACAATGTATGTACAGTATGTTCTGTTTTATGTTAATTTCATTTTTCATGAATCTAGTTAGATTTTATACAGTTCTATGCTACTAGTTTAGTTAAGGCATTACTATCAATTTCACTAGAATGTTCAAGACATTTCAAGATATAGGATGTGCCTGTATCTGGTTGATATGAACAAACCACCATCACAATCACCTCTTTGCAAATAAAATGATTGAAGTTTGAATGGTTACCAGTAATTCTGCTTTTCTCAGTAGGCTTTGATTAATAAAGTTTATTGTAAGAAATTAATTTTGATGTCTGCAGAATGGAAATAAAAAAGGATAATAAAGTTTATGTGACTTTTGTACAAGTCGGCATATTATAAAAATATGAATATAGCCGTATGATTCATTCAGATGAATTAAAGATCACTGGATAAAGTGAAGTAAACAAAATAAATCTTCAAGCAGATGAGCTGCACCTGTATTTTGAAGAAAAAATATACATTAAAGGAATTGAAATAAGCATTCACAAGGGTTCAAGGCTCAAAATGACTCTGGGTACGATGAAGTGATTCTTTTTCCTCATGCGAATTTTGTTACACTTTGATACCGACATTTCTTTCTCAGACAGCAAAACAACTCTGCATAAATTTTTTGGATATGTTCGTAACATGTACATGTATTACATGGATTACTACAAATGTACATTTTGTCAATAAGCTCAGTCACTTTAATATGTGGAATGCCTGTGTTGAAATCAGGCAATGTAAGTCTCTAAATGCCAAATTCTGATAAGTGAATTATACTGACAGTTATGTTTCAATTATCTGAGAACCTGCTGCATGCATCATTTTATTAAGTTGTAACACCCCATTTATATTTTTATGTTGATTTTCAGTTCAAATTTCCATCCCTTTGCTCAAAATTTACAATATAACTCAACAATGAACGAGGTGAATCTGCATGTTCAATGTAAGGATTACAAGTATTATGATAAGAATATACACACTAGGTTCCTAAATGTGTTCATATTGAAGTGACCAACTGATTTGTCCCTACTTATTGGAATCCATACTGCTCCTTACCACTTATCCGAACCTCTTTCTTTATATCTCTTTGTTTCCATATTCTTCTCTCATACGTGTACTTTCTTTCACTTTTTCTGACTGCTCCTCATTTCAGGTTCATGTAGAGAGATATGTATCTGCATGTTTTGTGTGCCTGGTGCCATTAATGAAAACAAATAAGTTTAGTCATGAAAGTAAATATGAGTAGGGGGAATAGTTAGGACATTGGATGCAACTACAAGTGCATTTTAATTGTTGGTTGCATTAGACTGGATCGAGATGTACAGTGCATTTTTGTCTGTAAATTTGCAATAACGCAGCAAAAGAAAATGTACTTTGTTTACAAGCCTTAGTCATTCTTCATGCTTATGTATACCAAGTTATACTTGCACAATGAATCAGTAAATAATGAAAACATCAAATTGATTTTGAGCTAATGAAGTACCTTGTATGTATAACCACAATAAAATGAATGTTATTAAATGAGTTCTGCTTGTTTCTGCATTTATTTTCTTGTTTTGTGTACATGTCAATTTAAAGGCAATCCGACCTTGGTAATGAGATGATTTGTGTGAAAGCAGAAAAATAAGAAAAACAGGATGGTGAAAGTTTGAAAGAAATCGGACAAGGACTAAGAAAGTTATGGATGTTTGAAAAATGAGATCACTACATCTATGCGAATCTCAAATTGGCAATTTGGTGGGTCAATTGTGACATTTTGGTGGACAACTCTCCCATTTGTTGTACACAAAAATATCATTAATTTGCGGTTTTCTTAGAGGCGCTTTTACCCTCAGGGCAGTACTCAAAATATATTGGAGATAGCATATTTTATAGGTCCTCATGAACGAAAAGATCCTACTGAGTAATGCATTTTGAAAAAAGTGACATTTTAGTCATTTTGTGTGTTAGATCGAATGGGGGAGTTGTCCACAGCTACATCACAGTGACATTACCTATTCAGCCAATTTGAAATTCCCATATGCATAGTGATTACAACTTTCAAAAATTCATAACTTTCTTATTGCTTGTCCGATTTCGTTCAAACTTTCAACAATCTGCTTCTCTGATTTTTCCTCTTCCTTTCAAAGCAACTTGCTGTTAAGGTTGGATTTCCCTTTAACTATTGTTTTTACATACATGTCGTAGTCCAATGTTAAATAATATCACTGACTAGAAAGAGATATAGTTATTAACATAATTAGTTATAAATTTATGAACATTTCCATCCAGTGCCAGTATATTCTCTAAGTTACTAACGCATGTTCTTGTAGTTGTGATATGAAGTCAGTTTAGTTAAAACAAATTTTGTCATTTTCATAACGAGAGCATTTTTAAAAATCGTACAAGGACTATGAAAACAAAGGTATGAGCAGATAATGTTGGGTAAAGTTCATGTACATAAGTATCATAACTTTTAGCACTGTATTATGAAGAATTTACATGTATATCCTAGAACCCTTTATAACTCTACTTATATTGTACGTGTACATTGGTGTCTCCTGGATTCTCTTGGGGGAGGGGCACTAGTCTGAAAATTCTTTGTCAAGCAAAAAATGAGATAAAAAAAAATAAAACAACATATTTGGGTGTTTTGCCCCAAGAGATTGTCACATTTTAAAAGATCCTTTTAACCCCCAAATTCTCTGACATACAAACCTCCCCCCCCCCCCAAAATGTTATGATTTCGAGTGCCCTTTGCAAATAGCTGCTGGAGAGAGAGCAAAAATGAGGGGCACATTTCTTTCTGTACTTAGGTGTACTAAACTATTCCAGATGGAATTTTGGAGGGGGCGTGGAGGGCAATCCTGGACCCACCAGTGTTATATTCAGAAATTATGAACAGTGGAACATATTGGGGTAACCTCGCTAGTCATAAGGACCGCTATTCATAAGGACCACTTGCTCATAAGGACCGCTATCCATAACGCGTGACTAAATGAATTGCAGTTTTATATGAATAGCAGTCCTGAATAGCGAGCAAACCATGCACAAATTACCTCGCTATTCATAAGGACCACTATTCATAACTATTCATACGGACTGCTATTCATAACGTGTGTTAAATGAATAGCGGTCCTTATGAATAGCGAGCGGACCCCGAACATATTTACTGTTGTTGCTGTTGTCGATATACCGGTACTTGAGAACTATTAAAGAACAAGAGTGCATAATAAAGTAAGTCTGTAGTAATGGCTTGACTCACCATGATGGGAAATGTGGTTATGTTACTCCCCCTGATATAGGTCCTTATATAGTCCCATATGTACATAAGTTTAAAAAAAAGAAAGAAAGAAAGATATCTTGGTAAAAATCATATGCTTCTAATTGTGATAAGGAATACAAGAAGTAACAAAAATAATAGTTTATACATCAAGGCCTAATCCATTTTATTTTGTTAACCTGTCACTCCATTAGTATTGAAAACAAAAAAATGCATCATGTAGAGGTGTCGTAGTCGAGTCATTTAAACACTTGACTGGAGATGCGAAGGTCGTGGGCTCGAACCCCGGCACGGCACTAGTGTTCTTTAGCAAGACATTAATCTACATTTGCCACTCTCAACCCAGGTGTTAAATGGGTACCGGTAGGAAGGAATTCCTTGAATGTTGTGAGCACCGATTTCGGTAGCCTGGCTAGAGGCGGGGTAATATTGGATTGCCTTGAGCACCTTGTTACGTGATATGAACGCTATAAAAATACCCAATATTATTATTATTATTATCGTGCTAGATGGGTTACGTTCTTGCAGCATAATGAACTGAAACAAGAGGAATGTGACAAATTGTTTTGTATATAATGGCTTGCCAAAACTTTGCATCATTTATAGGAAAAGAAAACAAATTGTATCCTCTGTCCCTATCTATCATTTTAATTTTGTGTGTGTGTTCCACCAGTTTTAGATTTGCAAAAATACAATACCAAATTTGACCAAGCTTCGGCACGTTGTCAAAAAAAAAAAGAAAAAAAAAAAAGCCATGACCCAGTTAAATTTTTAATTCAGCATGTTGTGTAAGGTATCGGATAAGTTACAGTTTGCCCTCTCGAGTATAGAGAGAGTACCTATAATGAACGCTTGGCATACAGTCAATTACAGTTGAAAGCTATACAGAGCATAATATTTATTTGTAGATGAAGAATAACATGAAGATATATAATATTAAAAATGAACTGATGTCTAGAGAAAGTCAGATGGTGACTATACTCTCATGATGTCTGGAATGTATTCTGAAGTCAATCTGGAAGTCAATCTGAATTTTGTCTGACTGGAGTCCTGAAGTGAACCCCTTTTATATACATGTAATGGATAAACCCTCTATTGGGGGTTGGTCGACTTTGAGTCCTTGACCAAATGACCATAAGTACGTCATAACTTTTACTCAGTATTGGGGAGTGGGTCTGTTATCTGGAAGGAGTGATGTGTGAATATAATTTAGAATACCATAAAGTGACCATTGTGTCATGGCTTTAGCTGGAAGTTGTACGAGTAATACTTTCTGAAGAAGTTTGTAAACATGCATTTAAACTTCCTGTTTACTTCCTGTCGAGATATTGATAAATTATATATTGATAACTTGTTGATAAATATAAAATTGGTCTTATTATCACATAACAATCGGTTATTTCTGAGTTCAAAGTTACATTGAAACGTCATAAAGAGTTAAACCCGTTTTTCGTTATGACAGAGAGCGTCGTTTAAAGATTTGCAAAAAAGAAAGAAAGAAAAAAAAAAGGACAACAATACAAAGCTGATATTAGGCCCCATACTTTTCTTTTTTTTAATGAAGTAAATTACGAAAATGATGATTTCAACGCATAAAGTAAACTACCTGCAGCTGGATTATTTTGTGCTGAGTTGAAATTAAATTGACTGAACTGAAATTGCATTTATTAATATCTGCATGGTAGCCGAAGGGCTGAATTACATGGATTGTACAGAGTAATGGCATAAAATTAAAAGCAAAATATACGGTAAAATGTTATGTTTACATTTTATCGTACAATAATATGAGGAAAGAGAGGGGAGAAGGGGGGATAAAGAAAGACACAAAATGGGACAGAGGGACGGAGAGAGATGAAAGGGACAGAAGGAGATATAGAGGATGGATATTCTCTAGGAGAATGTCATTTTACGTTACAAATAATTAAACAAACGAGTGAATTAACATCGTGACGTATATATATCACATTCTAAATGTATATAATTGAGAAAAAGTTTTTGTTATGCAGTTTTAGTTGAATGTCGACAATGTCGACTTCTTGGTTAATTTCTTGTACTACTGGCGTATACCTACTAATGGGGGCTTGGGCTGATTGGTCAGGCCAAGTAATGATGGTTTGCTTAATTTTCGGCCCTTTTATACCCCAACCATCTGTAATGTTCCTTTTCATTCCCAATGTTTGTGTAAATTCATCCAAGCATTAAGTCCGTTATCAGCTACTAGGTCAGGAAAGCTGAATTGCTTCTTACTCAACTATCCACTCATTTGGGCAGAAATCAAGGATGTTTCATTTTACTTGCATGCAGGTAAAATGAAAACATGTTCTCTGACAAACATCATTCATTTTTTACACATAAAAGAGAAAAAGATGAATATTTATGCATGTAATGTTGTTTTCTTCAAAATAATTATGTTTACTATACCCTAAAACTAATTCAAAAGTCACAATTTGTGCGTGCAAATAAAATTTTGGTAGCACCTCTTTCCATTGTTTTAATTCAATCATGAGTGAATTATTAATATTAAGTTGTGCATCAAGTGAAAGAAGAGAAGCAGAACTTTTCATACAAGGAAATTATTCATTAAATTTATGACAGAAAATTTCTGCGATGAAATCCGGTTTCGTTTTGGGGGGACACTATATTTTTTCAAAATTACCGGGGGACGATCCGATCTGAAATATTACTGGGGAAGTGTCCCCAAGCCCCGCACTGATTTTTTTTTCTTTTGTCTTTCATTTTCTTTCCTTTGTTTTGTTTTGTTTTTAGCCTTAATTTTTTTTTTTTTTTTTTTTTTTGGGGGGGGGCAGATGCCCAACCCCCCCCCCCACATTAGTAGGTCTACGCCGCCAGTGGTTCAAGTACAAGAAATTAGTCAGCATGGTCGAAGCGTAATAGAGAGTAGATCATAATTTATGCAATATTCGTTGCAAAACCATTGTAAAAAAAATGCTTGAGATCGTACTGTAAAGAGTTGAAAGATTGAGTGACTATATGAGAGGGAAGTAGTGGGAGAGACAGGCAGAGAATAAAAATGGTGGAAGAGGGATACAAAAGTGGGAAATTCCTCCCGGGAATGAGAAGAAGAGAGAATTAGGGAAAGAGAAAAAGTAAGGGGGAAATCAGAGAGTTGTATGAATTGAGACGACCCTTAAAATGCACCTTTTCAAACCATGTATGTAAAGTTGTTTTAAAATTCCATATAATATCGAAACAATAAGACCACATGCTCCATCGCACAATGTCCCATTTTAAAAAGGCAAAATATTATTGAAAATTTAGGGACACTATTTTTCGACAACACTGCAATCGAACAAAGCACATTAAACATGCGGTATACAGTCGGCTATGTCTTGTCCTATATGAATATGAATTTAATCCACACTATATATAGGATATATTTTGTTGTTAATATATAGGCCTATCAATTTGAAAGAGAAAGAAAATTTTGGATCACTCTTTGTCTATGTAAGCTGCACCACCACTAGTGGATGTGTCCTACCTGAAAATACATGCTCTTCTTTTTCACTTTATCAAGGTTCCCTTTTTAATAATGTATCCTATAGTCTGGGAGCCTATCCTGAAATAGTCACCCCATTTTACCCATAAGATTTGACCCCTTAAAGTTACTTATAGACCATCTAAGTCATTTATAAAAAGTTTGTCAGCCTGAACGTAGCCGCCGCTCCGGGTTTGGCTCCCAGAGTCCCAGTGCCCCCGAAAGGGACCAAATAATTCTGGTCGATTTCACCCCATCTCCCCATGCATGCACCAAACTTTGTCAGTATAGGAAGAAGTATGACTGGACCAAAACACAATAAAACTGACAAAAATTTCCGTCAGGATGGGGTGTCAGACGGCCCCTAAAAATTGGGGTAAAATTTCCCCCCCTTAAAGCCTCAGGATCAAATTTTGTCAGAGGGAAGAGCTATGGATGTACATTACAAAAATATGAAAATTGACAAAATTGTCCATCGGGAAGGGAGTGTCAGAACCCCAGAAACAAAAACACCAAAGTGCCCTTTGACGAAGCTTTGCCTCCCAAATGGTCTATAAGTGAAGAAAAAGCATTTTTTACCTTCTGACTATGATAAGTCAGAAGTGTTTTAGCCAAAAAAATATTGTCAGGATTATGTTAACACACTCATTCTCCACCTTCACCTGTTTGGCAAGGCATAATAGAAGAGTCTTTCAGGTATCCGTGGTATGTGACTGTCAAGCTGAAATGTATACTATTTATGTGTTAATTACACAGATACCATGCAAGTAAGCTCTTCTGTTATGCCTTGTCAGATGGTCTGTTATGCCTTGTCAGATGGTCAATGGGTGTGTTTATTATCCTGACAATATTTTCTTGCTACTTTTTAGAAAGCAATTCATTTTTTACAATTTAATAAGTTATTAATGAAATCATCAATTGTCACCAAATTGCACCTCAGGAAAATTATATTACTCAAACTTTTGTTACGTAAATTTGAACTGAATTGAATAAAACACTTCTGAGTTATAATAGTCAGAAGGTAAAAAACATTTTTTTTTTCTTTACTTATAGACCATTTCAGGGGACAAAGCTTTGTCAAATTAAGGGCACTTTAGTTTTTTTGTTTCAGGGATTCTGACACCCCCTTCCCGATGGACAATTTTGTCAGTTTTTATATTTTTGTAATGTATACAACATGCACAGCTCTTCCTTCTGACAAAATTTGGTCCGGGGGGGGGGGGGGGGACTTTACCTCAATTTTTAGGGGCCGTCTGACACCCCATCCTGACGGAAATTTTTGTCAATTTTATTGTGTTTTGGTCCACTCATACTTCTTCCTACTGACAAAGTTTGGTGCATGCATGGGGGAGATGGGGTGAAATCGACCAGAATCATTTGGTCCCTTTCGGGAGCCCTGGGAGCCAAACCCGGCGCGGCGGCTACATTCAGGCTGACAAACTTTTTACAAATGACTTAGATGGTCTAAGTAACTTTAAGGGGTCAAATCTCATGGGTAAAATGGGGTTTCTATGATAAATCTGCTCTCAGCCAATCAGATTCAAGGATTTCAGTAGCTTATAACAATTATTGTAACATGTTATTGATAAAAAGTTTTATGAAATGGGGCCCAGGGCCCCGTTGCATAGAACTTACCATTAATGGTAACTCTGCCATCAATGGTAATTACCATAGTAACATTGCTCAACAGCCAATCAAATGCAAGGTTTAAATGGAAGTTACCATCGATGGCAAAGTTATCATCAATGGTAAGTTGTATGCAACGTGGCCCTGATGAGTTTCCAGCCTTCCATTCATGAGATTCCCACCAGAGATCGGTGAGTACTTGTTAAAAAGATGATTTGTGTGAAAGCAGAAAAATAAGAAAAACAGGATGGTGAAAGTTTGAAAGAAATCGGACAAGGATAAGAAAGCTATGGATGTTTGAAAAATGAGATCACTACATCTATGCGAATCTCATATTGGCAATTTGGTGGTTCGATTGTGACATACTGGAGGACAACTCTCCCGTTTGCGGGCCCGTCTACACAAAAATATCATTAATTGCGGTTTTCTCCGAAGCGCCTTTATCCTCGGGGCAGAACTCAAAGTATATTGTAGATAGCATATTGTTATAGGTCTTCTTGAAATAAAAAAATCCAACGGTACTGAGTAATACATTTGGAAAAAAAACTTACATTTTAGTCCGATTTTGTCTGCGAGCAAATGGGCCCCATTTGCTCGCAACTCCGGAGTTGTCCGCCACTACATCAGAATAACATCTATTCGGCCAATTTGAAATTCCCGTATGTATAATGATTACAACTTCAAAAGTTCATGACTTTCTTATTGCTTGTACGATTTCGTTCAAACTTTCACCAATCTGCTTCTCCGGTTTCCTCTTTCTTTCATAGCAACTTGCCATTAAGGTTGGATTTTTCTTTAATGAGAAAATGAAAAGGAGACTTGGGTAGTATTGGAGAACCACCAAAGCACCACCACCCTCCCCTTCCCTCCACCCCTCCCTCCACGCACACATCCCAATACACTCATCCATGTTGTCTTTCCCCCCGCCTGATTTAGCCCACGTGCCCAAACGTATCGAATAACACACACGATCCTAAGCAGCGGCCCCTCCCCAATTTTGTTTGTAAATAAAACGGCTTTGTGTATGAATAATTCTATCCAGGGATACTTTGACCTCTTCTGGTATATAGGTCAGTAAATGGGTTATTCTATTTGGTATTTAGGGTACTCGTTTGATATTACTGTTTTAAAAATTTCATAATATTTTATAAATCCCAATTCTGAAATCAAACAATAGATTGATGAAATATTTTGATAATCTTGTTTGTACTTAAATTGTTTTCATAGTTCAAATTTATAACAATGAAATAATATATGAAATTGGCATTCCTAGATCAAGTAGAAGAACCTCTGTATTCCGCCATTTTTGTTGTCATCGGGTCACGAGCAAATCGCAAGCGCATGCTACGTGCAATATGGGCAAATTGCACTGAGGATATCTTTCGCTGAGCTATATTTTCTGCATTGAAAGGCCCATGTTTCTCTGGATATTACCACCAATCATGGCGCCTTAAATCAGATTTCGACTTTTATAGTAAACCTGAGTTCCAGCTCCTGCCGCTAGAATTAGAGAAAACTTGTCATTCGTCGAAGATAGAGAGCCGTAAACGTTCAAGTTCACGTCTGTTTTGAACCCTGAATATTCGAAGTTCAGAAACAGATATTGATTTGATTTTGAATGAGCAACATATTTCATGATACGGACGTTCATATCAAGTAAAGTAATCATATCTCAAAGATCAAAGGTTAGTTGAGTAAATAATGTGTTTTTGATATTTACTTTTTGAAAAAAAAATGATTTAGAGTCGAGATTCAAGTCGGGATATCTTTCTGAAAAAATGAGCCTAAAAAATAGACCTAGAGGTCTAGATATATCTAGAAGTCTAGGCCCACTCACACTTATGCGAGGTTAATATATTAACCTAGATCTCATTCGTAATAGCCTAGCAGATAGAGACAGTTTTAATCTAGATTATGTCTATTAAACTCACTTATACATGTACAAGCTTATCTGAAGATAACTTAAAGTGTCTAACTTAGTTTTAACTTGTTAACTTGTTAACTTTTACTTAGACTAGATCTAGTTGTAATTTGTGTCTAACATTAGATCTAGATCTAATTATAATTAGTTATTGAACGTTTGTGTTCTTCAAAGTTCTATTTCTAAATGAAAGTTGAAATTCAGCGATGCTCGATCTTGTTATTTCATGATTTTTGTTGCATTTGTTTCAAACGATCTGCATGACCTGTAATGTTTTGTATTGCAAGGGGTCCTAAAGCTACGCACCCTGCAATGCAATGCGTTCAATGCTCCAAATTTCTGTTGTGACGAAGCAACGAGAATATCATTTACGTTTGCCAAAAAGAATGAGTGAATTCCCTTTATTTTTGTATGGTCAGGGGTCCTAAAGCTACGCAGGTCCTGAAGCTACGCACCCCACAAATACGCGCAATGCGATGTGTTCAGTGCGCCAAACTTTTGGTGTGACTGAACAAGGAGATTATCATTTATGTTCGCCAAAAAGAATGAGTAATTTTCCTGTATTTTTGGTGATATTATCACTATTTGCAAATCGGGATGAAATTCAAGTCAGCTTAAAAATCAACATTTGCATTCATTTATTACGTGTGCGTAGCTTCTGGACCCTTTCATTTTTTCGACCAAATTCGACATGGGTATCGACATCGACTTGAAAATTAATGTTATTGATATTTGTCCGTCGTAATTTTCTCCGGAATTCAATTTAAGAGTATGTAGAACCAAGATATATAAAAGAAATTTGCATAAATCATTAAAAGGTGACTTTTTAGCCGCTGGAAACAAAGTGCGTAGCTTTAGGTCCCCCATCATAATTAGATCTATTATCACTATTTGGAAATCGGGGTGAAATTTACATCAGTCAGCTTCAAAATCAAGATTTGCATTCATGTATTACGTTTGCGTAGCTTTACGACCCTTTCATTTTGTGAACAAAATTTGACACGGGTATCGACATCATCTTGAAAATGAATGTTATTGACATTGGTCTGTCGTAATTTTCTCAGCGATCTAACTTCAGAATATGTAGAACCAAGATACCATCTATTTAAAGAAATTTGCATAAACCCCTGCATAAAATGACTTTTTAGCGGCTAAGTTTGATCTATATTCAGCATTATGAAATAGATCTAGCATGTCTAGCAGGAAACCACCATTCATTCTGCACAGAACTTCAGAAGTGCTTCATTGCATCACAGTTCACAGCGGTCATTTGAAAGGTTGGTGTGCCTCTTAAATCCCAGCTCGTTCGGTCAAAATTATGCCTTGAAACATGACATAACTTCATTTAAGGCTACTGTAAGTACTTACACTTTCCGGATGACTGTTGTCTTTCTTTTCGATGAGGATGATATGAAAAAGGCCTATTAATTTCCCAGCTCCTGTACTAAACACTTTCGTAGGCCGGTGTGTAGTTTGCAATATGCATGTGCGTCAGCAGCAGCTCCAATGCTTTTATGTACGTTCTCGCTCGCGAGAGACGAGAAGGGAGGATTATAATTGAGTGAAAAAAGTGACATTTGATCGACCCTACACATTTGTGAGGAAGAGCTGATTTGCGGAAGGTCTATTTAGGTAAGAGGCAAATAAGAGGCTAGCAAACGAGAGACAGAATTTTCTGTCTACTGAAACATATGCGAGGTTATTGTAGATAATCTCGCACTCCGTACCTTTGTATCGCAAAGAATTGCCTCCCATAGGCAGTGTTTAACTTCTAGTACATATGCTGGAAAGGAGCAAGATCACCAGCCAAGAACAACCTGAAAATTTGACTTGATCAAGATGATAAAGATCCTATTGAAGAATTTGGCAATAGATCAGATATTCTATCATCCTAAAATGTAGAGGTCGTGACTAGAGGTTGTGACTAGCCTGGAAGGCTCTTTGAAGAGTAAAAACAAAAAAATGCTGATGCTACTCTTCTTAGAGCATGGGCCCCGTTGCATAAAACTTACCATTAACAGTAACTTTGCCATCAATGGTAACTCCTATGGAAACCTTGATTTTGATTGGCTGTTGAGTGATGTTACCATGGTAGTTAACATTGATAGCAGAGTTACCATTAATGGTAAGTTTTATGCAACAGGGCATGTTTTTATCTATCTCAGCAACATAGTAGCCATTTTAAAATCTAAAAAACCTTTTGAAAATCACCTTTATCATGAGCCAGCTTCTCTCATCTCCTCTTCACCAAAGCTTTAGAGTACTAAAACCCCATTTATTACACTAGAATGAAAAAATATCGAAAACAAAATGTGAAATATTAACTTTAATGTTTAACGGTAGGTTCAGTATGGTCCGAACTCGCCCCAAAAGCCTTGCTGTGCTCGTAGACCCGGAAGTGTCCCGTGATGTCATCAACAGACAGTCAGTCATGCGATTTTCAGATCCACCAAACGTTAGACAAGACCACTACGAGCGGGCCTCATATGCATTCTGACCGGGTGTCTTCAGCACTGCATGCCGATTTACATAATATATATTTTTTAATTCTAGGGTAAAAAATGGGGTTGTAATACTCTAAAGCTATGGTGAAGAGGAGATGAGAGATGCGATGCGGCCTCGAAGTCGACTCCCTTTGGAACCGAGACCTTGCGTCGGAATCGGAATCGGAATCGGTTCTTTCTAAAAGCAGAACCGCCCAAGCCTATTATTTACCACTATCAAGTTTTTATTAAAAAGTCATAATTAATACTCATAACGGCTTTACAGCACCAATTATTTACCGGGTTATTTTTACCGGGTTCAGACATTTCACTCAGCAACCCGGACCCGGCCCGATCCCGGCAAAAACCCCCAACCCGCCGGGTTCCGTACGGGTTGACCGGCCCGACACCCAGGCTTATCTTGGGATAAGATTATATTTCTTCGAACTGTGAAACAGATATATGTGAAAGTTGCTTAATGTTGCATAAATTTGCCTATAGATACAATACACCCTATATTAAGTGTAACAAAAAGAAATAATTGATATGTGCAAAAGGAAAGATTTTTTTTTTTTTTTTTGGTGGTCAATGCAAATTCAATTTATTCAGAGAAATACATGTACATGTATAACTTACATACATGTACACTTTTGTTTTTTGTTTTTCCTTGTTATGTACAGTAACATTTGGGAACGATTTTGCATAATATCCCCTCCTAATTTGAATTGCCTGAATTTCAGCATTTGTCATTGATGCAAAGAATTTTATGTAGATTGAAGATTTTTACAAGAATTAGAGGAAGTTATTTAAAATGCATAACTGGACATCAATCTTCATTTCATGTTTGAATGATATAAAATACTGTTGTTTTTTTTGGTTGTATTTTGCAAAACATTTTTAGTGCAGTATGATGAAGTCTGATATTCTAGGGATGTTAATTTCTTCCAGTTACACAATAGACTATATTTTGGTGTTCTATAATTGAAATACAATCTCAGCAAAATAAGAAAAGCCAAAATGTTTAATATGAAACCACTTTTTTCCTCCATGCTGAAATGAGAAATAGATTTTTTAGACTAAGGCTGTCTTGTCCAGGTTGTACTTTCTTATTGTTTTACACCTCTTTTGATTTATTTATTCTCTTCCAGAAACAGATAGGAGGTCTTAGTCTAGACATAGCATTGATGTAAAGCTGAGCCTTTGGACGGCAGTTCCTGACAGCTAGAATCTCAAGGTCAGTTTTACATATTTCATGTTTCAGCTCATGTGTAATAAACAAATTCTGCATGAAAAATAAGAAGGGCTCAGATATATATATTCAGTTAGTGTAGTATAAGATTAGATGCATGTTGCAGATAGATTGATAGCTAAGACTGGTTTAGCAGAGAGTAACAAATTCACCTGCACCACCTCAACCTCCCTATGAAGAATGAATTACAGAACTTTGCCACATGTCAAACATGTTCGATGTAGCGATCAGATGTATATTTTTAAAATTGTTTACGGGGTTTGTTTGCCTATACAAATTTGTCTTTCCTCCTAATCCAGATACATGTGACATGTATGAACATGTATTTCAAGAATGTTTGAAGCATAGACTTCAAAGTACTGCCTATCATTGTGCATCACCATACAGGTCTTCTTTTCTTTCATTGTTTGTTAACTTCTTTTACTTTTGAACTTTGACATATATCTCAAAATTGATTTGCATCTCCCTAATTATATTTGTACATTGTCTTTTTTCTTGGTTTTGAATAAATGAGCTTTTTGAAATAATGCATTGCAATAATTTTTGTGTAATTGTAGCAACCTTGAATTCTCTCGGTGTTACCAGTAGGAAATACAATATCTTTTTATTAGCAACACTTAGTGGAAGTAAAGAAGGAAGTAGGATTTCATAGCTGTGTGAGACACAGAGATCAAAATTACTTTCACAGTAGGAAACAGTCTTAGCATCCTGTAGATCTACTGTGCAAATATTGCATCATATTAACATGATATAATTTTTCATTTAAGGATTAGTGTTTTTATTCTAGAATTTTGTTTGGTTTTACGTAGAATGTATTTTATATATCAAATAAACATTTTTATGAATAATGTACATGTAAGAATGGCCATATTTCGTCATTTTCACTACAGGAGGAATACAACATAATGTACATGTAGGAAAAAACAAAACAGAAAGAAAACTCAAACTAAATGATCATCTACATGTACATGTATATGTAAGTACATTCTGACTGGAAAATGCTGTAGGAGTGCAACAAATTTGCCTGTTTTTTTTTTCTCCAGAAGTCTTCCATATTTTTATGAACTTTGCCTACACAGCAAAGTACATGTACCCTGTGCTCCACACAGGCAGCACTGGGATGTGACAGGTCAGACAATATCTATAATACAGCTACAATAGTGTCCATCTTTCTCTTCATGTCTAATGTTTTATTTAATATGATCTCCTGTATGTTTTCTTTGTAGCTGACAGTCACCACGACGGCGCATTGTAGCACAACGCTTTACCAGAAGTGGCCACCGGTCACTGTACCTACCTGTGAGTGGAAAACGGGAGGTGCTTCACCACGAGCAAACCATTCCTGTAGTCTCATACCTACAGGTATGTGGGTCTTAGAACTATTACATGCAGGGGCCCAAATTTATGAAGGTTATTTAACCTGAACCATAATCTACACCACCATTTTATTATAGCTACCCATAAAGCCAAAGATGATGACAACTAAAAAATATGTTTCTTTGTCTGTGAAAAAAATAAAAGCCAACAAAATGATTAGTTCTTTGTTTTTGAAAAATGAAGGTGAAAAGGAAAATTATGTTCTTTTCCTTTTTGTAACCTTTGTTTTACTTGTTGGTAGTATATCAGTGGTTTCAATCATGGTATAGGTTCAACCCACCTTCAGAAGTTGGGGCTCGGTTGTTTAACCCTTTTGTGACAAGAATTATTTAAGGGCTAAATTGATCACATTTTGTTCTTCAAATTGGCAAGAGGGATATTTTTCTTTTAGTGCTACATGTTTTTGATAAGATGTAATGTCTTTGAAAACAATATATACAGTCATGGTTAGCAACTTTGCTGAAAAGTTGAAAAAATGACCAATTTTGATTTAAAAAAATGATTTTGAACCTCTCAATGTGTTGCCAATTTAAGGATTTTAAAGCTTATTCTTCTTTTTAAAATTTCTGGCATCAAATACAATATGGTCATGCAACAAAAGTGGACACTACGTGCATAAATTTTTGCTCTTTCTACTCATGCATCTGTTGTATTTTTAGAGCTCTGTATCAAAAGTTATTGAGACAGACCACAAAATGTGGTCAGTTGTCTTGAAAGGGTTAATATACTCCATGTATTCAAGTCACTCAGTCCACTAATGGGTGGTAAAAGATTACTGGTCCAGGTATCAGGTACATGTAGATCATAGACTAAAAATGGTTTTACTAACCATTTTCAAAATGGTCATGAAATTAATTCTAGTTTTATTGCTAATTAATCTGTCATGTATGAAAGTTATAAATGAAAGTTAAAATATAAACATTTAGTATTTTAAGGGGAAATTAGGGTTGATTTTCAGTAAGAATGATAATATTAAAAAAAAAATATAAGTAACACCTTTAATATTTGATTGAATTAGCACTTACATTATTGAGTACATGTATATTTCTATTTTCTTTTATGAGCAATAAGTTGAGCACATAGCCAACTTCTTATTCCAGTAATTACTGGCTTGACTTGTTATAATGGCTGAAACATAATCACAAGGCATAAAATGACTTTATAAAGTCTAATTTTGCTAAATCCAAGTAACATATGGAAATGTCTTTACTGCTTGTTGGCCCATTTTCATTCAACCAAATTCAGGTACATGTAGACTTAAATGGCATGTACTTTTATGTAGTAAGATTTCAATAATCTGTGCTTTAATCATAGGCTCATGCTTTAGAGGACAGATCAATGTTTTCCATTCATGTTAACCTCTTTCGGTTGGTCTGCTTCTCACATACACCTGAGTAGGTCTGAATGGCATCCTGGTAGTTTTCTAATAGGACATGTTACCGGATCATTAGACATTCATTTTTATTTATTTTTTATTTTTTATTTTTTTTGGGGGGGGATCGAATGATATTTTGCTGTACATGTAAGGTATTGAAATTGAGTCAGAATTGAGATTATATTCATGTACTTTATGGTCTGACACTCCTTCTTCTTCAAAATATTATTTGATTTGATTTGATTAGTGAACTTTGATGATAATCAAGATTTTATCCATTATGTGTTTTATTTCATGTGGCAAATACTCTTCCATATTTTTCTTGTGTCAACTTATTAGTTTTAGATTGGATATGATTGCATAAAGTCTACATGTACATGTACATGTATTCACTTACTGTGAGAGAAACTGAAAAGAGGAGCTCATATTTAATCAATATTCAAATTCAAATATTTGTGATTAACTTGGCAAACTTTGAGGCCCAAACATGTCATATTTCATGTCATATTTCATGGCATTGGCTTGTACACAACATAGCAATTATTTGTACTTATGTTATAAATTGCAATTGAATATCCCATGAGGAATCCAATACAATTTTGTACTACATGTGGAAAATCATTGTGCGCAGTGTGCTTCTGTGGAAGTAAATGCTTGGAATGCATGCTGTGATGCCCAAGAAAAATAATAGTGTAATTAATCAGTCACAAAAAGAAAAGGTATTCAAATTTATGGATGCTTTTTCTCTAAATTAGTAGTTGCCATGTCAGGCAAGTCTCTGTCTAATGATCAGGGTTTTTTTTGTTGTTGTTGTTGAGAACATGCATAAGATGTAATCCAGTATTTTCAAATATGTTAAAATGTATTGATGCTTCTCAATCTCTGAGAGACAGACTGCAAGTTGCAAACATTAGTTGTTGCTATGTCAGGCAAGCTGTCGCAAACATTTAGGTCATCATTTGTAACTATTGTGAATGAAATTTTAATGTGTTGAGCAAAGTCTTCATGTACATGTACTTGTAAATCCTGATGATCATTTTCATTGCTGGCATTACAGTACATGTATGTTACATTGGTTATCATATTTTGTAATGAAATGAGTTTGTATACAAACTAAGAAGACTGAAAAACCTCAAGATGAACTTGAGAAGCATAGTCAGAAAGCATTTAACCAATTAATATCCTCTATTTGGACAAAAACTGGCTTGTATCTTGTATGATTTATAGTGCCACTATTATTCAAATCTTTTTTTTGGTATCCTTTTAGATTTTTTTTTACATGTGTACATTTATACATCCATTATTTCTAAATGTTGTCAGCAATTAAGAGCTGAGAGAGTTGGCGTGTATAATCAGTCAACATGAAACTGCCCTGTCGAATCTGATTGTTGGTTGTGGACTGATACCTGAATTACACGAGGAGCACAACTGCTGTTCATGATGTCAGATAACTACTGCACCCTTTTAGAACCCTCACCAAAGTGCTCCCTTGAGTGACTGTATATGGACATAATGAACATAATGATGTCCCTATCTGTTTTTCATTGCAAAGTTTCCTGCTAGTTTAATGTCTAGTTTGTGGGCACAAACCCTCGCCAGTCAAATTTGAATGTGATGCAAAGTACACTTAAATTAGGACTAGGCTAATTACGACTGTTGTAATGTGGATTTTCATTTAAACATTCTCTTTTGCCACCAACCCCACCCCATCCCTTTGCATAATTCTTTCCTGGATGAATAAAGAGAGAAGCCTAGCTCCGTGCTGCCGCCGCCGAAGTATTTGAAAGAATAATATGACTAGTTGTCGGGTATGGTCTCCTATTACATTTAGCAGCTCATTTGAACTTTTTATGACATTATTTATGTTGTTATTGATAATAATAATAATAATAATAATAGTTGCGATTTATATAGAGCCTTTTCCACTGGATACAAAGCATTAAAAACAAAAATTTGGACAATTGATATATACATGTAGACCTAAACGACACTCATGTAAACAAGCAGAAAATTGTATCATAAAGGTATGTTGAGGAAAATTAATTTTGAATCTTTGTTTCTTGTCATTGCCTTCTTCCTTTCTCTCACCTGCTCCTGTTTTGCTCTTTTTTTTCTGTTTTTCCTTTTTTTCATTTAAAAAAATCTTGAGGAATTGTAGACAGTGTACATGTAGTATAATTTCCTCTTGTTTTAGTGTTTTCAGGCTTTTACTTGATGAATGATTTTTTTTTTAAATCAAGAAAATTTGTAATGATTTTTACCCCTTAAAATGGCTAAATTGTAAAATATGAAATACAGAGCCCCTCTTAGGTTTTAAAAATTTTGGACAAGAGATTGGGAATCAATTTTATCTTTTGAAAGGGATGATGCCCTTTTGAACTGTGTGAGATGCATATTGTCCTGTGTATCTTCGACATTCACCTATTTAGGTCTCTGACTTGTCTGCTTCCACTCCTTCCAATGTTGTGTGAAGTTTAATTCTTTTGAAAAGGAAATCAGAGTTGCCAATCTGTGTTTGATTGATCACAACTTTAGAACTATATAACTTTCCCAATCTTTATTGGATTCTCCTCAATCTTTCACTGATCTGTTCCTCACATTTTTCTGCTTTAAAATAAGACTGTCTCAATGACATGGTGGACATGCAATTCAAGATAAATTCTCTGCCTTATGCCAGGTTATGAGATTTCCTCCTTGTTATTTCTTTCTGCCAGGCTGAATAAAAGCAAGACAAGATGGGCAATGCAGCAGCCAAACGGGATGGCAAGGATGGCTCGTCTCTCTCCCCAACCAAGGAGTCTATGTCATCATCCTTTGACTTCAAGACAGGCAAGATACCCATCATCCAGCAGGCTTCTTTAGATGACAGTATTGATCTCCCTCCAGGTAGATTCAGGGTGAGTGGTAACCATACTCGGCCTATTGATCTGCGACAGTTGTGGGCCCCCTCTGGGAACAAACACAGAAATGTATTCCTGTGTATGTAATCAAATCAAAACAGTGTCTCTGTTGGGTACATGTAGTTTGAGCAACATGTCCAGAATAATGCGTACATGCATGAGTGGAGTGATATTTTTCTTGAAGAATCTGAAACTTTTTCCTTATCACATGAAAGCATTTTGTACATAAGTATGGAAATAATGAGCATAATGAGATTTGAACATGCACATGTACATAGAATACAATAAACATGCAGATGTACCTTGATTTGTTACTATGTGAACCTTTTAGTGAAACTAGGTATTTTCTCACAGAAATGTAAAAGTCAAAATTCTTATTTTATTTCCTTGCATAAAGCGGATTGTTGATTTCAGATATTAGGACTCAATGAATCTTGACACAGATGCTGCTTATCGTTAAAGGAATTGATCTGACAGACGGGATTCTTTTTTAAAAGATAAATTGCACACTATGCTATGTATCAACAAAGTGCAGGGGAATAGTATACAAATATTGACTGCTCATGAGGATGATGGTGGAAATTATCACTCCCAAGGTGGTGTTCATACCGGCCCTTCTATCATCCCCGAGGCGAAGCCGAGGGGGTGATAGAAGGGCCGGTATGAACACCACCGAGGGAGCGATAATTTCCACCACCTTCCGATTACAGAGCAGTCCAAATTTGTTTTATATACCTCATCTTTTTTATTGATTCAGTTGCTAAGTCACTCGCCATGTTGAATTCTTACGCGCTGCGCGTATATTGAACGCAGTCACGTAGCCTAGCAACTCGCGAAAACGCTCTTAAAACCTGAACCAAATTTTGTGTATGCACCTGTGTGCAAAAGTCGCGGAGGGGTTATGCGTTCTATCACAGGGTTTTGGCCTTCTATCATTTGACCTTAGGTCAATTGATAGAACGCCAAAACCCTCTGACGCAATGATAGATCGAGATGCGCCGTGTCATGTGATATAGTTTTGACCAATCAGTGAATAAGAATCTATGTATGAGGTACATAATAACATTTAACAATTCAAAATGCCCCTCTTGCAAAAATCTTATGCAGTCGGGTAACCACAGTGATCCTGTAATGTGACAGAAGTTGAAAAATGCTTCTTATTGAAGACTCATAGGTGCCAGGATGACAAGTCTATAAATTATGTGTTTTATAACCACTACCATGGGGTTTTTTTTCAAGCCTTAAAAGAGGCCTTTTCTGTATATTGTATACTCATAGTAAATACTTGCCTTGTAGTTGATGCATGATTTACAATGTCATGATATACCTACTGCAGAAGTTGTAAATCATTCATTTGAAAGAGAAAATAACAGTGTCTTGGATAGGTATGGAAGAGGGAATTTGAATAGATTTTAAAAAAATATTTGAACAGAAAGGTAGGGCCATGGGAAGTTTGCCAAGTTAATAGTGCTGCATGTATGTCAGACTAAAGCAGAATCTGAAATTCATATTTTCATTGGGGGGGGGGGGGGGGGGGGGGGAGGGTGGTATGTTGTAAACATTGGCCATTTGCCAATACATGTATGTCAGTTACATAAAAAAGTCAGAAGAATATAACCTCACATATTTACATGTATGTTCAATCATAAACAACCTTTGATTTATCAGTTTTATGACAGTATACACTATACATGTAAGACAAGGATACTTCATCTGTTGAGAACAATTCTGTTTGAGAACCAGAAGGGCGTTAAAACTGTGTTAAAGTACATGAGTTAGTGCCCTCCTGGCTCTGAACAGATGACTTGTGTTTGAATTTTTTTTTACCCTCTCCAAATACAAGTATGTACAAAATGCACATGCATACATGCATACATGATATATCGCCTTTTCCTCAACATACATGTATATGCACAAGTATGATTTTATGAAATTCTATTTAAATGTAAAAGATGTGGAAAGGAAGGAACTCATTTATCTGTCACATGTGATCTTTGAAATTTTTCATGATTTTATCATTATCATTTTTGTATGATGTGAAATAGGACATGTCAGGGCTCAAAATAAGCATTTGCTTAGCTGCCACTACTGCTGGGTAGCAGTCCTGAATGCTTGTTTTTTAATTGCCTGGTTGGCCACTAAAAAAATGACAGTGTTAATATTTAAGGGCATTGATTAACTTTGCCCAGGATTGAAAAAAAAAAAAATCACTGTTCCAGCTAATGCTGTAATCATAATTGCAAACCTTTAGCTCAGACAGGAATCGCCTGAGTTTTATAAGCTGATCGGTCGTTTATATATCAAGATATTTACGATTGAACATTGATGTCGGGATAGAGTACCACCGAACCCTAAAGAACTCTTACGGGTGGCATACCTCGCTCTATCACAGAATACCGTACGGGCTGGAAACCCGCTCTGAAATCGCCAAGCGCTGGTGCTTGGTTTTTGTGACTGCAGCGCAGCGAAGAAGCCGAGCGACTTGCGCTAGCGATTGATCGCGATTTTCTCTTTTTTAGGATAGTAAACGGGTTCCATTTTCTCTCATACTTTCACATATCCTTAATTATATACATGTATGTAGTTAGAGGACTGCACACAATTCACTGGCATTTGAGCTGATTTTACAATTTTTCACAAGGTTAATCAGTCACTATAATGTGACTTTGGGGCAGTTAACTGTAAATGACCACCCAAATTTGGCAACCAAAGCAATAGTCTGGGTTACCCAAATTGAAAGTTAAGGGAGCGCCCTGCACATGTATACACTGTATTTCTAACATGCTCGGGGGGAGTTTTGTGTATTTCTCATTGGATTCCCTTCAGGGTACCATTTTGTAAAATATGTTATGAATAGACAACTGCTATAGTTGTATAACAGAGTTCCTCATAGCCAATCAAATGTAATAGTTTCAGCAAGTTATGTAGTGCAGTAGTAATGTTTGATGAAAATGTTAAATTAAAACTTGATTGAAATTAAAAACTTAACCTTTATTTTTCTGTTAGTGGGGGGGGGGGGGTAAAATGATGATCTAGGTGTATAAAGCATAAATGATTTCTACTGTAAGAAAAGACAGAGTATTTTGAATTATTTTGTAACCTTGTAAAAATGAGCTACATGTATTGTTGTGGCTATCACAAGAAAATTCCTGTAGTTGCCCTTTTATCATGTAGATTTAACAAAATATTTTCCTGAAATCAAACTGAACTATAGAACAAAAATTACCATTTGTTACATGTACCCTAGATTTCACACGATCATGCATGTATGTAGCACGTATGTTCGTTAACTACACAACGGGTAGGCGCTTCGTGGGCTGCGACATTTTTAAACGGGGGATGTATGCATATTTGCTTTCCGGACCTTTGTTTCAGACCAGATGTTTGAGGATTTAAAATCATTTGAATGAATTTCAGGTAGAATAATTCATATGTAGCCTATAGTTACCTACATTCACTCAAACTCTAGTAGAATCCCATTCATAAAAGTCTAAGCTCCATTTTCAGGTTAATTTTCCAGTTTCCACACAAAAAATATTCAAATTATTCATATAGTTTCATTATGCAATTTTTCCTTTTAAACCATTTCTTATATCTTTCTTCCTGTTCAAAGTATTGTCTATTACATGGACCGTGTTTGGCAAGGGGTATAAGATTTATATGGCTACAAAGTACAATAAACTGTTTTCACAACCTGCACATCTTGCTGATCTCGACGCTAGAAGCAACACCCTCTGATTTTTCACTCGCCAATACTCTTACTTAATAGGGGGGTCGGGGTTGCTCGGCCGTAGTGCAAACTCGGCATCGCGCAGCTTCACAACAGACCTTCAATAAAGTCTTGCTTTTCATGTTTGTTGAGTTTCACCGCATAAAATTTTATCATTATCTCCCGGTAACTATTTTACACATTCTAATCAACTTATCCTGAAAATTGTTGGTTTTAAAGATCACTCAATGCAAAAATTCTTACGAGTATTTGCGATCATTTCAGCTTTCTTGGCTAACTCGATTTTGCGCTGAGTGCGAAATATCCCTACCATAGTGCCGAGTTACCCTGGATCCTTTCAAAATGGCCCCGCTCTCGAAGTGAGTGGCACAAACATACATGATGGGGCTTGTAACTTTGCAAGCCTTTTTGTCTACACATGAATTCACTCATGAATTCACTCATGCTGTGAGTACTACAGAAGCCTATAGAGTAAAATTTCTTCAAAAAATCAAATAGTCTTTGGTAGAGCTGACTAATAGACCAGTTCGTAGTTAGCACATGTCCCAAATGACCCCAAATATCCACAGATATTTTAAACATGGAGATGTCCAACTTTGTGCACTTTAGAATAATCACTCTCAAAGTGATATATGTGCCTCATGAATAGCTTTTGTTTTGCCTTTTGGAAAGCATACTTCCACCTGGGTATCATGGAATGCACCATTGGTGAATAATTGAATAATGATTACATGACATTCATGAGCACATATCAAGTATTCGTGTCAGTGGGTTTTAGAATTTGTCACAAATGACCTTTATCTGCTCATGCTCAGATTGTATCTACGAACTGGCTTATACCTCTCCATAATTTAAGATTTGGTAATAGACCGGTCCGGTAATGTATTCAAATTTTATACATACCTTTCAAACAAAGGTTGTTCTTGACAACCTGAATGCTTGCCTGAGGCTTGCCAGACAGAGCAACAGGAAATGTATGCAAACTGGATTCGAAGCATTGAGGCTCATTTAGAAAAAGCACATTAATGGAATAGCCCGTCACTAGGTGCTCAGAGATGAAATGTGCATGAATTTGTATACATTACAGAACCGGTCTATTGCACAACTTGGATGCAGCCTGCCTTCTTTCAGTTTAAATACAATAATTTGTAACAGGTGAATTCAATAATATACATGTATCTCTGTTCATTCAGGGAAGAACATCTGTAATAGAACAATTAATGTACATGTATTCAAATGCATGCATCTAGTATGGTTTCTAGTATCCACCATCCCAAATGGATATCCAACATAGCAACAGATAATGTCTGCAGGCTGTTTGGACTATTGAAATAGAATAACTTGTACTAGTAAGTGACTACAAAAGCTCATCAGTGGGGGAAGAAGCATCCATAAATTTACATGAATTTGTTTTCGGCCAAGGCATGCATGGGTGAAGACGGAAAGACTATGTTGAAATGGTTAAAAAATAATTGAGGGTTTGTAATTCACATCACATGTTGAATCACTTAGTATTCATTATTTTTGCTAATATAATTATGTTTATGCATGTATTCTGACACTATAGCTGCCAACCATTCCCATTTTAGACTTAAATTAGAGGAAAGATTCCTATTTTTTGGTTTTTAAACTAGTATTATGAATCCTGGATTCCTCTTTTTTTCTGAAAAATTGTATAGACATATAAAGCATACAAAATTCTGTGTTCCTAATTTTGTGTTGAGATATTGTAGGTTGGCAGTGGTTTCAAAGTAGTAACCATGAAAAAGATGTACATCCCTCTTGATAGGGTATATAAAGAGCTTGTGCTGAAATATAATAATAATTGAAAAAAATAAGAGAGAAGTCAAACAAAACTCATAATATATATTATGAAATTTTGTTAGTGATAATTGTCAAATTTTAATTATTTCCATTAATTATAACACGTACCAACAATCACAACAACGGACTACATGTATGTGAGTGCAGTGAGCAAGCAAGGCCAGTATACAGAATATATAACATGCTAGTAACATGTTAATTCTAATGCTGATAACATAACATGTTACAAGATTAACATATATATCAAAGACAACAACATACATGTATTTATGATTAACAGCAGGATCTAACCCTACAATGTAGATCTGTATCCTGGCCTTGTTTATTAGTATTTATGCCAGCCTTTTCTGCTGGCATAAATTACCGATATTGCTATGTGGGCTGCTTTTCGACTCAAAAGTAAGTTTAATATCATTGGAACCGTAACAGTTCATGCATGTATTTATTTTTAAAAAGATGATAGGGCCCAGATAGAGTAATAATCTTAAAATCTTCTGTATATGTGTGTGTTTGTAATTAAACATTCTAAATACCGCATGAAGGATTAAAGTTTTGAAATCTATCACCTTTTGTAGGAATTGATGCGTGATGATGGTCCTGATGGTCGGCCTCGCACAGCAACTCTGTTGGAGCAGCCCTATGTGGACCCCAGTGCGCTGCCTGTGGTGTTTCGTTGGGAAGGAGGTGGCAAGTCTGTGGCTGTCGCAGGATCATTTAACAATTGGGGCACCAAGATTCCAATGATCAAGAGGTGGGTTTGCAAATTCAAAGAATCAAAGTGTGGCATTTTGAAGCAAAATAATAGAATATTGATAATAGTGGCTTCTTGTATAATAGTCATTTCTGTGACACTCCTAGTGCTTCAGTATTAGTAACCAGGCTATAGCCAGGCAGTCAACATGTAGTGCTCATGCGTATCAAGTACTGATTTATGCCTTAGTAGAGAGTGGATGGAATGGGGGAAATATTAATGGATGGGTTCTTTTAAGTACAAGCTAGTGGTAATGTACTTTTTTTTATGGGATTCATATAAATAGGATCTGCTGATTATCACTCACTGATTGAAGTTAAGATTGTTTGAAAATACAGATTCTTTGCTTCTTGAATTAGCAAAAACGAGATAAGGTATGAGAGGATTCAATATGTTTTAAAGGAAAATCAAATCCTGTTTGATCTTGTTAATTGGGAGGGGAGTCTAATTTAGTCTGTTAAATAAGATCAGATTGTTTAAACTGCACAGGACTTAGCCAGCACTTTATGACCTCGAGTAAATGTTACAGTATGCAACTGTACATATTATCAAATGTTATTATCCACACATATCTAACTGTCTGTCATTTGCACTTGAAGATATGATAGTTGGTACTCATCCAGCCAGCATGCATACATGGATCCCCTGTGTATGATGAAATAAAGAGCTTTATCTAAACAGTTCATATTTAAATGTAAACATTGACCTGATGAAGCAAACGTCTAGTTCAAACAAAGAACCTCTATTGATCACAGTCTGGACGATCTGTAGTGCGGATCATTTTCTCGTTTATGATCATCTACTATGCATTCACAAAGGTCAAAGTTACATGCATACTATTGCAGCCAAAGCTTGGTGTGCTAGTTCAGCTGCAATATATTGGTATTAATGAGTGTCAAGGATGGGTGGATGGCTGACTGCTATCTTCAATACGAACTACAGACTGCACTGTATTGAAGATACAGACTACAGGATTTTGTGGTTTTTGATAGAGTTGAGAAAGAATCTACACATCAGATATTTCTTTGTTGCATAAATTGTAGTCTAAACAACCATTGCTTTGTAATTTGTGTTGAAATTAAAACCAATACCATGTCATTGACAAGAAAAAGAAAAAAAATGAAGTTTGAGATATCATGAATAGCATAGTATAGTCATAGTATTTATTCATGTTTTAATTTGTTTCAGAAAATGCTTCATTTCTATCCCCATCAATTCATAATGGTACATGTACATGTGTTGGTTGAAATATTTTTTCAACAATTATTCATGTATGTAAGCGATGAATTTCACATAGTTAAAGTGCCTTTTCCCCTTGCTCCCCTTCCCCTCTCTCTTTGCCTTCCGCCTCTCTTCCTCTCCCTTTCTCACACATATATTGGAACTTTAGATGGCATTGATGCATTACGAGTCTCTTCTTTTTCTACTTTGACAGTGGAATACATTATAATGTCTCACAAATAATATGTATATGTACTCTCACTCTTTACAATTTTCTCCCTTGCTCTCATTACCTCTTGTGTCTCTCTTATGTTTAGTAGTCTTCATAGCATTTTTTGATGGTCTCCTTATTACGAGCTTGCTCTTTCTATCTTCACTTGGCAATTTGTATTCCTTCATTTTATTGTGATTAAGCTGTTTTGCCAATATGTTTTGTATTAATTGATAATTTCCTGATTACTAATTTGTTTATTTTGAAAAAAAAATAAAGTCTCAAAAAAAAACTTTTCATACATTGTTTATACATTGATCAAACTCTCATATGATATATACCGATCTATAAGTTAATATTTGTTTACCATTTTACAAAATGTAATTTCAAAATATTTGTCCTATTTTGTTTTTATTCTGGACTGTTACCTTGTATTATTATAAAAAAGCGAGGATGACATTATATGGGTATACATTCAACACTTTCAATATTTTGAGTTGGAAGGAGTGTTGTGAAACTAATCCAACTTCTTCTCTCTTCCTTTGCAGTCATGGGGATTTCACAGCCATTGTTAATCTTCCTGAGGGTCAGCATGAGTACAAGTTCTTTGTGGATGGCCAGTGGATCCATAATCCACGCCAGGTAAGCTCATGACGAAGCTTGTTCACTGGTCAAGGTATTGATGATACTTTTGCCATCATGCTTCCAGCTTAGTCTGCAGGCACAGACTCTATTTCAACACAAACTAAAATCCCATGTGTCAAATAAGACTAGAGCCACTACAGTAAACCCCCTGTGGATTATTGAAAGCCGTCTACATAGGCTTACAGTTCAGACCCTGCATTATGCATTACGTAAAACAAGAGTTGTGCCTGCAAACTACTTCCAGCTTCAGTTTTTCTTTTCCCCCAGGCTCTGTGATTCATGCAACCTCTGTTCTACACTGTATTGATGCAAGTGTTTGTTTTTTTTAACCTAAATATGATGGTCATCATATTATTTCGCTGATGTATCACTCATATATTCCAACCTGTCATAGATGTATGCAATATTATCTATTCTGGTGTAACTCTGCACGGACATTCTGATAGTGTGGAGAACATTAGTCACAGTAATGGATAGAAGTGACACGACAGGCAGTAGACAGAGCCCTTTAGAAACACACTCCAGAGCAACTAATACTGTGCACTCCAACTGGTTTCATATAGACAGGCTTTAACTTTGGCACCTCTGGAAAAAAAGGGGGAAAATATATATAATATAATGTCCACACACCCCAGCAAATGTTCAATGCATTGTCCTTTACAAGGATTCTGCTTTTTATGATTCTCATGCACTCTTCTTCATTTCTGGAGACACGAACCTCACCCGAATCAGACGAAGTAAGTTGGTGATGTTGTGCCGCTGTCTCTAGTTTTGTTAAGGACCTTTCAGATATGAGATGGTAAACTACTTCAAAGAAATCACGGCGGTACTATAATATGGATATTATATAGTGCGCTTTACATTTCTGTGTCTAATGATAATACAGAGATCATACATAGAGGTTACTGTTGGGCAGCTATGTTTTTTGCTGACCCCGAGATATTGCCTCTTGCTATGCATTTACACGCAAAATTTTGACACTGATTTTTCGAAGCAGTTTATAGCGTCATGTCTGAAAGGGGGCCTTATGCTGTTGATTTATGCTGTTGATTTCACTGTGTATAAGTTCTTGTTATACTAGTCACATCCATCATGCTAACTGCACAGGTTAAGCCGTAACTTGCTATTGCCATGCTAATCTGAAGCAAAGCTGTGTGTAGTGGCTTTGATTACATCTTGTGATGTGTATATATATATGCATATACATATACTCTTTGAATGCCTTGTATTGCTTTTGTTGTTTGCTCATTAGAAGAAATCTTTATTTTGACTCCACAACCTACAAAAACATGCTTGAAAGCATTTTATTGAGGGTTATAGTGTGAACCAATGAACAGTAACTGCAGTGTATGTGCAGCTGTGTACATACAACTTTCAGTATATCCTGTTCTCTCCAGTGTGTTACTCTATTTTTCACATAGGAAAGATCACTTTCTTCATTACATTCATTGTTTTAAACTGGCATGGCATTTGTCAGCACAGTATACTTTAGAAGGAAGACGTGAGCTTTCACATTTAGCTTGTATCATTAGCATATGGTGAATGATACTTCAGAATTACATGCTAAAAACAGTTACGTGTATTTTGTATGAAAACCATCCATTTAGGCCTTAAAGGTTCATGATATTGTTTAGTAATTTGAAGAATCTAGTAATCTATTATTGGTCATTATATTTTTTATTAGGGATTGTAAAGGTAGTCTGTGCTGCACAGTTCTTATTTGTTTATTTTTGTTCAAATAAGTGTAAGAAGGCAATTGGTCAAGCCCTAATTCGATGATATATTTTGCCTCTTATTTGTTTTTTCTCATTTATAACAGCCCCTGCAGAGCAACACATTCGGTACTGTCAACAACTTCATCAATGTCTCCAAGTCTGACTTTGAAGTATTTGAGGCTCTTGCCATAGATTCATCAAGGGAAAAAGGCAAGTATTGCCAATTTTAATACTTTTATACCAAACTAAAAAGAAGAATGTAAGCCAGAAAATGATTCCTTAGAACTGTGCAACAATGGCATGTGATACAGTTCTTTTCAAACAAGAGGCAGTAAAGCACCTTAAAAATGTACTTGAAGAAAGATTTATGCTCGACTGTGGCAGTTAAAATGTCCTATATTATAAACGGTCATAGGACATCTGACCCTCGGTGGTGCTGCTGTACTGTGCTTAAGTACTAATCCAAGCTATAGACTTTTTTGTGCACACTTCTATGAGCATTTTTTAAAATTTTTTATTTTAAAATTTAATAGCATACCAGGGCCTTGTCTTACATGTGTTGAATCAATCGCAATTTGACAACAATCCAGGGCCTCCGTCTTATAAAGAGTTGCAATTGATTGTAAATAATTTGAATCAATCGCAACTCTTAATAAGATGGGGCCCTGATCCATAGCAACTCTTTTAGGACAGGGGCCAGGTAAAAGAGTGACCAATCCATTCACTAGGTGTTGTGGGATATGGGATCCAAAGTCATCGTTCTTAAACTATTATGACCTCACAGGTGTGGATATGTCCGGCTCACCTCCAGGGGAGTACAGTCAAGAGATCCCTAGCCAAGAACTACAGCAACGGACCAGTGGTCCTCCCATCCTGCCCCCTCAGCTCCTGCAAGTTATACTTAACAAGGACATCGGACCCCAGGTATGAGCTCTTTGGCCAGGCATGTGAAGTCATGTTGAAATTGTGTTGAAATTTTGACATTCTCAGTAATTAGAGGGGTATGGTTGGCAGTTTCTACGTGCAGTAGGTCATAATTTGCCGACACCAAATTTGTGAAAGCACTGGAAATACCATCAATGGGTGTACAAGTCTTGCATGCTGACACAACAAACCCACTGTCAAGAAATTCCCCCTAGTCTCTCACAGTCTTTGGCTGAGGGAAATGCAAGATATTGGCTCTACCATATGGGGTGATGGGTGGAAAATGCAGAGCATTACATAAGGTATGTTGGTCATAAAACGGAAGTCCAACCTGGGTGATTGTCAACACCTATTAATGGGTAAACACCCAAATGGTGTCAAATTCCCCATGAGAGCCCACTGCTTTGGGTCTTTAATATTGTTGTTTGCCTGAAGCTAAATAAAGCTGTATTAAAATTTTCAAAAACTGGACAAAAATTGCCAGTGACTCATATTGGTTCTTAATGGGAGTACAAATTAAGAATGGCCATATCCCCACAATATGATGAATTGAATGGATGATCATTTCACTTTAAAAATGCTTTCTTGTGAGGAATCTAGCATTTCAGTAGACAATCGATTGATGACCTATATGTGCAATTTACATATATGCTTGATTAAAAAAATAAATTTTTGCTGTGAATTTGTAGTGAAAATTATGTTCAGTTGGTGTGAAAAAAGAAACTTGAAGTGAGCTTTGTGTAGTGAAGTCTTGCATAAAGTCCTGCCATAAAACTCCATTCCATTTCAGTCCCTAGATTACGTAGCCTTTTCACACCAACTATCCTTCATTGCAATCCCATTACATTGTAATGATTTTGCTTTTAAAGACATGTCTTTTGAAGAGACCATTCACTACAGGGCCCCGCTTCATAAAACCTGTTATCCAATGACATCTGCCAAAGTTCTATAACAAATTTGCGCTTAGCCAGTCAGATGCCAAGATTTCAGTAGCTTATATCGGTTATTGCAACTCATTATCGATAACAAGTTTTATGAAAGGGCCCTGATATTATCTAGATTGTTCATAATTGTTCTGGGTCCTGTTTCATGAAACTTGTTATCAGTAACAACTGCCCCATTTCTATGTCAACTTTGATATTAGCCTGTCAGATTCAAGGATTTCAGTAGCTTATAACAATTATCGTACATTGTTATTGATCACAAGTTTTATGAAATGGGGCCCTGGCTGTAGACAATGTACAATACAACTTCTCTGTCTGTTGAGAATGACTTTAAACAGATGGCGGCATATGTAATGCAACTGTATATATAAAAGATCTGATCACACCACCAAACCAATTCCAAAGCAACATTTGGGTTAATGTAATGTCAGTCTGGGGTTGGTCTCCCCAGTGTGATTGGGATGTTGCTGTCTGTTGTCAGCTTTCACATTTTTTTTTTTTCTCCCTTTTGGGGATGGGGTTTGGGGTGTATTTTAATTATTATATACTTGATTTAAATATCTGTCTAAAGGGTGATATATGTTTGACAGGAAAGATAATTCCAACTTTCTTTTTTGACACGATTGCAGTTATAGCTATTTGAAGGAAATGATTTTCAATTCAGTCTTATAATCAGTCTTGATGCACTAAGGAAAGAATATCAAAATCAAGTACCTTGACCAATGCTGCATATTCCTTTTTTTCATGAAACTCACAGAAAATCCATGTGTGGGTAAAATTTCTGATTTATGGGAGAGAGAATGAGGATACTTTTTTAGAGGGCAACTAGAATATTTTTGCTTGTTTAGGTCCTGTAGGTAGGAAAGAATTGTAGAATTTACATGTGCCTTTTTTCTTTTTTTTCTTTTTTTTCAGTATGAGCCAGCACTATTGCCCGAACCAAACCATGTTATGTTGAATCACCTGTATGCCTTGTCAATAAAAGTAAGTGTGAAAAATACTACACAATCTTGTATTTTATTATGGATTTTGTAACATAAGTTTGGTTCTAAGTTTAATATATTCTTGAGATATGTTGATTCATACATGATAGAAAAGGCAAAAAGTTTTAAGCACCACACACTGTACAATCGACCAAGATCTGATTTTGGGAAAAAAATCGCAATTTAGCATTATATATGGACATTAAAACAACATCTTCCTGATTCAGGTTCTGGACTATAATATGAATACTTAAACCGTGGAATTTGGTGCGCTGTCAGCCTTCTACCCAGAATAAGGGCTAAATCAGCTTCAAATCGTAGACAATCGTAGGACTGCTCTGATGTCACTACGATTTGGAGCCGATTTAGCCTTTTCTCAGAGTTAGAAGGCTTGCAATAGGCTGTAATTTTGATTTTATTATCTATATGACTATTCAGAACCTCAATCAAAAAGATTTTCTCTGTTTCAATTTCCATATCGAATGCTATTAGATTTCCTTCGAAAATCGGATCGCAGACCGATTGTATAGTGTGTGGTCAGCTTTAGTTGCTTATTTATCCAAAAGCTTTTTAAAAAGATGTTTCGTCAATAAGCAAGTAAGAAATTTTCATTTTGTACAAATGAAGTTGTTATACAAGATTATTAGTATTGTGGTTATTCAAGACCTACAGTCCAGGAGTCCTGCATCCTCTCTTCTCTCTTTTCTTCCCTTGCAGGATGGAGTAATGGTGCTGAGTGCGACACATCGCTATCGAAAGAAATATGTGACATCTCTTTTGTACAAGCCAATAAACTAGCTCTAATATTTACTATGTTGTGTATTATAAATAAAATATATATATATATCAGTGTGGATTTCTTGTGTACTGTATTTAGAAAAAGAAAATTAAATGAGACAAATCTCTAGTGGCGCAAATCTTCCATGCAAAAGAGTTTTATCTTTGAAAAATTGTATTGTACAGATATATATGTTTGTCTAACTATCTTGAAAAGATAGTTTTGTGTCACTGTCTCTACTGAATTAAAATGTTTCAAATCGATAAGACTTTTGTTTGGTATTGCAAATACTTCAAATGAATTCCTGGATTGTTTTTCTTACATTGCTGATAAAGAGAACTATTTGGAAGGTTAACATAAAACACATATATTTTGAAATGATTTGTCAAAAAAATCACTAGGATTGAAAGCCTACAAGTGCAGGGGCACCATTTATAATAGCTTTAGTAAACATTATGCAATGGTCTAGTATATATGTAGCATTAATAGATTGTTGTGATATTAAACCCTACTTCCCTGTGAGCAACCAGTATCTATCACGTCTGTCAAAATTTTTGGATGGTGTGTATTTCCATGAAGTCGTAATCCCAGTGTTTTCTCTCTCAAACATTTTAACAGTGAGCGGTTGCATGTCCCCTATTTGTGGATACCCTTTTCTGCTTGTTACATATTTTCCCTTTCATGGAGTCATTGATTGTTCCTTTTGATAAAGAATTGTTAATCTCCTGTAATTGTTATTGTTGTGGTGTTTCCAGCATACTGTAGTGATGCCCTTGTGTAGCCAATCCACTTTCAAACTGACCGTAGTGCGATCAGCGTTAGCTGCTAACTTTTTCTGAAATACTGTTTGGAATAATTATAAATGTGTTGTTATTTTGTCATTGCTAGGGGGATGTCTAATATAGAATAATAGTTTTGCTTTAAAATGTTTTAATTTTATTTTTAAATTATCATGCTTTCATGAATATACCTCACTTTGTTGAACTAGTGGTTAGCATCATATGATGAACAACAACAAAGCATGAGAACTGAAAGTAGAGTACTGGTCATGTGATGCATTGTGAAAAAAGAAACTTATTAGGAAAGGTTGATTTATGTAGTAAATACAAATGTATTTTTGCAAGGTAAAAACTGACTCAATCTGGCTGAAAATATGCAGTGGAAAGTACTGCACACAGAAATGGTCATATGGGACTACACACTTGGGGAGTTATTTCTAGTATTATTTTAGATATGAGGGCATTTCAAGAGGAATCATTTTAATGTTCATCTAACATTGTGTTTATACTTTATTCCTATGTGAAAGAATATCACTGCAAGGAGAGCCCACAAGTTATATTTCACCTTTCAAGCTTGACTTTCTCTGGTGCTTTTATCCCAAAATGCATTATTACATTGCTACTATGCCACCCCACTAGGAGGATATGAAATGTGAGACGAAGCAGGAAAAATCTTCTTGAGCATTTACCAAGGATATGACTGCCTAGTTTCATTCCAGGAATTCTGTTTGTTGGGTTTTGAAGGCCAACCTCCAAATGACATTTGGAATGAATGGTGGAGACACAAACACTATGTGACTAGCTAGTTTTGTACACGAGCATGGTGGTGTGTGATCAAGTTTATCCTAATGTCAAATGAAAGAATTGTTAGGGGGTAACAATAGTCAACTTTTTCTTTTCATGTTAAAGCTTGTTTTACTATTTAGGCAAATGTGGTGATAGGAACTTCAGAACAATCCAGTATCACTCCTCGTCATCTGAATACTTGATATCCAGTACTACAGTTGGTGTACCAGACCAAATCTGTCCCGTCTTATTGATCAAAGAATGGATTTGTGTGGTATACTCATAAGAATGATGTAGAAGTATTCCACTCTTTGCTACAAATTACACAAGGTTTCTGTGTTATTTTTTGTCACAGTTTGGATGGGATAAGACAGCATGAAAAGAATTTAATATGTGCTTGTCTACATCAACATACTGTAAGGCCTTTAATTTTTATGTATGGAATTTATTTTAATTTTTTCTTGACATATTAATGAATTTCTGTGAAGCTTTCTTTTTAAAATTTCTTTTAGTGCAATCTTTTTTTTACAGTGCATTATGATAATGTGTTCTGTAAGAATTTTAAAAGAGAAATATGAAAGTTATGCTCGTGGAAAATCATACATAAACTTTTCCATCGTAACAATAGAGATAACTCAGTGAAAAGTACATGTACAAAAAAATATCCTTGTGTAGACTGCCACTGGTGAAAGAATTTAGCATAATTCAGTTAACTTCCCCCAATTACTTTCTGTACTGTACGTTTTAAAGATCATTTAAGCATGACGCTAATTAAGATCTAAAATGCCACTTGAATGCAACCTTGTTTGTATATATTATGTGATTAGATGTTGCATTTTTGCAGGAGTTAGCTAGTGTAGGAAAAGAAATGGAAGCAGGATTATGTAATGAATGATAGAATTGTAGAACGGAATGGGTAAACAACTGCCAGATTGTGTTACGTGAGGAATTTTTTTTTTGTTATAAATTAGGATGGAGGGGAACAGTAGCAATGCAACTGTTCAATCAGTATTTCTTCTGCTAACCCATGAAAATAGGTCATTGAGTAACTACGTGATTACTTATTTTTAAAAATCATGTTTATTTTTCTAATTTATGTACTTACTCCATTAGGCTATTTTTGAAGAATATTACGCAACATGCACCATAGGTTGATCCTGCGATTCAGTAAAATTCCAAAATTTAGACAAGGTTGGTTACATGTACATCTCTGCTTGTTTACAATATGATAAGAATCGGTTCACTTTTTTATGCACCATTTATTCAGTTATTGATATGGTCTTCTGGTTTTGTGTGAATATAATGAAGTACTAGATAAATGATTTGACATAATGTCTGCTTTGCACAAGCGCCTATCAATACCTACTGTGATGCCGTATAAATCAGTACTCATAAATAAGAGTCAATCCATTTTGATTGAGAACAGACGAGAATTGCTGAACTAGGGGGATTGTCCAATTAACACTGCGGTGTTTCTTCGTGAGCAGCATTTGGAATTGAGACAAGACAATGTTGCATTTCATGCTTTCTCTTTTGATTTGCCTTGAATTGTTGGATGAAAAAATGACCAAGGATGAAATCAGAATGTATATAATATATATACCTAGCCATAATGTTGGGAATTCTTGAAGATCAGTGTTTGAATAAAACTGTGAGCCTATGCATGTATTGTTACAGTTTCACTTTTGTGCCGCTATTATTTTCCCAGGAAATTATATCAGAATTATGACATGAAAAAGAAGTTGGTGTGTTGTATTGTGTCTTGACAAAAAAAATGCTGAACACAAATAAGACTTTAAACAAAAATAAAAGAAACTTCTGTTTTAAGTCATGTATTCAAGTCGATTTCAAATCTAACAAAGGGACATAAGAAAATGAAATTTCCTTTCTGTTACTATGCCAAGGGATGTTCCTTGTTTCAAGATCTAACCAAAATATGACAGCTGCACTACTTTCACCATGTCTTTCCTACTTACATTGCATTCATTGTGAAATAAAGTTTCCTGTACAAAAACTGCAATTTCTATAGTAGCATGTCAAAAAAAAAATATTTAGAATGCTTGATTTATGATCTGAACATTGACATACATTGACCACCACATAAATATTTCTTGGTGAAGCAATGTGTGATTGAAACTACTCATCTGACACTGGCACCATTTGAAAATCAAGGCTTCAAAATCTATGTAACAGTAATGAATTCAGAACTCAATACCTCTGTGTAGTACACCTGTCAATTCTGCCGACTTATTTTTCGTTAATGATTCATGATTCTGTTTAAAGAGGAGCTCTGGAAGTTCATCTACAATGGACAATGGTAATTATTGTATTCTGAATTAATTACCGTAATGACAAACACAGATTTTGGGTTTTAGGTTTCACTTGAACAATGTTATGTACCCAGGACTGTTTTGCTATCTTTAAGCCATCACTTCAGGAAGAAATATGTATCTATTTTCCTTTGTTTAAATAATAAAAGCTATTCTATATCCTTTTTCTGAACCCCCTCCCCCCCCCCCCCCCCCCCCACAAAAAATTTAATCATATGTTGACACTTGCAAAAGTTCATGCACAGGCAGTTAAGTCAACTCACTAATTCGATTTTTATAAAACAATGCATCTGCAAGAAATATCTTTTCCTTAAATTAACCACACATGATTACGTTTGTTGTATTTCTGTTTTAGTCAACCAATGTTTAATCAAAGGTATTGAACTGAAGCTAAGTCTTGATATGCTGATTCAGATAGCGGTTCAGGTTTGTGCGTAAAACAGATATAATATCCTATAAATACAAGCATTTGATAAAAATGGGCTTTTAAACTAATAATACATCTCGGTATCTAAATGTAACTAATTATTATACTAATTCCAATGTTAAATCCAGTTAAGATTTCATATACTCGTGTATAATCATATTTATGATGGCTATGAGAGAATATTAATGGCTAAGGCATGGACTACATGGCACAATTTCATCATTCTAAATCTACAACTTTGGTTTGGTTTTAACTTGATTGATCTGGTTTTCACTTGTCACAGCTGGTTGAGTACACTGTTGGCTAGGCTGCAGGTCAAACCGGTTCCATCTGGTTCCTCATTAACTGCTGTCACGTTTCCATTCTTGATTACAAGGGAATACCTACAAAGAAGAAAAATTGAGAGCATTGGAAATGTCAACAATCAATAGAGATATGTCACACTCGGACCAAAAACATTGTTATGCTCACTTCACACACTATACCTTAATCTTGGTTAAAGGTCCTGTCATATATCAATGATTTCATAACGATTACATAGCTCACCAATTTATCCTCAGATCAAATATTTCTTTTTACATTTGAGCATTATTGTTATCTTATTGACATATGACCAGCCTCGACCCACAGCAGCAAGAAACTTCTGGGAATTGCAATAATTTTATGTTTCAACTGTGACTTTATTATTCTGCGGCAAGAAACTTTCGCGAATCTCGACCACTCGCGAAATTTGCAAAAGTTTCTGGTTTAACAGTATTCAAATATTGTGCATGCCTCCATACAGTCGAATGGCAAAGGAAGGAGAAGAAGAGATGATAGGACCCCCTCCTGCAGCCTCCTTCATAGCTTCCCTTGCTAATTTTAATTTTGTTCACTGAGTGTAAAGACCGGTGCCCCCACCCCATTCTATGATGCCAGTCCCCCCCCCCCCCCCCCCCCTCCTTCACTGACTGGACTTATGCTTCACTAATGTGTACCATTATAAACGCACTGTATTATAATCTTAAATGTCAGCCTGAAAAAGGGAGTTCCTGTGTTTTGGTACAAAACAAATGATAAAGTGTTTCCTAATTTTCTTCCCCTTTACTTTCTCAGTTTTTACTGGTGTTCACTAGAATTCATATCAAGAGATAAAATGATTAGCATCTCTTTCCAATATTTTTTTTTAGATCATCTGCACAAATTTTTGCAAGGTTTGTACAGAACACAAAAATCGGATCTCAAAGAGAGATTTATGCACTCAAACACAAATACCCTTTTCCCCCATTTACTTTTATCATTCCTGGATATTTATCCTTTAAAAAATTTGGGTTCCTAAATTCTTATAATGAAAGGAAAAATAGCACCCATAATGTTTATACCTACATGTATCATGTCTTTATAAAGTAGACTGCCCAAGGTCAAGTAGAAAGTGTGTTTGCACTTTACCTCAAATAAGAAGTTCTAGGTGATCCACATGAGCAGAGCATGACTAGGTCAGTAAAGATATTCATCTCAACTTGCAAAATGTGATACCTCTGATCTTTTTTTTAATTGGTTGGCCATTCTTGAATAAGTTATCCAAGTCTGAAAGTACATGACCCTTATGTCTCACTTGATATTGCAACACCTACTAATATTTAATCAGCAAGACCACATTGCATCTGCTAAGCGCATTTGTTTCCATGGTTTCTGCTGTCCGCCCCTCCCCCCCCCCCATTCCGCGCCATTTATAAGGTACTTTGTTTTGTTCTTCTATCTCCTTTACTGTCTATCTTTCTTTGTTATTCTTTGTTTTTATCTTTATCTTCTCTTCTTTTATTTCATCATTTTTTCTACTTTCTTCTCATTCTTTCTTTCCGTTATTCTTTTTTTCCTTTTATCTTCTCTTTCTATCATTCCTTATATTATTTTTTGTTTTTCCTTCTATCTTCTTCTCTTTCTATCTTTCATTACACAGTATTTTTTTGTTTTTCCTTCCATCTTCTCTAATTCCTTATGTCATTCTTTGTTTTTAACCTTCTTTTCTTACCATCTTTCGTTATGTTATTCTTTGTTTTTCCTTTCTTCTCTTTCTATCATTCCTAATGTTAGTCTTTGTTTTTCCTTCTATCTTCTCTTTCTATCATTCCTTATGTTAGTCTTTTTTTTTCCTTTTATCTTCTCTTTCTATCATACCTTTTGCTTTCATTATCTTATTCTTCGTTTTTATCTTATCACTTCCTCTATCTTCATTATGTTATTCTTGGTATTTATCATTCTATCTTCTTTGTTTTTTCTTCTATCTTCTTCTCTTTCTATCTGTTATTATGCTATTCTTTGTTTTTATTCTCCTATCTTCTTTTCTATCTTGTATTATGTTATTCTTTATTTCTATCCTCGTATCTTCTTCTCATTCTATCTTTCCCTCTCCTGGTCCGCATCAACTAGTGGGGATAGCGTTCAAATTAAGGTATTTACAAGTCAACCCACTTCCGGTCAGGGCTTAGTCAGGACTAAGACCACTTCTACTTCTGCTGAGGGATAACCATGCATTCTTACTGCATTAATCGTGACATGTCATCCAGTGTCTTGTCAGAATTGATATGAGCATACACATAACACCTGAGCTTGTCCAAAAGATGCTCAACAGTCCAGTGAATTTGTAGGGTAACATTATACTATGAATTCCCTCTAAAGACGAGAATATGTTGACCAGACTAGTCAACACCACAAGGAAGATGATGTCAGGTAATCAACAAGCTGTGTGTATACACTAAATATAAACACTGAAATTGTCTTTCAATAAATAAGGGGAATGACACACTTCTTGTGAATTTTGAAATGGGGTCATTTTGTCATTAATTCATGCTTAGTCAACCATAAAGTGATTGATACCTCTAATTTCAAATTAAAAATTATGTACCTAACTTTCCATAGACACAATCTTTAAAAGCCTCTTGAAATAGAGATAATGGGGATTTGTTTGTTTTTAGGTTGAATTACTCTCGTCTGAAAAAAATACAAGGGCAATTTCCATGAAAAATGAACTCAAGGGACAGTACTGAAGAACAATAGATCATCAAAGACAGTGCAGAATTAATAAAATTAACCTGCAAGTTTGGTCAATTTGTTTCCCTGATTTATAATTAACTTTTTTTCTCGTTTCTTTTTTTTTGCTTCCACTCAGACCAACTTTGTATGAAGGTTAAACCTCCCCTTTAAAGCCTCGTCTACACATGACGGGGTAAACTACAACACCTTTTAAAAAAATTAAAAATATGCTGGGGCAAAATAAATTGACACACGTGTTGTGAGCTTTTAATTTCTGTATCTTACAGCACATAGAGAAGTAAGCACCCATAAGCCCACCACACACTATTCGATCCACTACAATGCGATTTCAGAAATAGATCGCAATAGCATTTCATATTGGCATTGTAACAAATTATATCCACCTGATTCAGGCTCTGCATAATAATATGGATACTAAACATATGGTTTTGGTTCACTGTCAGCCTTATACCCGGAATAAGGGCCAAATCAGGTTCACCGTTCAAAACGTAGACAATCGTAGGACTGCTCTGACGTCACTACGACTCAGAGCCGATTTGGTCTTATCCTCTGATGAGAGAGCTCGAAATAGGCTGTGTTTTCGATTTCTTGTCAATAATTCAGAACCTCAATCAAAATTATTTTATGTGTTTAACTGTTAAGATCAACCTCAATCAAAATTATTTTATGTGTTTAATTGTTTAGATCAAATGCATTTCATTTTCTTCGGAAATCGGATCGCAGACCGGTCGTATAATGTGCGGTTTGCTTTAGATGCCTTTGTTGTGGACAGCTACTTTTCTTCACCTCCACCTGCTTTTCATTTACAGGTAAAACAATTTGTTTTTGCCACTTGGGTTTATTTTATGGTGGTTCATCACGTCGGGTGTGAAAAGGCTTGTAAAACAGTTTTCCCCCTTATCACTTACCTCTTCGATCGTTTGTTTCCAAGGAATGGGGTAGCGTCCAAGACCATATCAACAGCCTGTATGGCAGAGATAAAATGCAAAATCAAATGAAAAGTTACAAATATAGACAAAGTGCAACAATAATATGTTTACATTTCAGAAAAAACAAAGATAAAAAGTGCTGAAGAAAAATCCCATGAAAAATACTTTATTTTGTCAACAATTGATGTAAATCTGTATTATTCTATGAATGTGTATGTAATGCATTAAACCTTACTGTACTGGGGGGGGGGGGGGGGGCTTAGCCCAATCCTAGACAAATTTTGCTGTGCATTTCGAACTGCTTCATTTCGTGCCAGGCCACTTTCTGAATTTTTTCTTTCAAGTCTTGCGCATCTGTTGACACCAAGTTTACAAAAGTCGGTCATACTGTTATGGAGTCACATGAACTTTTGTGACCTCATGTCTGCCCGAAAACGGAGAATTTCTGAGTTTTGTGTACAAAACGAATTGGGAAACTGCATTTCCTCCTGTTCCTCTTTTATCACCTATAATTTCTTATTTAAGCTGTAATCATCTATTCTAACTGAATATTGGTTCAAATAACACTCTGAAACAGCAGACTTAAAAAAACAATAAAAAAGTTAAAGTTGAAAAACAAAAATACATAGGAAATTTCTATAACAATAGAATAAAAAAGAATTGAAAACACTTTACAATTTTTTTCTTATGTAATCTCTTTTTATGGTTGAGAAAGAACTTCCTGTTCAAAAATTTTATCTCCAAGGCCTTTCTTTACTTGGTTATCAACTGAAATGTATATTTATGCACATATTTACATAAAAATTACAATGAACTTGTGTTCTTTATGCTATTCTCGAGGTCGGTGCAAAATTTTGCAGTGATCGGTCATGTTGAGGGCGAGATTACCAGTCGCTCAGAAATTTTCAGCCCCCTCCACAGTAAGAGATGAGCTTGAAATAGTCCAATACAGTAAGGGTTAAAACCAGAAAAACTAAAACTAAATGAGAACCCTATACATATATGATACATATCAAAAGGAAACAAAAACAATGTTGAGGTTAGTGTAAAAAAAAAAGTACATACAGGAGCTCAATTTGTTAATGTAAGACCTTGTTGCAGTAATTTTTTTTTTTTTTTTACCAAAGCTATTTTTCAGGTTTCCTGAGCTAAATTGTTGTACACTGTAGTTTGTCACTGATTTAGCAAAATATTTTTACCTTTGTGAATTCCCCATGTAAATCTGCCAGCATTCTAACCTGTGAAGATAAGAAAAAAAATTCACTGTTAACCAGAAGATAATATGACTTTGAAAGGGGCTAATGCAATTAATTAAAAAAGAAATATATTTAGCAAGTTCCCTGTCTCTGAAGATGAATTTGTATAAGTGTACTGTAGAGCCAACTATACTCATATATCCTCAGTAAGGGGAAATTTTTACTGCTGATGGCAGGGTCCGAGGGAAGACATAAAATTTTAGAATCAAATTGATAATAGACCTAAAGCCTTTTTAAAATAACCCAGAATTATACATTATTCTCCCCTTTCAAATTGGCTGGCACACATACAAGCAAACCCTGGGAGTCCAGCATGAGAAATGATGATCTCTATGAATTCCCCTGTCCTTTTAAAGAAGTCCACCCTAATATCACAATTATGTCTCAAAGTAAAAGCACCAAAAATAGAGAGACACAAATCATTGAAAGTTTGAGGAAAATATGATCTACATTTAAGTTGGCACTTCCATAATTTTCCTTCAATCTCCAAATGTTTTGTACCCACCTTATTAAGCTGTTATTGAAGGTTTAAATCTATTTCATAGAGGGGTGTAGTCTAGTTCTCGGACATATTTAATGATTTTGTTCTATCATGAAAATGGACAAAGAGAGTATTTTGGATGTTTTGTAGATATACCAAATGGGAGAGTTCTCTCTGTTTTGCTAATGGGAGCTTCCCTATATCATTATAATGATCTCAGCTCCTAATGTACATTACTGGGCCATTCAACTTTAAGTGAGTCAATCAACATTACTGTTAATTGATTGACTCATTGTGCACTGATGCTATTCAATGTGCTGTCTCTGTCACATTTGAAAATGCGACATCTTACAAAAATGATTATAACTTTGTAGTTTTAGCTTAGATTCTTTTAAAATCCACTGAAAATTTAGGTTATACTTTTTAAACATTACCTGCCAAATTTCATGGAGGATGGTTGAGTACTTTTAAGATATTGCTGATCAAAATCTCTCTCTTAAAAAAAAAAAAAATAGATACCCCATATATAAATTCGAACTTTCACCTTATAGATACTTGTAGGGGGGGATAGTTGTTTCATATCAATTTTAGTTGTCTGAGGGATGTAATCAAGCAGGTAGTATTCTGGACAAAAAGTTCTTTAAATAGCAGATATCATGAACATCATATATGGCTTCATAGAAATTATCTCTTTCCAAAATCTGAAAAGGATCAGAATATGTGTCCATACCATCAGGACAACAGGAAATAACATTAAAAATTAAATTACTCAGGATACTGTGGTACTACAAAGGGCTCATGTATTCATTGTCATTCCGGAAAACATGAAAAGTTGTGGTTTCTGCTTTCCACGCAGGAACAGCAATAAAAGCTATTTCCTTATCTGGCCAGCAGGCAGAAGGGCGCAAACACACAAAAATATCAGGGCTGGTCCAAGATACATGTATTTTGTCTGGTATATTACCATCATCATTATAATTTTAGTATACTGATGATTTCATCAAGTTGGCAGCCCCACTAGAGTTTGAATTGAACCAACTAACAGCGAAAATTATGTTGCAATGTTATTTAGTTATCGTTAGAAATGTACATGTGCCCTTCTACAGGGCGCACAACACTTGACTATGCTAAAACTCTGAAAAATGAAAAATAGTTACCTTGCCACCAGCACTGTGTGCCTCCCCCCATGCACTCATTACAAACGGGTCATTGACGGACACGCATGCGATGACCTCTGCTCCCTTGGCTTTCAGCTTATCACAGTCATCAATATACCCTGGTAGGTGGGTCTGTAGAAGGAAGTAAAATCACAAATTTAAGTGATGAAATAGTTTGATGGCAAACAAAAATGAAAAATATAACACAGGGCTGAATGACGTCATGAACAGACCTGTTTATTCATTTTATGCATACTTTTTTCCTTTACCTTTAGCCGAGATTATGAAAGTTTCTTAAACAAATGTTTCTTGTGACAACTCAAACGCTTGCCAGACATAGCAACAACTTATATATGCAAAGTGAATTCCATCTATGGAGATGCCATTACGGATAACAGGGTGATTAAATAGTAACCTGGGGTTCTGGAGAGAAAAAGGTATGAATTTAAATACATTAGTATTAATGGTCTATTTACTGTTAATTTTTCTTTGTATACCTACTTTTTGAGATGCATAAATAGGGCCAAGTAAAATCATCCCTTGTCCAGAAATCTTTAAAATGAGGAGGGAGACCTGTTTTTAGTAATGTTAACTTTTCTTCCTAAATTGCCACAAACTAACGAATGTTAAAAATAACCAGGTACGTGTGATTGTACCACTCCATAATCAGGACTGATACTCAGGAATTTGAGACCTATGTATTAATCTATTACCATATCTATCATCTATGTACCAGCATTTCTCTATCTCTTAAAATTTAATGGTACCAAGTATTTCTGCTTGATATTTGCATATAATTTAACACATTGTTCACAGCAACAAGGGGATTCTGGTATTAATACTACTGGAAAGCGAGAATTCAGCAGTCAGAGGGTCAAGGAAAGAAATTCCCTGTATAATTCATACTAGCTTTCTCCATGATCATGCTTATGCAATATGCATGCACATTAAATTGTATCAAATACCTCGTAATACGAAGACTGTGAGTGTAGTACACAATATGGGGCTCTGTTATCTGTGTGCATAACACATGGTTTCCAAAATGTGGGGCTCTTATCTGTGTGCATAACATATGGTTTCCAAAATGCCAGTTGTGCTTTTCAGTGAATGTGACTTACAGCATTTTTTTGTTAACTGATTCATATTTTGTTGGTAAAAAGAACCCATCTAATACATGACGAATTACATTAAGCCAGGTTGTCTGAAAATTCAATTCTACTAGGTGCAAAAAAAAATGACACTTTCGATCAGCAATCATTAAAAAGTTAAAACTCGTATCAGACTGAAGTTTGCACATTGTACATCTGAAGAATGTCAAATTTATTTGGAGTAACTTTTACGACATTCATTTGAATACTATTCTTAAATTAATGCCGAGTATTTAATTATATTTCCACTCTTTGAAAAATTAGGGTCACAAAATTTGTGTACATATTAATTCAGAATACTATTACTATGCCATTGTGCATTGCAGCTGAAATTCAAGAGGACAGTGGCAAAGATGTGTTACGCAATCCTATCAGGGGGACAACCTATTGTTATGTCCCCCCCCCCCCCCCCGATGACAAGAATTTCCTGCAAATTTCCGCCCATGCAAGAGGAAATCTTTTACCCCATGAATCTGTAATGACACTGAACAGCAAATGGTTGGCAGGAATGACAGGTACAATGTCCCATGGTATTGTTGTGTCCTGAATCAATTACTTAATTTTGTCAAAAATGGAAAACGGAAATTAAAAAAAATCGGACACAACATTTAGAAGAAATTATTTGAAAAAACATAAAACTTACTTCAAAGAAATCTGACATCCTTCCACTTTACAATGTGCGAACCTCAGGCTGATACGAGTTTAATATACTTTTGAGTTATTAAAGATCAAAAGTTATTTTTCTATTAAATTTTTTTTTTTTTAAAGTTTTACACAAAGTATTACCAGAACTAGAGGTAAGCTGGAAATCAACTTTAGTCCAAACCTAAACCAAGCATTGAATTTGAATTTTTCAGCAGTAACATGTACATGAATACCAGGCCACAGAAGTGACTAAGGAGTAAGATCTTGCCTTCTTACCTTGGAACATCCTGGTGTAAAAGCTCCTGGTACAGCGAACAACACTCCTGTCTTTCCTTTGAAGAGGTCTGCAACATTCACCTTATCACCTGGTGAGCTCTCACACACCTCTACGCTTGGGAGGGGGTCTCCAACCTGAAAGTAAAACCATAAAATGGATACACCTGTACTTAGGCCAGGGCAAGAATTAAGGGCTGCAAATCATTCTGACACTTTTTTTTTCTTCAATGTTAATGTCATGATCCAGGTGAGAGACCACAAGGTCATCATTGTAACCTTGTTTGGATGAGTGATTGGTAGGCAGTCTCTTATTAATTTTAAATTGACAGTATGAAATATAAAATTATGAAATGACATTTTACTAAAAGACGACCCATGCAGCAACAAATGAATTGCAGGTTTTTTTGACAATTATTAATAACTGCAATGCCCATGGTCCCTAACGTTAGATTTGCTTTAAAAAAAATTCACTGCCACATCATGTGCGACTTGCGAAGTAATCAATCATGACAAGTGACAGGATTTGGTAAGTTAGATTCTAAAGAGTAGTGGCATTCTCATACTTTATGTCCCCCACAAACTCACCACTGCAAAAAGTTGCCCTTTTCTTGTTGACCTAGTTGTGAGAAAATAGTTCCGGCGTAACACCAAATTTCCAGCTGGTAATGATTGCGCAATCACCATCGCGTAAAATAAAAAACGGACAAAAATTTTATGTGTTGGGGACGCGCCCAACAAACAAAAGTTGGTTGATCATCTTTGGGGGACATAAAGTATGAGTATAATAAGAGAGACGCGGATAGCTATCAAGGTTAAATTTAGCTTTCAAGGTTTAGGGCGCGGGACGCGCCCTAAACAATATAGTTTCTTGATCTTTATGGGGGACATAAAGTATGAGTATGATAAGAGAGACGAGGATAGCTCTCAAGGTTAATTTAGCAAACAAGCTGAATTCGTATTAGGAAGACGGTTAGTGCGGCTTGAATTGAAAAACAGGGGGAAATGGGGTTTATATAGTACGTGCTGATTATCGCAGCCAAAATTAACAGGTATATGGGGGACGTAAAGTATGAGTATAATAAGAGAGACGAGGATAGATCTCAAGATTAAATTTTGCTTTCAAGGTTAGTGCGCGGGACGCGCCTTAAAAACTAAATGTTTGTTGATCTTTATGGGGGACATAAAGTATGAGTATAATAAGAGAGACGAGGATAGCTTTCAAGGTTTAGGCGCCCTAAAAAAAAAGTTTGATCTTTGGGGGACATAAAGTATGAGTACAATAAGAGAGACGTGGATAACAATCAAGGTTAAATCTAGCTTTCAAGGTGAATGCGCGGCACGCGCCCTACAAACAAAAGTTTGTTGATCATCTTTGGGGGACATAAAGTATGAGTATAATAAGAGAGACGCGGATAGCTATCAAGGTTAAATTTAGCTTTCAAGGTTAATGCGCGGGACGCGCCCAACAAACAAATGTTGGTTGATCATCTTTGGGGGACATAAAGTATGAGTATAATAAGAGAGACGCGGATAGCTATCAAGGTTAAATTTAGCTTTCAAGGTTAATGCGCGGGACGCGCCCAACAAACAAAAGTTTGTTGATCATCTTTGGGGGACATAAAGTATGAGTATAATATAAGAGAGACGCGGATAGCTATCAAGGTTAAATTTAGCTTTCAAGGTTAATGCGCGGGACGCGCCCAACAAACAAAAGTTGGTTGATCATCTTTGGGGGACATAAAGTATGAGTATAATAAGAGAGACGCGGATAGCTATCAAGGTTAAATTTAGCTTTCAAGGTTAATGCGCGGGACGCGCCCAACAAACAAAAGTTGGTTGATCATCTTTGGGGGACATAAAGTATGAGTATAATAAGCATAGACGTATAATAGATTGATAATAAGAGAGACGCGGATAGCTATCAAGGTTAAATTTAGCTTTCAAGGTTAATGCGCGGGACACGCCCAACAAACAAAAGTTGGTTGATCTTTGGGGGACATAAAGTATGACTATAATAAGAGAGACGCGGATAGCTATCAAGGTTAAATTTAGCTTTCAAGGTTGATGCGCGGGACGCGCCCTACCAACAAAAGTTTGTTGATCATCTTTGGGGGACATAAAGTATGAGTATAATAAGAGAGACGCGGATAGCTATCAAGGTTAAATTTAGCTTTCAAGGTTGATGCGCGGGACGCGCCCTACCAACAAAAGTTTGTTGATCATCTTTGGGGGACATAAAGTATGAGTATAATAAGAGAGACGCGGATAGCTATCAAGGTTAAATTTAGCTTTCAAGGTTAATGCGCGGGACGCGCCCAACAAACAAAAGTTGGTTGATCTTTGGGGGACATAAAGTATGACTATAATAAGAGAGACGCGGATAGCTATCAAGGTTAAATTTAGCTTTCAAGGTTGATGCGCGGGACGCGCCCTACCAACAAAAGTTTGTTGATCATCTTTGGGGGACATAAAGTATGAGTATAATAAGAGAGACGCGGATAGCTATCAAGGTTAAATTTAGCTTTCAAGGTTGATGCGCGGGACGCGCCCTACCAACAAAAGTTTGTTGATCATCTTTGGGGGACATAAAGTATGAGTATAATAAGAGAGACGCGGATAGCTATCAAGGTTAATTTAACCAACAAGCTGAATTCGTATTAGGAAGACGGTTTGTGCGGCTTGAATTGAAAAACAGCGGAAAATGAGGTTTATGTAATATATACGTGCTGATATCGCAGCCAAATTCAACAGATATGGGGGACATAAAGTATGAGTATAATAAGAGAGACGATGACTACTTTCAAGGTTATCAACCTTCGGGGATCCGCCCTAATTAATTTTGGGGGACATAAAGTATGAGTATAATAAGAGAGACGAGGACAGCTTTCAAGGTTAATAACCTTCAGGGATCTGCCCTAGTTAATTTTGGGGGACATAAAGTATGAGTATAATAAGAGAGACGAGGACAGCTTTCAAGGTTAATAACCTTATGGTTAATGCAAGAGACCCGCCCTAGTTTTGGTGCTCTACAGGAGGAGAAGGCAAGATGATGGAGCGTTTGGATGACATAGAGATGACCATGCGCTTCTTATGAGATGCGCTCATGAGATGCGTCTTGCATCTTGCAAGGCGCTAATTATGCAAAGGTTGGTAAAAATGTAGTTCCGCGGATGAATATTATTCGCGGATAAATATGTTTGAGATGAGGATTAGCGACACTGAAATGGTGAGAAATTGCTACTTGATATTGTGGGGGACATAAAGTATGAGAATGCCAGAGTGGTCAGCTACTTCATCAAATCCAGTCCAAAGAAACGGTCTGTGTTAAAAAGTACTACGTTCGTTCATGCCTCATCATGGCCCTAAACCAACACTCCTAGTAGAGTCCTACCTACAGGCGCAGGCTATACTAAATAGGGATACCTACATGTAGGGATACCTAGGGAAGATAATGAACGCAGGCGGCAGGCCTCTGTATTCATTCCCAAGGTTTTTTTTCCTTTTCCAGATGGCTGAATCGTTTCCTGGTGCAGGCGATTTATAATCCTACTTAAGACAGTTAGTTAATAAATAATGGGCTCATTCTTCCTATCTAAAGCTAGATCTAATCATCTACTTCAAAACTGTGCGCACTCATAATAACAAACGTTCCATACAGCGTCATTATTATAAATCATACCTTGATGGGCATGTTTCTCGCTGAACCAGAAGAAAAACTCCTTAAGCAAGTGACAAATACACCACCTCTCCTTAGGCTATTGTACATGTTTTATATCACTATCAGACGAAACATGCAGCACTGCACCTGCGCTGCACCTAGTATAGTAGTCTTGACGTCGCGTGGAGCTAGCTAACTAGCTTAGCTTACCCGTTCCCCCCTACCCTAGCCTAGCCCAGGCCCCTAAAGCTCCGCCATTTTGTCAGAGACATTTGAACACGATTTGAACGCGCCCGAAGCCCCCATTAACATACTATGAATTATTCATTTCTTAAGATGCTCCCAACATCCGTACATGCTCTTCATGCAACAGAAACAAAAACGCGGGTCAGCGCCGAGCATGCGCATTGAGAGAGGTCAAGTACACTTAATTTATTCATGATATGGATTTTGACGACTTACCAGTATTGGCCAATCAGTGCCTTCCGTTTTTGATTAATTATAATAATCAACAATACAATTGAAATGATAAACAGTGAGAAGCTACGTGCCGTACTTAATTCACTGTTGAAATAATATGAAATCAAACTTGGTTAAGCTGTGTCACAAGAAACGAATCCATATGTGGGAACTTCTGACAGTAATTTAAAAAAAAAAAATGTAATTGTTTTTCTTTTTTGTTGTTGATTTTTTTTTCTTTAGCAAACTTGGAATTGAACTCCCGGCCCCACCCCTAGGGCCAGACTTACCAGCTCTCTCTCTCTCTCTACCCCCCCCCCCCCCCCCCCTCTTAAAAAGAATCACTAACTCATGCGGCAAGGGGGGGGGGGCAGAAATATTGGAAACTTTCTTTTCCATTTTTTCTTCCCATCTCTCTCTCACTATCTCACATCGTTGCCTTTCTCATTATCATATCATCTCACAAGTTATCTCTCTCATTATCTCTATAACTCTCTCTCTCTCTCTCTCTCTCTCTCTTTCTCTCTCACACTCTATTTCTCCCTCACGTCCTGTTTCATCATTCTATCTGCAGTTAGATTTGATTCATTGAAAAAAAAGAAAAAGAAAAGAAATACATGTACTATTGGATTACTGCTAGTTGAATGTTCATAAAACCAATTTTAATTGCATAGCTTTTCACAATAATGTAATTTACCATGTTTACAGTTTATGTGATGAAATCTGCAATTATGATGTCCAGTCGATCTAAAACAGATTTGCTCACCTTCTGCTTGATTATTTCTCTACATGTTATCTTCGATCACAAACCGATTGTTTTACCTTATGTTTTTTGCATCTTTTTCTTGCATCTATGTCACTTTTTCAATTGTGTATTCCATCATCCACTATTTTTAACACAACGTATATTTATAATGTATTTGTTCTACTAATATGAAAGGGCCCTATAAGTATTATTCTAAACTTTTATAGAAATAAATCATATAATGCCCTACACGAAAACTTCAAACATATACTTTATATTACTAACAAAAAGTACATTTTCATCATAAATGAATTATTAAAATCAAATGACCTCACCTGCTACATGGAAGTATTACATCTTTAAATCTTATTGCATTTGTTGATTTATTTGGAATTTTTGAACACATTATAGGTTCCTGTTATACTACGGGGAGTTTATAAAATGATGACTTATGCAACATAGAATACTTGAAAATCCTGATGAAATCATCAGGATTTTTCATAACAAATTTACCCTAACTCAGTGCAGTATGCAAGATTTTCTAAGGGGGGGGGGGGGGGCACACAAATGCAGGTCTGTCAACTTTAGGAAACTGCTTGAAGGGAGATACGTATTTTTTTCTTGTTGCAAGCCCTCCAAAAGTCGCTCAGTGGGGGGGGGGGGGTTGATTTCATGATTTCATGGGGTCCAGTTTTCCTCCATAATTCTCTGACAAACAAAAGAAGTTCTAAAAGGGGGCACAATAAAAAAATTTTTTTTTTTAAAAGGAGGGGGCACAATGTATACTGTTCTTTCAAAAAGGGGGGGGGGGGGCACGGGCTGGGATTGCCTCCCTCCCTAAATCCACAACAGAGAAATTTTTATGAACCCGATAACCTTTTTTTTTTTTTTGTCAAGAGTTGTCAGGTGGCAGTCTGCCCCTCTGCCCCCCCCCCCCCCTAGCTACACTAGTGCCCTAACTCCAAAACCACAAAGTCTGCATTGAAATGATGACCAACTAATGTACATTTCAGAGTCCTAAAGATTGTTGGTTGAAATTTGATCCACACATACCAAGGGCATAATTATTTTACTTGAAAATGAAAGATGGTTATGTTAATTTTCTCTACATACATGTAAGGCTCTAGAGCTAGATGAACTAACCTGTTTTTTTCAATTTCTCAATACTGATTGTTTTTGACATTTAGTTTTATATCATATAAACAGTATTACAGACTTTCCCAAAATGATAATTTCAATCAGCAGATATAAGATCAGTTCATGGGATTAATTTTTTTTTTTTTTTACATTTGTTGAGATGCACAATGGATCAAAGCATTACCTCATTGGGCCTGGCAATCACTTCAGTAATGTAAGACAAGCTAATACAGTATGGCAATTCAAATCTGCACTAAAAACATATTCATTCAATTGATTAATAAAATTATAACATTTCCGGCAGGTTTCCTACTTGTTTCTCTTTCTCACCCTTTCCTCAGTGCATTGAGACCTTTTTCAAAGGTATTATACGCAATATAAGAACTGTTCTATTATTGTTATCATTATTATTATCATTATTATCATAATTCATAAACATTAATGATTAGGGGCCAGGCAATGTCCCTAGGCCATCTCGAAAAGGAAACCCTCAACTCAATAGGCCTAATGAGCTAAATACATCTACATGAAAGAATTGGCTGTATTAGAATTTATAAAGTGACATGTGGAGGGGCGGGTGAAGGTGCCACATGTGAAAAGCTTTAGATGCAGTATCCTTTTCCCTTAAATGAGCTTGTTACACTTCAGACTCTCCGGAATACGAAGGATTTGATCTGTTGTAGCAGCCATCAAAGATGAAGAGGTCAAGTTGAACTCCATGCATGTCTGTTGAATGAAATGAGAAAAGAATGGAATTAATCACGTTGAAATCACATGATATGCAAATCAATGAACACAGTGGCAGTTTTTTTTTTTTTGTTTTTTGGGGGGGGGGGGGGGTAACTTCCGGCCTCCTCCCTTTTCAAAGAGTAGTGTACATTGTGGCCTCTCTTTTTAGAATTGTGCCCCCCCCCCCCCCCCCCCCCCGAAATAATAAGCTTCTTTCTTTTTTTTTTTTTTTTTTTGCTTGTCAGAGAATTTTGAAGGAAAACTGGACCCAACAAATCTGACAACCCCCCTTTTTTTGTCTTATTCTTCTGAGATTTGTGCCCCCCCCCTTTACAAAATCTATCTTTGTGAATGAATCAAGGACATCCTTTAGTACCTCAGTTGTGGGAGTGTATACAAAGAAACTTATTCATACAGCTGAGCCTACCTCTCTTAACTTCAGCAAGTCGGTAGTTCTTTCTTCCTCTCTGAATTGCCTTTACTCAAAGTGGGATATATGCCTTCAGCATCTATTGTTACTGAAGAAGAGAAGCATCATCCTGGAAAAATAAAATTGTTCATACATCACATAATAAGTATTTGTACTCCATTCATGCTGGTCTCATTGATTCTCAAAGAGAATACAAGTAAGACATAGATTCCTTTCACAGATTCTATCTGAAATTGTAATGTCTTTCTTCAGAAATATTTCAAAATAAATTTAAGTACATAATTTTTTTTCATTTGATATTCTACTTGCTATTGTTTGTGTACATGTATTATCAAAAAGGGTTGAAGAACACTCTCAAAGGAAATAACAATGTATTTACTTGTCAACACATTTTAGATCCCATAAAACCCTCTTATATTTATTATATACTTCGGATAACATACATCTATCCTTGATACTATAAGTATTAGCTCAATCTATCATTCCATCTTTAAAATCTGTAACTCCTCAACTGGATCTTAACATTCCCATTGAAATAACCATGGAGCTGCCACTTTAATTGATTTCCAAGATTAGAGCTCTAGATCTAGAACTACCATACCTGTCATGCAATCAGGGAAATGAAAATAAAGTGGCATCTTAGCAGATTTACATTGCATTTCATCCGTCATCTCCAATAGTTAGTGGTAGTAGTACGTTCAGCCATGCGTTGATGGGTAGATACATGTAGAACAAAACACTTGGTAGGTCTGCATATTCTTCATTTCATGTCCATCTGAAAAAGAAAAAAAAAATTGAAATGATAATTGATGGTGATTCTCTTTATTACCTTTCAACAATTTTTTTGGCCCTGCCTAAAAATGACAATGACTAGCCCATTTGATTTTGATTTCATTCCCTGCTACACTACACTAAGTAAAAAAACAAAACAAAAACAAACAAAACAAAACCAACAAAAAAAACAAAAAAACCCCAAAACCAAAACATACATGTCCCGACTTCTCTTAAAGTTCGTTTTCAAATTCAATCAAACTTTAACTTTTAGTTTAATTGGCTAAAAGCTAACAACACTATAGAGGTTTATTCATTTTAGCATTACAATGAGTTTAATGGGCAGAACTAGAGTAAAGACTAACTAGACCAGGACCCCCCCCCCCCCAATTCATAATTCAATCACTGACCAGGCTTTCTTCCATTAGGCTAGTAATGTGCTTTACCCTAGACTCTAGTGTCTAGGACTATGTCTAACTGTTACGATTAAATCTACATGTACGTTATAGACTAGATCTAGATCTAGAAAAGATCTAGACTTAGACCACCGAGTAGGAGTCTAGATCAGATCTAATCTATGTAGATTCTAGGACTTGCCAAGACAAGACCTAGGGCTAGGCCTACGTCAATGACTGGCTAGGCCTCGCATGCCCGCCCCCCCCCCCCAATATATATAAATAAATAACCAATAATATATAGGCCCTACAAAAAAATAAACCCCCCAAAATCCTCAGTAGATCTAACATAACAGTTAGACCTTTGTGTAAGTTAGATAACAGAGGTCTAGGCCTACATCTATTCCAGACTAACTTGTTAGGTCTAACTGTCAGATCTGTAGCTTAACTAGATCTAGACTCTATGTCTACATCTAACTTAGATAACCGATTTGTCAAAGAATTTTGGCCCAATCAACTAAATTGAAATGCAGATCTACGATAGGTCTAAGTTACATTCTACTCTAACTCAGACATAAAATCAAAATCATGGAACTTGTGAACTGCTGAAATCTTCACACCAGAGCTTGACCTTGAATTTTTGAAAAAGTAAATTAATCTCGACAAGCCACCTGGTCCTAGTTAATATGTTAATGTCACATTAGAGTCATATTAGATATTTTTCCGACTAAGTTTTGAAATTATGTGTTCTAACAGTTAGTTTGGATCACTGTCATTGACATTGATGGGGATGAAATTGTCTGGTAATGTATTTGATTTTAGGACACGGTCCTGCCCGAAACTCCCGGTAAGCTGTCAAGAGTGGCAGGGGTGGTAATGGCAATCGAGCTGAAACATAAGCTCATAACGATAGAAAATGTAATGAAAGTTTGACAACAGATTACCCATATTTTTATAGCATACAGTACTTTCAAATACTTTCAAAATGTACAGAAATTCCAGGAGATCCCTCACTTTGGTAGTAATTCATATGACTGTTATTCTATTTATGAAATTTAGGCGTAATTATAGTTGTACTCACCGGTAAACTTTTCACAAGAAATTCACACTTCCTGCGGGTGACGTCATTACATTGACTTTACACACAGCGGAAGTGACGAAAAAGGTCATATTTGTTGTCGATTAATTCTTTTGGATAATTGTAATATTCATGAGGTAAGGTCCAATCAGAGCTGAATATTGTCGGGATACGCAAAGCAAAAATAAATAATGCATGAAGTGAAATCGGATTTTTATGCTAATGGGGGCTTCGGGAGATATGAAATGTCTCTCGGGGGGCGGAGCCTAAATACGCTTAAATACGCTTAGATTAAATGGTGACGCTGTAGCTTATATGCAAATGAGGCAAATCCGCGCGTGCTACCTTTTCGTCTATACTATTATATTTTTGAATGCTCGGCAACAGATGCTATGAGAAAGAGATTTGTAAAACCGTGCTTCCGAAACAGACCAAGTTCATTGAAAATGGAGCAATTGTTTAATTCTAAAGATATGAAGGTTTTAACTAATCTAGCGAAATTCTGTCAGGGGATAATGTCCCTCCATGCTTAGATATTGTACAATATATAATATTCAAATATGTTTATACAATGTATATACTGATAGGTGCACCTACTATATTTTGGGTTGTTTTGTTGTAGTTTAGCTTTGTTTCATTGCTTCTTACACTTTTATTTGATTAATTTTATACATGTACATTGTTTGTTATAGCCAGGCAATATTCTAGTTTCCATTACACCCACGTTACGGAATAAGTGTCTGTGCAAATCAGTGCATAATATTGTACGCTTGTTGTAGTTGTGTGTTTTTTTTTTTTTTTTTTTTTTTTTTTTTTTTTTGTGTGTGTTTTTTTTCTACGCAGACATACTGTAAATATTGTATATATTTGTATATAGTTGTTCTTGTGTATACAAACTGATTGTGAATTATTGTTTCTCCAATACCCTGGAAGGGGTGACATGGGAAATAAAATCATTGTCATTGTCATTGTCATTGTCATTGTCATTTAATATGTCTATGGCCTAGCCTAGCGCCGGCGCGCCTGGGGGTACGGTGAAAGGCGGAGACGGCGGAGACCGTTATAATCGATTTGAACAATTCCATTCTATCACTAGGTATGCCGGTTGACAAATTTTACAATTTTCACGCAAAGGACATGCTACGAATATATAAGAAAATATTCAAATACTTGAATAATCCAATTCATTTAAAATTGTGTTAAAGCCAATTTTACATAATTATCAATACCGGTATACCTTTACTGCATGGAAATACAAACTACCCCTACACAAAATCGTAGATCCCGTAACGCCTGGGAAATACCCGAATTCACCCGGCTGCTTACAGTGACCTACTCGCTGTAACAGTATAGTATACGTACTTATACATACCTTTCAAACAAAGGTTGTTCTTGACAACCTGAAAGCTTGCCGGACATAGCAACAAGTAATGTATGCAAACTGGATTCCAAGCATTGAGGCTCATTTATACAAAGCAGGTTAATAGAATAGCTCGTCACTAGGTGCTCAGAGAAGAAATATGCATGAACTTGTATACATTACAAAACCGGTCTATTGGCTTCAAAGATTACCTAACGGATCCCGGCCCCGCCCCCCTCCCCACCAGAATCTGTTAATGGCCTTTAGATCGTATTTTCTCTCTTCTCTTTAAAATGGTCATCTCATTGTTATTGTCATTCACATATTCATTCTCTCCTATAGAAAACCAAAATGGAGGGAGAAAATGGAGGGAGAAAAATAGACAGGTGAAGAAACTGGTAAAACAAAAAATAGGTAGGTAAAAAATGTGGAAAAACAGAAATCTCTTCGTCAAATGGTAATGGTACCAAGGAAGAAATTTTCAATTTATCATTCTGCTATTCATTCTTCAGTATCATAGTTACAGCCCTAGAAAAACAATTATTAGACCAAGCTCCCATCATAGAGGTTTCAGTATATATTATGCATACCAAAAAACAAAAAAATGATTCATACTACAGTGCTGATCGCGTGCATACCAAAAAACAAAAAAATGATTCATACTACATGTACCTTGCACAAAGAACATATTACAGCAATGGTACCTTGCTATCATGGTACTTGATTCCCTTTTTCACAGATATGATATCAATCAGTTTTCTTGGCCGTCTAATATTTTTTCTGGGCTGTTTATCCATGATTCACTAGTAGAAGTTAAATTATAGAGGCATTATATATGTGTATGTTGTCAGAAATTATGTTCATTATCTGTTATGATATTAATTTTTAAAAAGTACTGTTTTTTCAAAAGGTTAAATAGCACACATCATTGATCAAATATTTGCACTCATAATACTGACCCAAAACCTATATTCTATAAATGAAATTTTTTTGTCTATGCTGTACAAGTATCTAATTTTACACTGAGTCCAAAGATGAATTTCAAAAAAGATAACCACTCAATTGTGTCAATTATTTTATTATCATTAACATTTGTAATCTCCTTGTTTTAACACTAGAAGATGTGTTCAACACAAAATAATATATATTGAATACATTATTCATCAAAATAAAGTTCGTATATGATTGCATGCTGATATCATTAACATAAACATGTATCTGGAATCATCATATATTCAAGACAAAGAACTAATTTTTTTTTTTTAAAGGCTTCATGCTAATCATCTCTCTGATCTCATGATTTAATATGCAGCCCAGGAATAAGACAATGTCTTCATGCATCTTATTGCTTACAAAACACACTTTCTACATATATCTTGGGTAAATAACAAACATGGAAACTTAAAACAACAGTAAAGCCAATCAAACATATACAGTAATCACAGAGGCACTTTTAGGCTTCTTGAATGCGATTATGAATTTTGAAAATATTTTCTTTTAACAGGCTATTAGTATACATTTTATTTGCATAACGAGGATGTAAGATTTTTTATGAAATGTGATGAAAAAAAGTCCTTTATCACACTCTATCTAAATGGAAATAGAAATCAATGAATCAGATTATGAAAAAAAATACATTTATAATATTCCAGGGTTCCTGAACCTGTGATACTCATTCTAAGTGACTAAATAATGTTATCTTTTTAAGGAAAGTAATTCCATCCTAGTTCAATGATAAAATAACAGAATATCGGATAACCTTTCAAATGCTGGAAGCTTAATCGAATGATATGTCATTTAATTGGTGTTAGAAGAATAAAAGTGACAATTTCTAGTAAAAAGATTAAATAATCGTTAACAATGGAGTTACCCTTTAAAATGGGGAAAAGTTTCGTTAAAATCTCTATTTTGTTCTGACATGATGAATTCTGTGTAAGAGGTCTTTGACGCCATGTTACAAGTTTGGCTTGACATCCAAACATGCTGCTATCCTCTTTGGTGTGCAGAACTATTTCTAACTCATTATCCTTATCATATCAAAGAACAAAGCATGGACAGTACACTGATAGACAGACAGAAAATCTTGAGATAATATTGCCATAGGTCTGATCAAAAGGACAGCACAAATACAAATCATGCTAATATCGTTATGTTCTCTATATATTTTTTTTCTTTATGATGCTAAAACTAATCACTCCAACTCTGATACCAAACTCTAGTACCATCTACATTCTCTATTAACTTCTATAGTATGGAAATTTCGAAATGTATGTTTTAAAATCTACAGTGATGAGCTTTCCATATACAACTTAGTTGCATGATTATAAACAGACAGACTATAATTTCACATTATAGTAAACAAATGTCATATCATATTTAAGAATACAATACAGGATAAATTAAGAAATCTTCCACATTACTGGGAATGTCACCTCCAGGAGATGAATTCTTTGTTACTTGCATTGACTAAACAGGACAGATGTGTAATACAGAGCTGTTTTCAATTCAAGAAATTATTTCAACAGTCAGTAATTAGTCAGGAAAATCTAAAACTTTATATCTTGAATTCCAATATACCATATATGAATTATGTTTTGAATTTCTAGGCCTTTTGTATAAACTGTCCTTCTCAATATATATTTATCTTGACATAACATGCCTTATCTTTCTTTTCATTACTGTAAATACAGATATCATTAACATGTCACAAGAATGGATGAAAAATCTGGCAAAATCCTGGGCATGAGTATAAGCCATCACATGATTATGGTACTTATTTCTTGTTAGAATGGCAGCTACACATGTAGCATATTACAGATTTCAAATGATTAGGAGCATCAAGTGAATTAAATAATAATCTGTGTGTAAAGATGATTCAAGGAAAACAAGAAATCAAAAGCAGTCTTAAAGGGAAATCCAACCTTAATGGCAAGTTGTTCTGAAAGAAAGAGGAAAAATCAGCAGATTGGTGAAAGTATCTGAACAAAATCAGGTAAGCAAATAAAGAAAGATGTGTATTTTGGAAAGTTGTTCACACTGTGCAAATGGGAATTTCAAATTGGCCGAATCGGTATGTCACTGTGATGTAGTGACTAAAATTTCATTTTATTTTCAAAATGTATTACTCATCAGGATCTTTTCCTTTTATGAGGAACCTATAACAGTATGTATCTACAACATATTTTGGGTATTGCCCAGAGGGAAAACACAGTTATGAGAAAACCGCAATTTAATGGTATTTTAGTGTATGATAAACAGGAGAGTTGACCGCTAATATGTCACAATCGACTCACCAAAGTGCCAATTTGGTGAGTCACATAGATTTAAAGATCTCATTTGTTAAACATCCATACCCTATCTTATTCCTCGTCCAATTTCTTTCAAGCTTTCACCATCATGTTTTTCTAATTTTTCTTTTTTCACAAAAATCATCATCAAGGTTGGATTGACCTTTATAGTACAGGTTTCAACAATAAATACTTGGGAAAACCAAAAATGTGATCTTTATAGACAGGTGGTTGGTTGCTTAAGCAGGTTTAAATGTAATTAAGTACTTCATTATTGACCGTAAGTACACTTCCTATAAATGCATGGCAAAAGCAAGTTACATATCTCTTTCATATATTTTCTCTGAGTATAATGCAAGTAAACCATCATCATATAAAGTACTGACATTCTGAAAAATATATGACAATCAAAATATTGCTTCAAACCAAGAAATATAAGACCAAAATGTATCTTTTTTATTCCAAAAAAAAATCAACTTTCCTCACACTTTACATCTGTTTAGCTGGTCACAGTTATACTGTTTTGGCAGTAATAGCATGATTATTTCATAGATATCTATATATTTTTCTTAATGTAATCTGAATTTTAGATCACAAGCCTGATATCTTGTCAGGTACCATGCTAATCAGGCTGGCCAGCATAAAGCGTCAAATCATCTTATTAGATTACATACTTAAAATTAGACAGATGCCCATATACTGGCATTGGCTGTAAAAATACTGAAATGTAAATATATTGCTTTCATCTGTAATCACAGATAATTTGTAAGTCTTCTCTGTTTATGTCACCTGGCATACCTTAAGAATCTTTTTCATCTTTCAACTACACACTCCAATACTGATCTATTTCCAAGTACTTATCTATGACCCTATATACACTATGGATTTTTCTTTGTTCCATAAAAATCAAATCTATCATTACATTCTAATTGGATGCATATGTTTTCATTAATTACACATTTAATTTCTCATGTCATGAAGCAAAATCTATTCTTCCAAAAAATAAATTGTTTCTAAAAGAAAAAAAGGTTTTTCACTAATGGGGTGCTCACTTTATATGATGAAGCTAATGGTATCTGTAATTTTTCAGTTGACATTAGGAACTAGGTACAAAGAAAGAGAATCCCTTGCCTCAATCTATATTAAAGCAGTGATTTTAATAGTAGAGACTATTTTTAGTCTTGGTATTGGTCTCGGTCCTAGTCTTGGTCTTGACCAGACATCCAAATAATCCTCCTAGTCTCAGTATAAGGTCCAGAAATCATGACTACATGGTGTATAGTGTGTACAAACAATATATCTACATATATGTTTAAAGGGGAATTAACCTCAAAATATAAATGTGCTTATGTTCAAAGATGTAACCTATTCCTTCTTGTTGTCCTATGTAGTTTTGCATTAAAATATACAAGATGGGTACAAATCAAGATTTTCTCAGCAAAATTTATCGTCTACTAACTGGGGGCTGCCATTTTCTTGATGTGTACATAAACATATTTTTAATCCGAAAGCAAAATTATTTTTCTTTATGAGACAAAATCCCATTTGAGATTTAAAATATTTAAGATTCAAAAACCGAATATGTGTTTTAAATTTCTTTGAAAATTACTATTTTACTAAATATAAATCAATTTTCTTGATACTATGACGCACGCGACGGAGCAAATTAATTCAAATTTATGGATGATAACTTTTTCCCGACTGTCAATAGTGACAAACTATGCATTCACCTGCTTTGAGATAATGGACTTCAATAGTCAGAATGCACGTTGTATGAAATATGTTCTGCTCTACCAGGCAAGCCCAAGAAATCGATTTCAATTTAGCAAAACCAGAGAATTAAAAAAAAAATCTATAAATTTCAAATTTTAGAATATATGTATACACCTGTTATATATTTTCCATCATATATGGGGATTTTTTGTAATGAAGAGAAGCAATTTAGCTCTAAGATTAAAAATATCTTCCTGACCGGAACGGTTTCCAATGGTTCATGTACAACTCCATAACAACAAGAAAATGGCATCCCCCATGTAAAGTGTTAGCAGATGATACCGTGTGCTAGAATGTCTTGATTTAAACCCTTTTCTGATATTTTATTTCTAAAGTGATACAGGCCAATGATTAAGAATATATTACACCTTTGAATATAAGTACATTTATTTTCTGGGGTTAATCCTCCTTTAATATACGCAAATCTGTCCAACGTCTAATTCACTTTTAATGATTTTTATTGAACAAAGATTTCCTTTAGTGTTTACAGGGTCTATCTATCTTGTTATGTGACTAACTACAACTCATATTCTGAGCACTACAGCTTCCACCAGGGATCCCTTGGGAATCACTTGCTGTTCATCGCTACGAGGAGGCAGGGCCAGAAGAGCGTTGGCCTGACGCATGCTGATCAGGCGACTGCTAATCTGGTTGCCAGTCGTCGATGCCAGAGGCACACCATCTTCCGAGGACTGCCAGTCCAACAGCGCCCTCTGAAACTCTGGTCTAGGGTCAAGCTTGAGATCGTCCTGGACCTGTAAGAACAAGTAGAAGACCAGAAGATAAATTGATGTATGTTCAGAAGGAAGACAATACAAATTTACAAAAAATCTTAAAACTGCTTAGTTTTGATTGCTGAAGTGATCATAGTAGCACTATTAACAATGTGGACAATGTACATACTGAAATCTGTTGATGTAGTCAAATAAATGGTTCAAATTTTGGAATGTACTTTTATCAAAATGTGCATCCCTTTGCACTCTTCTGCCGGTCACCTGAGAAAATACCATATGGTAAAGCTCACAGTGTGGTAGTGAATGTGCAAATGATCTGAGTAAGATGTTCTCACATCCAACCATCTTACAATGGAGAAGAGGACAGTAGCTGTGTTTTACACATGTACTGTGGTAAAAGTAATATGTTGAGAAGCATGTGCATCTCAAATACAGTTATAACAGAGTTTCAATTTATCTACCTGTAGAGTAAAAGCAGATGTACATTGTACAGTACTTGTAAACTTTAACATATTTCTGAAAGATTTGGGGGATATCAGAGGAAATAGCAATGTACCCAGATTTTGTTTTCTTCTTTTACAGCAATCAATGGGTGAAAAAAAATATAGGATCCGTTTTTTTTATATCCAATTTATCTTTTGATTGACTCTATTTTTACACCTTAGATTTCAAGTTAAAAGGCTTTGTAAAGTTTTTCCACCTTCCAGCATTCTAAAAGAGAATTTCCTTTCTCCTCGTTCCATGCAAATTTTGTGAATGTCACAATGATTTTTGAAGTATTGTCTTTTACTCATACTTTTCAAGGTAATGTATTTCTCTAAAAAAAAAAAAACCCTCCTTTTTTTTTTTTGCACTTGGCCATGTTAAAATAACATTTATCATCTCGTAAGACTGTAGAGAGAAAAATGTTTTATGTTTATTTTTGTATGGTTTTACCATGTATATTCCACATAATTCAGCACTTGGGCTATACCTTGTGGATTTTTAATAAATACAATTTAAATTCAATTTAATTCAAAAGAGTTTTTGTATATATGTATTATTATACATCTCATACATATTTAAGGACTTACGCGGACTTTAATCCTCCTGAGATGTGGGTCCGAGTATCCCATCATCCTCCTCAGGCATGGTAAGACGAAGTGGTTAAAGGTCACAATGCCAGACACAGGATTACCTGAGTGCAAACATGTGTAATATGAAGTAATACAAAGAATATAATGTATAAGCATATACATTCACATACAGATAATTTCATATTTATGTTAGGGCAAATCTAATAAAAAGTGTAAAAACACCAATTTTTGACAAAACTGCAAGGGGTTAATTCAAAATTTTTGGCCAAAAATTGAACATTTTTGGAAGGGCCTATTAGTATTTCCATGTTTCTACATCAATTCCAGGGTAAATGTGACCCCAGGTCTAAATAAGGGAAAAGGCAAATTTCATGAAAAGTGGAAAATGGCCATGGGGGGGGGGGGGGGGGGGGGGGGGGGGGGGGAATGCAACATTTTTGGCCCCAAATTGAGAATTTTCAAAATGACCTATTTTTATGGTTTTTCATCACTCCAGGGTAAGTGTGATCCCAGGTGGTCTCATTAAACGTATTTGGACAAATTTCATGAAAAGTGGAAAAACACCTTTTCTAAAGAAAAACTGAAAGTTGTTAGTTCAGCATTTTTGGGCCAAAACTGAACATCTTCAAAAGGGCCTATTTTCACGCTTTTTCATCAATCCAGGATATATGTGACACAGCTCTTTCCAATAAAATAGGGCATGAGGGCAAATTTGAGACCCCAACAAAACGACCATTTTTGACAAAAAAAATTTGGGCCAAATATCAAATATATTTAACAAGTACATATACAAACGATGTATTGAATTTCCTTGATATATCAAATCTCACTTAAAGACACCAATTAACAACTGTTGTTATAAAAACCATTTCATATGATAAATTGAATAAAGAGAAGTATACCTGGGAGTGAGAAGAAGAGCTTCTTTGCACCCTCATATTCAAATGTACAAAAGGTTGTTGGTTTCCTTTGAAGATAAAACAAAAGATACAAACATAAATGGTATGTTCGCCAGACTCGGCAATTCATGAAAACAAAATTCTTTGATTTTTCCCTGATGGAGTTTCAGAAATCCAGGATCATCAAAGGAGGCATTTTACACACTAACAAGTGAATGAGTAAATTACGCAATGCGTAATAAATGTCCCCGCCGGAAGTGCAGATCTGTCGAAATTAACTAGCCTGAACCTTAAAACTTCAGTGAAAAACTTTAGTGAATAAAATAATAATGTTACTGCATGCAAAAGAAGAGAATACCAACAATGCATGTATACAACTGAAATATAAAACATGAAAACATTATGAACCTCCAGCCATTTTGAATAAATTTGCATAAATTTGCATGAATAATGAATTTCAAAATTCTGTGTAGAAGTTTGGAAGCCCCCACCCAGCCCTATCAGATAAAACAATCGGAATCAAAATCCGATGTGAAATAAAGGAGAAGTAGCATTTTTCGTCAATTTTGAATAAATTTGCATAAATTTGCATAATTAATGAATTTCAAAATTCTGTGTAGAAGTTTGGAAGCCCCCACCCAGCCCTATCAGATAAAACAATCAGAATCAAAATCCGATGTGAAATAGAGGAGGAGTAGCAGTTTTCGTCAATTTTGAATAAATTTGCATAAATTTGCATAATTAATGAATTTCAAAATTCTGTGTAGAAGTTTGGAAGCCCTCACCCAGCCCTATCAGATAAAACAATCGGAATCAAAATCCGTTGTGAAATAGAGGAGAAGTAGCATTTTTCATCGATTTTGAATAAATTTGCATAAATTTGCATAATTAATGAATTTCAAAATTCTGTGTAGAAGTTTGGAAGCCCCCACCCAGCCCTATCAGATAAAACAATCGGAATCAAAATCGGCCAAGAAATGACAGAGAAGTAGCATTTTCTAACATTTGAGCACACACGGACAGACGGACGGACGGACGGACGGACGGACACACACACACACACACACACGCACACACGAACGGAGCCCGTTTCATAGTCCCCTCGCGAACTTCGTTCAGCGGGAACAAAAAGCTACCATGGCCAACCATCCTGGGGATACAATGTTTGGACACAAGACAACATATAAGAGACTGACTACTTTCTTTGGGGGCCAATGAAATTGTATCAATTTTTCTCAAATTCCCTGACTTTTCTGTGGGAAAAGGGAACTCATTTGTCAGGTTTTCCCTGATTTCCAGGATAGCTGGGAACCCTGTATTAGTAACAGTGATTCTAGCCAATGCAACCAATGGGTAGATTTCATTCACTCCCTTGTGTAGCTCCAGGCTAATGCATGCACAAGGTCTAGTAAGAAACAATGTTAACATAAAAGTTCCAACTGAGTAGATCCATAAGTAGAATTCATTTCATCAAAAGCTCAATGATAGTCTATACATGAGATCCTTAACTATACCAGAATTACATTCTTTTCTCTGTGTTCTTGGCTCATTCATTCCTTCATCTATAGGTAAAAAGTCACAAGTATTCACCACATAATTGTTTGCTTGCTATCTTAAAGAAATAGAAATAACACAAACACATAAAAAAAATCATTCAAGATAATTAATGGCTGTACACATACACTTGCTATGAAATGGAAGGGTGACAACTTTCAATAGATCTTTAAAAGATATAAAGAATTACTACCCTTTTAACCTTCCAATTTGTGGTAACTTTGGCCGTAAGAATAATTCTCACCCCGGTTTGATGAATATCCGTCCAAAATGAAGCGTGGCCTTGAGTTCTTCTGAGAGGACATACTTGAGTAGATCCTTCTCTCCCATAGAAACCCCTCCAGTGGTAACAATCACATCAGACTGAGAGGCGGCCTTCAGGAGAACATCCTTCGTTGCCTGGACACTATAAACATTTAGGGCAGAAATAACGGAAAATGGTTAGTAAAAGAGACAAGATTTACAATGTCTAATAATACCCAAGAGCTCAGATAGCAAGTACTTTATTGTAAGTTCCAGGGGACCTATGCCTTTCAGCCTTATCCAATGTGCTAGGTATCTGAGGATACATGCCTGACACAAGGGCACTAGTAAACTGCTCTTCTTCCATTCAAAAGGCCAAACAAAACAAAAAGGAGGGAGAAAACACACAGAGAGAAAGAGAAATAAATAAAGGGATGGCAATGTATAAGAAAAGAAAAAAAAAGAAGAAAAAAACCCCTCCAACACCCTCCCCTCGTCTTGTCTTGTTATCAGGTAGTTCACCAGACTATTAAAGATAAGTTGTGTTCTGGTCATGAGATTGAATTGTGAAAGAAAACGTCTAAATGCAATTGGGAAGGGTTGATTATACAAGCACATAAGAATTGGTGTATGCTGTAAGGTTTTGGAAAAACCAAAATGTTAAGAAATTGACTCAATCCTGCTGAGAGTCACATGAACTGCACACAGAAATGTGTATATGGGACTACACACAAATGTTCAGCACGAACATATTAGCTGTTTTTTGTCATATTTCAAATGTGAGGGCATTTGAAGAGCAATCCTTTTTCAGGAGACATATGTACTATGATAATCTTCTAAACTAACACAACAACAATGAGAAAGTTCACAAATTATTTTTTACCTTTCCCAGAACTCACTCTTCCCTTTATGACCAATATGCACCAAGTGATAACAGAGTCCCCATGATTGTTGAACACACACACCAAACCACTTTCAAAGAGTATCATGACTCACGTATCTGGTGCGATGCCTACATCGACGGTCGGTAGAGTCATCTCAAGGAGGGTAGCCAGCATGGTGATTCGATTACTATCATAGATGTGACCTGGTGGAAGCTTCTCCGATGGCTCTGTCAACTGTGCAGTCAAGAGGTAGAAATACTCAGTTTAATTTCAGAGCAAGATTTTAAGTTTAACTACAGTCAAACCTGCTGTAGTGGTGACCTGTATATATATATATATATATATATATATGTAAAAACCACCTGTCTAAAAAGATCACTTATCCTGTTTCCCTTGAGCAGTTTATCACAGAAAACAGTATTAAAGTAAAGACTACTTGCCTACAGACAGCTTTTCCTTGTCTCCCTGGAATGATCTTCATATACAGGTTTCCCTGTATAAGTTATAGTGTGCAGGAGTATCATTTTTTTTCTTTTCTTTTGCTTGCTTGTTCAAAAAATCCTTTAGCTAACTTGATCCCAAATTGGTCTGCTACCCCAACAGCCACCCCCACCACCCTCTTCAAAGTGGTCTTGTGATACCCCCACATGTGTGCTGTTAATGATGGCAATAAGATACAAATTACTGTATTAAATCATTAATAACACAAGTTACATCAATAGTGAAACAACAACTGCATTTGTGACACATCTTTAATATAGTTTTATTTCTTTTTGCTTTTAGTCTGCTGAGAGCCTGAAGGATGTTAAAGCCAAAGTATATGAGTTAACACCCTTCTGGCTCTAAACTGACTTTAAATAGATAGCAATATTTCTTTAACAAGGTGATGACAATTGAAGAGTTTGATCAGCTTACACCAATGTACAAACTTCATTAGCTGAAGTCCGTATTAGATCAGTAAGAGAATATAAACTGCGACATCATGAGTAATAGCAGAAAAATAAACACAATAGAATTGAACACTCTCCAAGCTACCCTTTCCCTTATATTCTTTTGTCTTTATCAGTCACAGAACGACTAGGTAACTCAGAACAGAGAGCATGTCAGTACAAACAGTAGAACTGAAACTAATACAAGCAGTTGCAAAACCAACCCAGACACAATATTCAGAAGATGACAAGGTAGATTGGAATATTTACCTCATTTCCTGTTGAGCATACACCAACCACTGGACGGCGGTAACACTTGATCTTGGTGATCCCTACTGATGCAAGGAGACCAAGCTCTGGGGGACCAAGTTTGGTTCCAGGGATAACCAAGACTGTCCCTTCCTGGAGATCACTCCCAATAGGCCTACAATGTAAATGAATCATTGATCTCTATAACATGGATTGCATAGTTTTAGAATTTTAGATACATTTGTATATGCCTAAAAACTGTGGAGCTCTGTATCTCAGCCACTGGTAAAACCTGATACGAGCAGCATAAACCAATAAATGACACACTATACAGAAGTATTACAGTTTCACATTGAGCATAAATTACATATACTCAGAGATATCATTTCTTATAGTCTTACATCATATTGCAAAAACTTTATCTAAAATCTTTACATTCACATTATGACAGCAGTAGGAGAGAAAATACCTCTCACAGATACAAGTAAATACCCCACCCACATTTTAAACAGGCATATAAAAATTCTATACAAGAGATAGCTTGATGCATAATTCTACCTACCTGATATCTTGGCCTGTAGTAGGAGTAGACAGGATTTTGATAGAAACCTCCCTTCTTCCCTAAGAAAAAAAGAGCAGATAACACAAAGTTTTGAGGGCTAATAAGACACAAGACACATAATTCTTTTAAAAACATTCTTTCCCCTTTTTATTGTTCTATTTTCCTATATCTTGTCTGTTGGGTGACCTTTTGCCCTAAAATGTAAATTCAACTTTGTAACATCATTACACCTCATAGAAACTGCTTTTGCCTCTTGAAATGTGATCAAAATGATTACAATTTGACATTTCAGTATTCCATATTTCACTCTTAAACACTTCAAGTCATTTTCATTAAAATCAGAACAACATTGATATGATAAACATGTACGTATGTTGTATTTATGCAGGACTCCACATAAACTTTTTTTCCATGTTTGGGGGGGGGGGGGTCCAGAATGAACTGTGAAATTTGGACTTTAAAGACTTTTAAAAAAGGAGAAAACTTTAAGAACATGATTCATTTTTTGGTGAATATTTACATCATCAGCCTCTTCAACCAGTTCAGTATCTTCCACCTGAACTACAGCGTCAGCACCCTTAGGGATCGGAGCACCGGTTGTGATCCTGATAACATGACCTGGGATAAGCTCTAGGTCAGGTGCATCTCCAGCAGTGGCATCGCTCATCACCTGACGTACACCAGGACCGTCAGAAGCTAAGAGGGAATGAAGGATCCCACGATAATTGACAGCTTGAATTTATAACTTGAAAAGGTTGCACATTTCACAGACATGCTCTGGTGACAAATGCACCATCAACATCTGACAACAGGGGCGGCGCTGCAGGGGGGGCAGAGGGGGCGACCGCCCCCCCTATGATTTTTCAAGTAGTGAAAAAAGAAAAAAAAGAAGAAAAAAGGAAGAAAAGGAGAAAGAAAAGGGAAGAAAAGGGAAGAAAGAAGAAAGAGGAGTATTAAAAAGAGAGGTCTTAAACATATAACTCTATATTACCCCTGTTATTTAATGGAGAAAAAATATGACGTCATCTTTAGGTCGTCTTGCCCCTCCTATCAAAATACCCTGGCGCCGCCCCTGTCTGACAATATTCGAACTCTGAACTTTAACCCTGGGCAAATAACTAATATTTTTGTGGTAGAAAGAGCAAATGTAAAATATCATACTGTAAATCAAATTATATCAGATTATTGAGTATCTTGTATCACATACCAAAACATCAATATTTCTGTAGTCCTTCATCTTTTCACTTTATATATCATATGTTCACCTCATAACAGTACAATTTTCTCACCTAGAACAGCATAGCCATCTTTGATTGAGTTCCTAAATGGAGGCAGTGATATGGGGGCCTTGATCTCCTCGGCTACAATCCTTGCCAAAGCACCTACATATATGGAAGGATATCATTTTACCATGTTCACTACTGTGGATAAACACAGCATCGTAACACTCAATGGAATATAATCATTAAATTCTATCTTGAGTTCCAGTAAAGAAATTTTCTTTGAAAAAGAATGGCCTCTCTCTCTCTCTCTCTCTCACACACTTTTTTTTTCTGTCACTCTTTCTGTCTTTCTCTCTCGTCATCTTTCTTTCTTTCTGATTCTCTCTCTCTCACTTTCTGTATCTCTATATTAACCCATCAGATCCAATAATCTCTTACTGGAGGACCAGTAAGTGCACAGTCCCAGACAATCTTAGGAGCATCCGTAAGACCATCATTTCATTCCTATTTCTATGTCTCCTTTACCCCATCACATTTCTCTCCCATACCTCACAGTTTTCTTTTCCACACAGAATCTCTTTCACTTTCTTTCTACACTTACCATTAAGGTCCACAACCTCTGGCTCAAGGATCGGTGTGTGATCCATCACAATCTTGAGAGCATCCTTGAAAGGGATGACAGGGTAGATGGAATCTCTTGGACGCCTGGCAACCTTCTCAACATCATGGTGACCTAATGGTAAAAAGAAATGATGTTTGAGCTTTAAACTTTCATTGTGATTTCATTTTCCTCTCACTTTTCAATAAGTCCTTCAAAGTGGGGATACACAATGATCAGGCCCTCTATATCTTACTTTCTGTATTTTGGCCCAGGCGAGCACCCACAATGCAACAGTGATGTTATCCTGTCAACGTAAATCTTTCTCTAAATTAAAGTTTCTCATAGCAAGACAAGCCCAACGACTGCAGCCAAAAATAACAACCAAATTCTTCAACCCAGTAAATGACTGGCTACAGAAATCAAATCTTAAAAGTTTTATTGTTCATTCTTCAAATTTTGCATCAGTTGCTTCAGTTGTCTTGTCAAAAATCACAACTTCATATTGAATGTTATTTCAAAGATAATCTTTAGACAAATGTAAACTTCAGAAAAGAATGTTCATATGCAACATATTTTTCTATTGTTAAATAGGTTTTTATCATCAAACATGAAAATTAAGATTAAACTTACGGATCTTCTGACAATTGTGATGTCCGTGGGGACTGACGGTAGGTAAATTCTGAGGAAAAGGAAACAAAACTCAATCTGGGCCCTTTGCATAAAACTTACCATTAATGGTAACTCTGCTATCAATGGTAACTACCATGGTAACATCACTCAACAGCCTATCAAAATCAAGGTTTCCATAGGAGTTACCATTGATGGCAAAGTTAGCATTAATGGTAAGTTTTATGCAACGGGGCCCTGGAATGGAGTACTATCTTAAGTGATTTAAAAACAGTTGCCAAGTATAAGCTTCCAAATGTTGGGGTCAAACACACACACTCAAAGAAACAAATTAAAACAAGTGAATGAGTAAATTACGCAATGCGTAATAAATGTCCCCGCCGGAAGTGCAGATCTGTGGAAATTAACTAGCCTGAACCTTAAAACTTCAGTGAAAAACTTTAGTGAATAAAAAAATAATGTTACTGCATGCAAAAGAAGAGAATACCAACAATGCATGTATACAACTGAAATATAAAACATGAAAACATTATGAACCTTCAGCCATTTTGAATAAATTTGCATAAATTTGCATGAATAATGAATTTCAAAATTCTGTGTAGAAGTTTGGAAGCCCCCACCCAGCCCTATCAGATAAAACAATCGGAATCAAAATCCGATGTGAAATAGAGAAGTAGCATTTTTCGTCAATTTTGAATAAATTTGCATAAATTTGCATAATTAATGAATTTCAAAATTCTGTGTAGAAGTTTGGAAGCCCCCACCCAGCCCTATCAGATAAAACAATCGGAATCAAAATCCGATGTGAAATAGAGGAGAAGTAGCATTTTTCGTCAATTTTGAATAAATTTGCATAAATTTGCATAATTAATGAATTTCAAAATTCTGTGTAGAAGTTCGGAAGCCCCCACCCAGCCCTATCAGATAAAACAATCGGAATCAAAATCCGATGTGAAATAGAGGAGAAGTAGCATTTTTCGTCAATTTTGAATAAATTTGCATAAATTTGCATGATTAATGAATTTCAAAATTCTGTGTAGAAGTTTGGAAGCCCCCACCCAGCCCTATCAGATAAAACAATCGGAATCAAAATCCGATGTGAAATAGAGGAGAAGTAGCATTTTTTGTCAATTTTGAATAAATTTGCATAAATTTGCATAATTAATGAATTTCAAAATTCTGTGTAGAAGTTTGGAAGCCCCCACCCAGCCCTATCAGATAAAACAATTGGAATCAAAATCCGATGTGAAATAGAGGAGAAGTAGCATTTTTCGTCAATTTTGAATAAATTTGCATAAATTTGCATAATTAATGAATTTCAAAATTCTGTGTAGAAGTTTGGAAGCCCCCACCCAGCCCTATCAGATAAAACAATCGGAATCAAAATCCGATGTGAAATAGAGGAGAAGTAGCATTTTTCGTCAATTTTGAATAAATTTGCATAAATTTGCATAATTAATGAATTTCAAAATTCTGTGTAAAAGTTCGGAAGCCCCCACCCAGCCCTATCAGATAAAACAATCGGAATCAAAATCCGATGTGAAATAGAGGAGAAGTAGCATTTTTCGTCAATTTTGAATAAATTTGCATAAATTTGCATGATTAATGAATTTCAAAATTCTGTGTAGAAGTTTGGAAGCCCCCACCCAGCCCTATCAGATAAAACAATCGGAATCAAAATCCGATGTGAAATAGAGGAGAAGTAGCATTTTTCGTCAATTTTGAATAAATTTGCATAAATTTGCATAATTAATGAATTTCAAAAAATCAAAATCCGATGTGAAATAGAGGAGAAGTAGCATTTTTCGTCAATTTTGAATAAATTTGCATAAATTTGCATAATTAATGAATTTCAAAAAATCAAAATCCGATGTGAAATAGAGAAGTAGCATTTTTCGTCAATTTTGAATAAATTTGCATAAATTTGCATAATTAATGAATTTCAAAATTCTGTGTAGAAGTTTGGAAGCCCCCACCCAGCCCTATCAGATAAAACAATCAGAATCAAAATCGGCCAAGAAATGACGGAGAAGTAGCATTTTCTAACATTTGAGCACACACGGACGGACAGACGGACGGACGGACGGACGGACGGACGGACACACACACGCACACACGAACGGAGCCCGTTTCATAGTCCCCTCGCGAACTTCGTTCGGCGGGGACAATAATTTTTATCTAAATTTCTAATAACTGATTTGATAATCATATGATAGATTGTTAAAAGTTCTATAATATTCAGAGATATTTTACGATGCAACATCATAATATATTGTTTTGCAGTTATTTATAACTTTGTTTTCTTTCTACCTATAATTTTCTATATATCTACTTTGATCATTACCCTGTCACCAATAATATGTGAATGTTACATTGCAATCCAACATTGCATCACATTGTATTAACCAGTGGAAGAAAAATGACCTATAGGGACACTGCATGCTATACTTAATGGGAGGTTACTTGCTGCCTAGTGAAATTTCTTTGAGCTTAGGAGATATTTCTGATTAAAGGGGGTACCCAATGCTGAAACAATGTTAGTTCATTTAAAAGATCATGATTTTATTAGAAGAAAATCATCTGCCTTAAGTTTTTTTAAAATTCGTGTTGCCAGAAAATCCCCGAAATATGGTAAGATTTCAGGATATTTTGGCCCCTCAGCTGTGTCCCAATTTCAGCTAGGTAACCACAATGACGTCAAAGTGGTTACCCAGGTTCGCGTATTGCAGATGTGTTGCGCGCTAGACTGTACAAAATGCATTACACCTTGCGCGCATTTTGCTATAATTGCGCGACAAGATAACCACTTTGACGTCATTGTGGTTACCTAGCTGAAATTGGGACACAGCTGAGGGGCCAAAATATCCTGAAATCTTACCATATTTCAGGGATTTTCTGGCAACACGAATTAAAAAAAAAATTAAGGCAGATGATTTTCTTCTAATAAAATCATGATCTTTTAAATGAACTAACATTGTTTCAGCATTGGGTACCCCCTTTAAGAGTTACAGATTAGGATTAGGGTTGGGGTTAAAGTAAACATTTCTATCAGTATTGAAGAACACAAAGAAAAATTATTTTACCCTCACACACAAAGACATACCAGTAAATAGGGCTTACACTCTAGCCTGAAGAAATTAAAAGTATGTTATAACATATTTTGTACTGAATTGAAATTTATAAAAAGGTTTGAAATTCTGAAACAGGCAAGATATGTACTCAACTGTTTGTTTCATGCATGATGCACTTCAGTAAAAGAGATATTAAGAATGAAAATATATGCCATGGGTAGTCATTAAAATTTTCCCAGCAAAACTTTTGTCATTTTCTAAAGTGTGTTTCTAACAATGGAAACTCAAATTTTTGAAGCAATACCCTTTCATATAACCCGCCTACTGATAACCATGACTAGCTTTATCATAATACATTATCAAGGACATTTTATTCCCCTTTCATATAATACCACATTTGTGGTGAGTGATAGAGCTTGGGATCCTCAAACTTCATCACATTGAAATCAATCAAGCTAGAATTGATAAACTGCATCAGAGAGCGGGATCTATTAACAACAATGAATGGCCAACCTCTATTTTGATGTAATTTTGATTTCTGTGTTTTAATTAGTGTCTTCTTACATCAATTAAGCATGGAGGGATTCTTTCAATCAGTGCCTTGCCTAACCATGAAACCGACTACTGAACAATTTTCTTTCTTGTTACTGAATGGAGTTAGTCTAGGGTCTCCAGCATGTTGTCGAGGCTTTTTTATCATTGATTCCCTATTAAATAGAAATGACCTTACACTATACATTACCATACTTTTGTGAATAAACTCCTTTTGACATCACTCTTTTAAATTCATTCCTATATTTATGCATGAAATATATTGTATTTGATATATGAAAGAGGATGAATTGCTCTGAATATTACAAATTTATGAAATCTTTTTTCTTTTTTCAGCAACAAAATGCATAGTACATGTAATGGTAATTTAAATGGAAAAATAATTGTATTTGTGAGGTCTGAAAAAAAAAAAATTATATTGAATCTTCATTAAAGTAAATATGCGCTCCTTATTTCCTAGCAAGCAAGCCTACATGTATGTAACAAATTAACTAAAACCAAAATAATGATTGACAGCAATGCATAGAATTGCAATAAGATTTATTTTATTAATGAAAATATTTCATTCACATTCAAGAAATCAGAAATTCATGCAAAATATCTAAACTACTGTTGACCTTTCAAACAACAATACATTTTTGAATGGCACATGATATCTATATTGAATTTCTTAATTTTTTAAATGATCAGGTACTTCAACGAGCCTATAGAAATGTGCATAAAATTGATAAATGTGTAATTTCATCATTTTCAATCCACATATTAGCAACGCAATATTGAATAGCTTATCATGTTGAATCTTCTGGAATTGACAACATTTCAAGATATCGATGAAAAGAATGGACATTAGAATCCAACAGACTAGAATGAGTGGCTGTGGTGATGATGTAAACTAAGGTAACAAATTAACTGATGTGTGTAGAGCCAAATGGGATCACTGTCATGATATCTAATTACACATGATATGATAATGGGAATGTTGTTGAGATACAATGTAATGTGTTGCATATTGCAAGGTCAGAAGCTCAAATGCATTGGGGATCACTGTGATTTTGTAAATGAGCATTAAGTATGGGATAAACACTCAGAGGCTCATCAATAACTGTGTTCAATTCCAGTTACACAAGATTATGATTTCAAGAAGGCAATAAGGATGTTTGATGAACTGTGTTAATGGACTACTGAGGTGAGGCTGGGCTGGGGTAAGCTGTTATAATCATCAGAATGAATCTATTTTATTTTGTAGTAAAAGTGTAAATTTTTATCTTGCACACTGCATGGCAAATTTCCTCATATATCAAAGACATCATTTTAATGTTTGTTCAATGTTCATACTGAAAACAAAAGTTAAATGAAGAATTTGTCTAGACTGAATCAGCCATAATAAACAAGCTCTTTGCCAATTCTGTTTCATTTACGTGTAGACTGGAAAGACTCTAACAATAAAGGTCTAGCATATTCTTCTGATCATAATTCGCAATCACTCTTCATTACGAAAGGTTTGTCAAAACATTTTAATGACATAATCATATTCATGCACTGACATGTGAGTTACAAATTTGAAAGATCTTAATTTGAAAGATCTTGGGTTATTTCTCCTAGAAAATGGTTCCCTAAAATTTACATTTTATCCCTGTTCATAATCTCTCTAACATGCAAAGACGGCTACTATTAGGTACATGTACATGTAGATCAATATCACTTAAAACTTCATCTGCCAGGTAATGTGATCCCTTTAGCCATATCATTTTTTCTCACTGAAGGCAAATTTATCAAAATCAAACAGTGTTTGTAAGATTCTCTAATCTCTATATAATGTTTCTGTATAGTGATGACGGCAGTGTAGCTGTACATTGTTTGTCCATTTAAGACCAGAAATTGGCCATTACAGACTGACACAATCTTATAGTTATTTGTGACTTATTGTCTATGCAAATCAGCCTAATGGCTCGTCGCTGAACACAATGACTGGCAAATATGGCAAAACAAAGAGTTGATAAGAAAGCTTTCAAGAAGCTGATGTCATGATTCAGCTTCATCATCTATTGCCTCCTCCTCCTCCTCCTGAATTTGGCTTCTTCTCTTCGTCTTGAGATGCCTGCTGTTGTATAACAAATGAGTCAGTCTCCGTTTTGTGGGAGCTATCCCTTTAAGTTCTGGGTCTCCCATCAGTTTTTGGTGGATCTCATCCAAAGTATCTCCCTTCTGGCAGTGAGAAACGATCAAGTCAGTGACATCTACACCGTGTCTAAGCTTCTCCTTTGGGGGAGGGGTCCAGATGACCGAGTCCTTGGGGTCAACATGATGTCCGGTGATGGTCACAACCCAGCGGTCAAGGTCTCCCAGGAAGAGTTTGAGGTTGACAAGGACGGAACAGTTGTGACGATCTTGTTTGTGGGACACCCCTGGGCAGCCTGGAGATAAGATTTAATTAGGTATTGTTTCATACGATTATGCTTTATCTTTTTGAAGCAAAGTTATGCCCATGGCATTGGCTACTGTTTCTGCCCCAACTTCAAACTTTATTTGCTTTACCATATTTGCAAGGAATATTCAAACTTACATTTGTTTAATCCTTGCACAAACGCAAACTCATTTCAACAAACAGACAGGTATACCAATTTCAAAGTTTTTTAAAAGTTACTGCAGCCCTATAAACATATTAATTTATGTGGGCCACCTGCCAAAAACATACACACTATCAGATATATGTTCAAGAACTGAAGAATTATTATCAAGAAATGATAGTTCATTCAATATCTGCTTTTACTTTTGCACAATTCAAAGACAAGCTGAGTTCTGGTCAAGTCATTTAATTGTGAAAGAAACTGACTGGAAGGAATTGGGAAAGGTTGATTATGTATTACATACAAATTGATATACTGTGAGGTAATGTAAAGATCAAAATGATAGTGGACTTTAATAATTAATTTTGCTAATATCACATGCACTGCATACAGAAATTGGTATAGGGAACAACATAAATTTGGCATGAAAGTTTTGTCCAAACTTTTCAGTTATTGCTCGTCATATTTCAAGTGTGAGGGCATTTGAAGGGAATTATAAACCTCAAAAAGTATTTTTAACCTTTACCAGAACTCAGCCTTTTCTTTAAAAAACAAAAAACTATGGATTTGACTGTGTCAGTGTCAGTAATATGCCTCAATAATGTGTGATGTACATCAACCATCAGATGCCCAAATATCTTCTACGATCTACACAGAGAAAGTGTTTTTTTTTGTTGTTCAGATTCTTTAATGACATTCTTCTACATCTTCCTTAGCATGTCAAGCTCTTACAAAGTCATATTCAAATTAACAGAATAGCCCAATGTGAAAACCTAGTGAAACATGAGCTTTACGCCTATACACAAAGCTTCATACCTTAGAGATGAAACGGAAGAATGTCCTTACCTTCCACACATTTGCCATATCCTCCACACTTCCGACGGCATTTGCCATGTCCAGGACACCATAGGTACCATGCCACCACATACTCATCCCTCCTTTTATTCTTCTTGATCAGTTCTTGTGCCTTCCTCCCTTCATCAGTCGGAGCAAATAAATCATCCACCCTGTTCCTCTCTTGAACCTGCTCTCCTCGCTTCCAAATCCCTGTATCCACCTCCTGGTCACCTCTCTGTCTCGTCACAAGGTGGCGCTTCACATTCCGCTTGCCCCGAGACAGAGTGATGTCTTTCAACAATGTGAATGTCCTCAAGAATGTGTTTAGAGGCTTTCCCGCTTGGATCGTATGTACCATTGATTCAGGCTTGACCTTCTTGGAAGCAGCCCTCTTAGGTGGTTTCTTCTGTTTTGATGCTTTACCAAATGGTCGTGGGAGAACAATGACCCTTCGCAATTTTTTAGGCGATTCAGTGGTATCCTCAGGATCAAACTGAAAGACTCCTAGATCAGCCTCACGAGAGCGGGTCACAGGTGCATACAATGGTTTACGCTCATCATCTGGTCTGATCGCACTCAAATCAATAGTTGTCATAGGAGACAAATGCCTAGTTCTTGTAAAGGATGTTTCCTTCTCGCTGCTTTTGTTGTGCTCACCTTCATCATCATATCTACTGTCCCCTGACATCCATCCCCCTTCACCACTATCTTCATCACTGTCGTCAATCATCGTGTATGTTCTCTTCACAGGCGACCCAGAAGTTCTTCGGATGACCATCACTTTAGACTTCGCAGGAGGTGTTAGTGATTCCTCTCGCTCGACGTCGACATCATCATCATCACTGCTCTCAGGATTACTCTCATCTACGATTGGAGGACTTTCAGCATCCTCCACATCATCATCATCATCTTCATCCTCATCCTTGTCATCAATGTGCTTCAGGCTGCTCATGATGACATCCATGTTCACAGGGTTTGTCATGCTGGAGGGTGACACCGCCTCCATTTCATTATCATCCTCCTCTTCATCCTCCACATCATCTTTACTTTCCTTTGTCTCTTCCTCCATATCTCTTTCCGTCTCTTCCTTTCGATCTGTAACAGGTTCATCAATGACAGGACTCGATACACGTCTTGAGCGCACATCACCTTGGTATGCATCCAGCGGCATCTGGGGTGATCTTCCTTTATCTGGTGATGAATCATGGTCTTCAGAGTTCTCATGATCATGCCATGTATCTGCAATCACCGCTGCCTCGTTATCATCACTGGGTGAAGGGCTGGTTATTCTTATCCGTTTGTGTTTCCTCTTTTTCTTCTTCTTCTTCTTCTTTAGTCTGTGAGCAGCCTGAACACACATAAAGAAAGTTTCCTTGAAAGTTCTTTGTTGGAAATGAGACTCTCCGCATTTCTTCCACATCTTTTGCCCATTTCTAAATATTACGCCACAACCTTGACAGGAAATCCATAGTTTAAGAAACAATGTGATTTTGTTCTTTCCAGAAGAGGAATACAAGGGTGATGATATACAATGTGGCAACAGTAAATTATTGATTAGTATTACAATCGTTTGGTCAATAAATTAATGAATTTTAAGTCAGAATAAATGGCTGGAACTATTAAGTAAGATGTGATGTGGTCAGAGCATGCTTTTTAATGCCTTCACACAAACAGAGTAAATGACGTAAAGCACACTATTTGTGGACATCCCAAACTCACATGAACAGTAAACAGAGAAATGAACAAAATGAAAGGAGTGATAAAATAAGAGCGTTTATTCTGTAAATGAATAATTGATGCACAGTGCAACAGCCACTCCTTCAATTTGCTTGTATTTTGATGATTTATGATTTTCTAAATTATTTTCATTTTTATTAGTAGCATTGCTTTTCATGGGGGAGGGGGCCAAATATGATAATCAAATGCCTCTTATAATATAACCAGACAATATAATAACTTGTGAGCAACTGAGGCTTAGCAAGTAAATTGATATGATCTCTGAATACATGTAGTTATTCTCACATGCCCTTATTCCTAGATCATATCTTTCAACTACCCATGTACAGGGGGAACACTGTATTCAAGCTAAAAGTGCATTACAATTGAAAAAGAGTGGTTTATATTTGACTTTGAACAATTTTTTTCTTTTTAGAATAGTAAACCAGAGATAACTCAGGATGGGACCAATGGAATTCGCATGTAAAGGAAAGTATAATCAAGTCCAACGGGTTAAGTATATCTCTTGCAAACCTCCAAGTCCTTCTTTCAAAATATAAATCATCATGCATTTGCTTTCTAGCTTTTGGATGTCAATTATTGTACTAGTTGCACTGCACAACTAGGACGATGTTTATTGTAATAATCAATCAGTTAATCAGTGTTTATCGTAATTGTTATTTTATCAATCTTAGCTCATGCATCCCTCTTCTTCAACTTTCATTAGTATTAACACATGCTTAAAAAAAACCCAAAGGGAAATCCACACCATTCATGTACATTCATGCCTTGCAAACCATAACAACAATTCTTCTTATTTTTCATTGAGGGGGAGTAATGTTTTTCATCAGAAGACAAAAAATTAAGATGGCACTGGAAAGTTACTATCATTTTTCTTTTTTTGCACCAAGCATTTGCTGGACAATATTTTTGTATCAGACTTAAACAGAGTCTTACATGGTCCAGTATAAAGAGGAAGTTTTTTTTTACTTTTTTTTTTCAGAATGTCTTTGGATGTCATTCCTAGCAATGGAATGGACAAGTAGTAAATAATACTACTCTTGAAGGTGCTGTTCCTGGTAAAGCAAATGATGTCATGATAAGGGGTATATTTGAGCTACATGTATATATGTTTGTTTTCATGATGACTGAAATAAACAAAACTTGAAGATGATTGTCCTGAGATAGACCTTGAATATGAATAGATTTTCCTCAAACACTCACTGAAACCATGTTGATAGGCTGTGGTCCTGACGCAGCCAATTCTTTGTGGGTAGCTTTCACACAGGCTCGCTCTCCTTTCAACAGCTGAATGGCATGGCTGAGAGAGGGTTGCACAAAGCCAAAACACTCCTGCAAAAAATGAAAATTTTACAAAAAGGTTTGTTTGACAATGGTGACTTTAAAGCAGGGTACTGAATATTTTCTTTATGGTAGCATGCATGTGTAACACAGCGATGGTCCTCTCTTAACTCTGATTGCAAATGGGTTGAATGGCGGATGAAAAAGTTACTCATTTAAGTGAGCAGTACCAAACAGACAGTATTGGCCAATTGGCATGCAATACTGAATGAATAAAGAGGCAATGCAGAATGACTACTTGTATGTATCAGACCAAATCAAAAGTTTGCTTTAGCAATAACACCAGAGAAATATTCTCATTTTCCATCAACAATTGATCTCATCTTGGAGGAGAAAAATATATCATAATGCCATGAACATATATTATATGGCATTCTCTCTTGCTTTTCTCTCTATCTTCTTTTTCTCTTTCACTCTCTACATTTCTCCTTCCCCTTCTCTCTCTCTTTCTTCTTCTTTTTTTCCTTTCTTCCTCCTTCTTCCTCTCTTTCTATCTCTCTCCCTCCCTCCCTCTGTGACTCTTTCTCCTTCCCTCCCTCCCACCTTCTTCCTCCTTCTCCTCTGTCTCTCTCTTTCTCTTTTGATCTTTCTTTTCCCTACCTGTGATCCTTTGAGGCTGCCTGGTAGATTTACAATCAGTGTCTTCTTCCTTATTCCACAAACAGATCTAAGATTTGGTATGAAAGAAGATGATACAATTCGTAACAGATTGAGTAGAGAACTGGTAAACCCTAAAAGGGATTTTTAATATTTCATGGGGTTTTTTTCCTTTCATTACCAATAGTGAAAAATAATCCACAATGCAAACTGAGAGGGGTTGCACTTAAAAATAGAAATGGCATCTTTTGCCAAGATATGTGATATAAATTTTTAATTATTACTTCCTTGGCTTAAGCTGAACTGCCATGAATAGCCAACAGAACATTAAGGGAAACTGTACCCTACCTGGTACCTACCAGTATTTACTTCTACACAACTGTACTTGAAAGTTTAAAATACGGTGATAAGAAAGCTAATGGCAATACATGTACACACAAAGTGATGACATGAACAGATTAGCTAGAATACCTTGATATGACCATAATGTTATTAATTCACTCAAGTATGACATACATAAGATTGGAAACATTACTTTATTCACAAGTGTCATATATACATGCAAGTATTGACTATTCAATGTCATTTATTCAAGTGTGATTATTTTGAAACTTTGGGAACACAGATTAATGTCATTAATTCACTCAAGTGTGACAAGCATACGCTTTTAAACCTTGGTTCAGACTGTTAACAGCACTGGTTTATTCAAGTGGGAACAAAATTAAGTTTGAGTATGTAAATGAGACAGCTAAGACTACTGATTCATTACACTGTGACACAGATAAGTTCAAATACCTTGATAAGACAGCCAATGGTGTTATTTTGAGTGATCCCATGAGCATGACCATCGCCAGACCAGGAGCTTCTTTCTCCAACACGGATTTTGTGGCCTGCACCAGAATAAACAAAATGAATGCGACTGCATCACAAATATGCCCCACTAAATTTTGGTTAAGTTCATGGCTCAAATTGGTCTTGAAATATTGTGATAACTACAATGAAAATCCAATAATTACATGTAAATTGACCTTTGACCCAATAACCTCAAGTTCTGTTTACTTTGTCTCCCTACGGTGATGCATACAAGTACTGATTTGAAGTTCACAGCTACACAGTAGTTACTGAGATATAACAAGGCTAAAACAAGGCAGCCCCTCAGAAAATAGTGCTATGCCAGTCACCTCACAGAATCCATAATTTCAACTGGTGCCTCTCAGTGCAAGGTATATTTGATTATATACACAAAAGATAATGAGAACTTGATGAATTGAAGATTACATTTGTCTGGTCTATGACATCATTTCCCCCCTTTAAACACATCCATGCCCCTTAAGCCCATGACATACTATAAGATCCGTCTGCACTCCGATTTCAAAAGAAAATGTAATAGCATTTGAAGGTTTAAACACATAAACTATTTTTGATTGAGGTTCTGAATAGTAAAATAGATAACATAAAAAATATGGCCTATTGCGAGCTTTCCAAAATCGGATCACAGTCGATCATATAGTGTGCGGTGGGCTTAACAGACCTACCTCTGGTGTGACATCTCTATCAGCAAAGCCTGTACCTCCTGTGGTCAGAATGAGATCTAGCTCTTTCATATCACTCCATTCTAACAGAGTCTCCTGGCAAAGTGTGAATAAGATAGAGAAACCCAGAGAGCCATAAACAATAACTATAAATCAAATGAAGAAAATAAAATCAGTCAAGTGCAAAAACTTTGCACAGTCACACATAGTTTTGAATGCAGATTCTAAATGAGAAATAACCAGAGATAGCCTACACATAGTTTCATCACCCAGGATCCCCTACTTTTGCTGTTACAGCATGTCAAAGTTTACAGGAGGTCCTGGGCAGTTCAGAGAGTAATAGGAAGGGTGATCCTGGGCAGTTCACAGACTAGGGGGTTAAAGACCATGTTCTCCTTCTTTCTCATATCATCTTAACAGAAAATCTTAAGTCATCTTAAACATCTGATTCTGTATCCTTTCTTATACTATGGACTACATTTCCAATTATGAGACCTTTTTTTTTTCTAATCTTCTTTCTTGTACTTCAACTAATCTGTGACTTTCAGAAATGTTATAACGTTTAGTTTTGGTAAGCTCTCAAAAACTTTTCGTTAGATTTATTGGATTTTTGTTGATAGATAGCAAGATATTACCAATGCAGAGATGCTGTGAAGATTTCATGTCCTAAAGTGGCATATTAAACAAATGAGAGGCAAAAAATGATTTACATGTAGGTGCCGGGTCAGGGATATAAACTCCCAACAACTTCATTATACAACTGCATTGTACACTGTACACGCGTTCAAAACCTACACACAGTGACATGTCATGCTATCTCCATGCGAAGCCTCGAGATTGTTGTGCAGGGAGCCATCGGGGTGGAAAGGTCATAGAGTAGGGCAGTATATTGCCGTGACCTAGCGGTTCTTTCATGTATTTACGGTAAAATTCACCGGAAATCACTGATGGCATACCGAATGATTTCGTATAAACATATTTTGACACAAGGAAAACAACAGGAGATTACATATAACATGCTTCTTTCCAATTTCCTTTTTGCTATCAAAACTATACATGAGCTTTAAATAGTACTCAAATTACAGTTTGATCGGAGATGAAACTTATCATAAAATAAATTAGTTGGGATGTCATCTTTACCTTGATACTAGAAATCTCATCTGGAACGATTCCTGTGGCTACAACTACACCATCCAGTCTGTATAATTTGATGTGAATGGGAATCAAATTATAGTAATAATCATCAATCAAGTCAACATTAAAAAAATTATATTGTACTGATGCACTTTACCGTGATAAATACTAGACACAAAGCTTTAGTGTGTCTTTGCTATTCTTTGAATCTGTAGTGCTTACAATAGTATATTCTAGTAACACCTTCAGCTTTCTCTAAAATTACTGAGTATTTGCTAGCACATGTAATAATCAAACCTACTTTTCTGCATAATTGATGAGACTTTGATCTACATGAAAATGCAGAACACACATTTCTCTTGAAATCAGTAAAAACAAAATTTACAATTTGCATACTTATCAAAATGTAAATAGCTGAACAAAACTGGACAAATTGCAACTTCAACAATTTTATATGCACCTTGAAAAAAACTTTTTAAATGAGCTTTCAGATGGTCTTTCTAAAGATGGTAAACATACATATCATAGTTTCTTACAAAATACATCAAATTCTCACCCATTGGTATCTTCAGCCAACTTCTTCAGGTTTGGACCACTCTTATCAACAGCTTCCTTTCTTGAACAGGTATCGCTCACTGAAACAGATCAAATAAACCACTTTATCATCAATGCAGTACAAAAAGCATGCATAAAAGAGAAACAGAGAAGGGTTATCATCGACACCTTTAGATGTATACAAGAGGAGAATGAAGTAAACTAAAACTTGAAGAACATGCAGCTATATTCTGATTTTTTTCTTTCTTTCTTTTTGTCTGCTGTCTATAACAAACAAAATAATTTGAGCTTTTATGACAATTTGCTACATATTTTGTGAAATGACCACATCACCGCAGTGCATGATGCAAACACATTTTGATCTGTAAATCTACTTGGGAAATTACAAATTATGTTTTCGGTTAAGATTTTTTGTAGTATTAGACCAAATGAATAATAGACCAAACGCTCATAAGACAAACTGAGAATGGGACCAAATGATTATTAGACCTATTGGGCAATAAACGAAATGATCATCAGACTAACTGGTCAATGGACGAATTGATGAGTAGATGTAAAGACGAAGTGATGATTAGACCCTGTGGATATTAGACGAATTTGGCTTAGCCGAAATGACTAATAGATAAAATGGGTATTGGACAAACTGGATATTAGACAAAGTGGTGATTGGAAAAAATGGGTATAGACTTAAGTGCTGGTCATATTTGTCCGATAACAATAACGATAATGTATGTGCATGTAAAATGTACCTAGATTTATAACGATGACAATAAATTAAAAGTGGTCTCAAATGACCGATAAATTGGTGGGGTTCTGTCAATCAAGCATGAAGGACACTGCCTATATGATTCCTCTGAACTGCCGTCACCTCAAAGGAACATAAACAACTAGCTCTCAGAAATATTGGTGAGCTCTGTCCTGAAAAAAATTGGGGTCCGAGCGATTCAACCAAAATGCACACCAAGTAATAATTAACCACTAAGAACAAACAATGCCAATAATACTGCATATTTTCTATTGCATGTACTAAATGCATGGGGGAAAAAAAGATAAATATTTAAAATATTTCCTTTCAAATTTAGCTATAAAATTTTTTGCCAAGGCCTTCGACAAGGCGGGATGGAAGATGGAAGGCTCCTTCACAAGCTCGACAATGCATCACTAAATGAAGATGAAAGAATCCATTCATTTGATTTCAGTATTCTGATTAACAGTCTAACTCCCATAACAGCTCCTGCTATTATCTTACTTCATTTCCTTTACTACCTGCTATGCACTACCATACATATGTCCACTGGTTAGATTGTTATTTAGTCTGCAATTATATAATTTCTTTAGTGGGGACTTTACCTTACATTTGCCAAATTTCTATTTTAAAATTCAACTATGGTTAAAAATCAATTTACATTTCATGTCTTGACATAACCATTCAACCTTTGCAGATTTAATCTTGGGAGGTGCATCTTACCAGCAACATGTCTCATGTGTTTTGGAGGGGGGGGGGGGTTCAGAGCTAGTGGTATTTTCTTACTAAATCATACATCTTTGAATGTGAATCGCAATACTAAATACCTTTGTTTATTCTTTTAAATATCATTGGTTTTGTATTGTTTAATGTTTATTTTTTCCAATTACATTCAGTTTTGTCAGCACTCATAAACAGAATACTCATTGAGCAATGAACTTGTTATAATTTTTTTTTTTAGAGAGGAGGGGGGGGGGGGGGGAGGGTAGAAAGAAGGAGAAAAGGAGAAGGAATCGAAAAATACATTATACTTTTTTGTGTGACTTTTGAAAAGGCATTCTTTTGAGTCATTTTAGGATTTTACCTAATAATGTGGTAAAGCATTGTTTTTGCTTTGTTGAAAAATATCAAATTTTTGATATCAACCATGAGTATGTTTTGAGATAACTTTTACATAGATACATAGAATATCTAACAATATCCATAATCTTCCCCCTATATTTACAATTAGAAAGATAGGAGAGAGTTGGAGTATATGCGGTTGTGATTTTATTTCAGATTTATCGCATGAAAGTGAGTAGGTAAGGAAATATTTGACATTACATTTCAGTTTGAAGGATTGGTGCTTCCCAATTTCAACATAAAGCCAATGATGAATGTTGGTTAGGATGTGACAGAGTGTGGGTAAATACCAGGTGGTTGTTAGTTAAGTGATATTGATGACACAATTATGAATAGATGGGACAAATGAAAAATTCTGAGCCAGAGAGGAAAATGACATGGATTTATCATTGCTGTATTTGTGTAAAAGTTACCTGTCTACGATCCTAATCAGTCAAACTCTAGGTATATGTGCATTTTAGAATGTCTGTATCTCAGTGGTAGAGCAGTGGTCTCGCAACTGGGAGGACCCATGTTCGAAACCAAGTGGATGCGCTAGTGCCCTTTGGTAGGGCGGTCCCCTAGTTGTTTATTTACAAGCATAGAGTAAATGCTGCCGGTAGCCGGTGTGCGGCCAGTCCATCGTTTGCATTGCAAAATCACTTTAAAATACATAATATACATAAAATCATAATATATCACATATCACACACAAAGGGTACATTACCAAAGTCAAAGAAAAACAACAGTAGCCATGAAAAAAGTATCTATAAATATCACATTTTTGCTCAGCTCACGCACACATGATGCGCGCAAACTCTCAATTGAGTTTGTACATGGGGCTGCAAACCGGTGCAGGTATGCCGCAAACCGACTCCAAAACAGGGAAAATGAAAAATTAATATTACCATGGCAACTCTTTGTTTTTGGGGGGGATTATTATATTTTTGCTCAAACAGTAACAATATGAACTTCCATTATTTGGGTAAAAAGTGAAAATAATTCTGGAATAAAGAATTCTAAAATTGGATTTTGTCTCAAGTGTCTGTACACCAGAGCATCTACTCTATACATGCTTTCTTAGCAGTCAGGTAAAATAAACCATCAAATTATTTTGTTTCAGGTCAAAAGCGTACTCAACAGCAAAATCTAAGAAATTTGCTCTGTGGTCTAACCACTGAGGGGGGGGGGGGGGAACTGATCTTACTTGACAGATGGAATGTGAAGTAATAAGACAAAGGAGACGGTGTGTGAGGGATCCTATTATCTTATTTTCACGTTCCCTTTCACCCCCTTTCTTTTGCCCCCCCCCCCCCCCCCCCCCATGTAGCTTCACCAGTGAGTAATGATCACAGAAAGATTCTTTTTGAAATGGGGGAAAATGTACATATTACGTCAGAGATAGGTTAAATGAGGTAATGTGTCATGGACTATCTACTGGTATTAAAGGGAAAACAAAAATTTCCCTAATTTCCGTAAGCCCACCAAAGAAATCCAAGTACTCTCCAAATGTCTGCTGGTACCCATATTGTATGTAAAGTTATTTTAGTAAAGTATATATGCCTGCACAATTATTTTCAATTTATAAGAAAATGTATTTTTCAGATCATTTTTCCATAAAACAAATGGTAAGAAGTGAGTGCATAGAAAAAAAAAATGCTGGATTTATTCTGAATAGACAACAAAAAAGATCATTAAGTTTTATGTATTCTTCAGCATAGTCACATGTTGAAGAATTACATAAAAATTAATGATCTTTATATGTATATGGAATTCTTCAACATAGTCCCATGACCATACATGTATGAAGAAAAAAAACCAGCTGCAATTATTCCGAAAAGACAACAACAAAGATCAGTTCTTCAACATAGTCACATGACCAATTTAACAACTTTTAGAAAACTAAAATAAAGAATAATGATTTCAAAATTTAAAAATATAAAACTTCCGTCTTATCTTTGCAATTACTTTTATGACAGCATGATGGATTTCAAATGAATTCTATCACAACATTCTCGTCATCAAAGACGACATAACTATCTCTCCAGCAAGACTTTTTAGCAAATGTCGTGTGCGGTGTGCACTGGTTTTTTGTCGTTTGTTGTGTAGCATGTCATGGTGTTGTGTCGTGTGTCGTGTTCAGTGTGAACCCACCTTTAGACCCTTTGCAGATGACTTATATATTGGGTCAGAAGCTGACATTATACAACTTCAGGAAGACCTCAATGTGCTGTAACGATGGGAAGCTGACTGGCTAATGGAGTTCAACCCAAAGAAATGCCAGGTCCTCGTCTCCAAAAAAACAAAAGCCCATAATCAAATCAATCATTCATGGACACACCCTGGAGAATGCAGATAAAGTAACATATCTTGGAGTCCATGTACACAAGAAGCTCTGCTGAAACTATCACATCGACCAAGTAAGCAAGAAAGCCAATTACACCCGAGCCTTCCTCCAGAGGAACATCAGATCATGCCCACGAAAAGTCAAAGTGCTGTGCTACCTTACCCTGCTCAAACCAGTCATGGAGTATGCAAGCATCATCTGGGATCCCTTCACCCAAGCAGACATCAGGAAGTTAGAAATGATTCAAAAGCGATATGCACACTTTTTTTCACCATCGCATGTTGTTTTCATTCCACCAATAGTTATAAACTAAACTCAGCCAATAACATATTTGGCCAGAAAAAAAACTTGGTATCACGCGCGCATCTCCATGATCTCCACGAGCACACAGAAAATTGGGACTTTAATGCGCGTGCGATTGAGACAGAATTTCTTATGACAAATTTGGGGGGGGGGGTGATTCAGTGCTCACGGCAACCAAGAAATATACACAACGACTTCGAAACCCCGTTTCACCAAAACTGAGAGTAAATTATGGATTTCATTTTTGGAATTATCTTTTCAAACATCGGTGAGTTGAATTTAATGTATTTCATGGATATGTTGGTGTCTGTATTTGTAAATTAAATGCCAATTTTGAGTGAATGTTGGTGACTTTTGTGCAGTGGTGTTTGAAAATGTTGAGGTGTATCACTGTGTATGACCGTCCAAGAGTATACACTGCTATGAGTGTGTGCCAGTCACTCATAGGCCCTTGCCTTTATGGGACTGTGTCAAACATTCACATTGCAGTAGTCAAAAACAGACAACAAAATTGCTCTAAGCAAGATTTAATTTTCTTTAATTTGCTTGAAGCCTATTCACCCATAAAAGCTATTGTGGAGTACAAGCTTATCTTCAGATAAGCTTGTACATGTATAAGTCACTCATGGCCCTTGCTTTATTACTATAGCATCGGTCATTGGTACTGTACACGGTACTGACCCCGGAAGCACTGATCTCTACGGAAAAATGCCCTGGAAGCTCGACTCGGCATCTAGTTTTGTTCTCCAGCATTTGGGGAAAAAGATTTTGCATTGTTTAATTCTTCCACAGGATCGTATATTTCTATATAGTGCCATCAGCGTTAGTATTTATCAAAACGAATGTAAGTTTAGGCTAACGCACCAAAACAACTACGACAACACTGCCATAGGCAAGCATCTTCTACAAGAACTCCGCTGAAGGGAAAGAAAACTGGTAAGTTTTTGTCCTTTTTAAGTTAAAATATTACTTTTACAAAAGTATACATGTCAAATATATGTCCATACATGAACAATATACAATATGAATACAGAAAAAAAAAAGGGAATTAACCCTTGGAATTGCAAGGGAGGTGATATTGTAAAGTATACATTCAAATCTGCCACTATAACATGTATGGAGTATGAGGTTATCTTAAGATAACCTCTTATGTGTATATGTGTGTATCACACTGATCAACTGCTACCTCCCCAGCAATGTTGGAGCACAAGACCTAGCAGAATACCAGGCTTGTTTATATACGATCTCTCAGATCCTAGATACCCATAAACTCACACTGAACATCGTCGCAGGAGATTTCAGTGCTGATATTATCAGCACCAGCACAAAGAAACAGCCAGCAACCGTCCTGAAGAACTTTATCTCCGCAGAAAACCTGACCTCCATCAATGCAAGGCACTGTTCCCCAGGCAACTACACCTTCATGTCTGATGATGGAACAAAATCATCTAACATCGATGGGTTCCTTATGCCAACCCAGCACAGCAACTTTGTCACGGATCTCTCAGTACTCCATGAACACCCCATGAACACATCTGATCACCGCCCTGTAATCATACGGATAACCTCACTGGCAAGGCAGAACCTTCATGAAAAAGAGAGCCAACAGAACTATACGCCTGCCTTACTTCCACATCTCAGAGTCGAATGGTCATTCGTGAACAATGACATCCAGAAGATCTACACACTCCCTCTGGAAAGGAAGGCCGCAGAGTTATTCTCCTCCCTAGATTTGGACAGCGGCCTGATAGATCAAGCCTTCCAAACATTGACTGACATCATGATACAGATTTCAGAATCTCTCCCTCATAGATACCTAACCAGGTTCTCGCATGGGAAAAAAGAATAGACTCCTGAGGGAAAACAGGCCTATGAGCAAGCTCAAAGGGCCTGGAAAGCCTTGAAGGCTGCAGGCAAACCAGGTACCCAAGCATTGAGTGGTCTGCATACCTCGCCACCAAAAAACAGTTCCGCAGAACACTCAGGCAATCAAGAGCTGCCCTACAACAACAGACACATGAGGAAATTGAATCAGCCAGCACAGCAAGCTCCTCACTCTTCTACAGGCTAGTGAAAAAGAACAGAATCAAAGGTACCTCCACTAACACCACCCAGTCTTTAGAAGTCAAAGGTGTCTCCTACTGCCATAACAGCATCATGGCTGGCTGGGAAGAACATTTCCGTACACTAGCTGCATATGCCAATGAGGACCAAGGCCCGCCAGATCCTATCATTCATCTGTCATCTTCTCTATGCGAAGCTACATGTAACAGCATGTCCCAGCATCCATCTCCGGGCAGCCTTCCCTTCTCCTCAAGGGACCTGAGTGTGGCCATTGACAGGATGAAGCAAGGCAAAGCCAGTGGGGCAGACAACATCATGCCTGAGCATATCAAGCACACAGGCCCCATCTGTCGCAGTCTACTCCTCCTGTTATTCAACGCCTGCATGACAGCATCCCATATACCACAACCCATGAAGCAGGCCCTTCTACTCCCCCATCCAGAAAGGGAAAGGCAAACCACTTAATGACCCATCTAACTATCGTGGGATTTCTCTTACTTCCAGCTTCTCCAAACTTCTAGAGCTCCTCGTCCAACCCCATCTTGAACTGCCCCTGATGTTCTAATATTCCAGATGAATTGCAGTTTGGGTTTCAAAAGGGCAGATCCTGCATCCTAACCTCAGCCTGCCTCCAGCTGACCATTGAGCTCAACACTCTCTCGAAAAAGCCAACCTTTGTAGCCCTGCTTGATGCACAAAGGCTTTCGATTGTGTCTGGCATGAGGGGCTCCTAGAGAAACTCAGCAGAACCCTTGCTCACCCATCAGTCCAAGCAATACTGGCCACCTCTTACCACAACGCAGAAAGCAGGGTGTTCTGGCAAGGGAAGGTCAGCCACCCAATTGTACTGGAAAAGGGCGTGCGACAAGGCAGCATCCTCTCCCCATCCCTGTACACCCTCTTCATAGATCACCTGATTAAGACCCTCAGGGAGGAAGACCTGGGATGTCACTTTCTTGGCAGATACTGTGGAGTTGTTGTCCTGGCAGATAAGGTGGCTCTGCTGTCCACCTCAGCAGGGGAACTGGGAGAAATGCTGAACGTAACAAGTAACTATATGCTAAGAGGTGGAAATACTCAATCAACCCATCCAAAAGTGCTATTGTGGTCTTCAACGAAAAGTGCATCCCACCAGAACAAAGGCAACACACATGGACACTCGGAAATGACCAAGTAATCACCAAAGTTGATCAACACCCCCACCTAGGTATTACAAAGTCCTCTGTGCGTGTAGACCCCACTCCGGAAATCATAGCCAAGGGGCTCAAGACCTTCTATGCCCTCCACAGTGTAGGGGCATATACATCAGGCCTCTCCCCTCATCTATGCTCCAAGCTATGGGCAGTATATTGCATTCCCAGAATGCTATACGGGACGTCAATTCTCAGTTTGAACTCCCATGAAATTGCACGTCTCAACACAGCCCAGTACAGTCTCTTTAAAAAGATCCTAGGTATCCCCCAAAGTGCAGCAAACGAATCTGTTTATCTATTCACTGGCCTGATCCCCCTCTACTCCCAAATGGAGCTGAACAGCCTCCATCTAGTAGGTCAACTCTTCAATCTTCCCCCAATTCGATTTGAAAAGAGGACCCTTCTCCATGCAACCATCTCACAAGTACCCCTCATCAAGGCTTGGGACAAGATCCTCCGGAAGTACGAGTTACCTGATCTCCCAAGCCTAATGGAACTACCTATCCCCTACTTCAAATGGAAATCACTGGTTAAGAAGGCTGTCCACCAAGTAGTGCTCCATGAGGTATCTGAGGCCATATCCACCAAATCTACACTCTCCTTATGGAAAGCTCTGGATCAACTCCCATCTTCTTCATCGCTCTTCCCCGAAAGTCTAGCACCTCACCTACGCAAGGCGCTGATTGCCAGATCCCAGCTCCTGACTCAACTTACCCACTCCAAAAGCGCCTCTGCAAAATTGGCAAATCCAACAACCTAATGTGCCCTCTATGCGGAGTAGAAGAAGAAGATGTCATTCACTTTGTATCCTCCTGCAGCTTCTTCCAGCCTCAACGATCCATCTTCATAGAGAACATCAACCAGCAGTTCCCTGAGATAGATATTCCCAACAGCTTAAATGAAGACGACCCACAGGCCTTTGCAAACCTCACCCTCCTCCCGAACCCAGACCTCCCACACTCGGCAGTTAACTCCCTAATAACCCTCGCCCTTTGCTTCATCCTAAAAATCCACCTTATACGTGCCACCTTATGCCAGGACTAAGCCCTCACTGACAATACTGAACGAGTCTGACCTTGTACATTTACCATACCCTTTTAACAGGTAGCATGACAGAGCTGATCTCCGACACCCACCGGAGGAAGAACAAGAAGAAGAAGTATAAGTAGGTGCCAGTAGATATAGAGTAAGGGGGGAGAATTCGGCCACTTAAGACAAAATCCTACTTTTTTACTCTATTTCATATTTATTTTCACTTCTTACTTAAAACATGAAAGCCAATATTGTTAATAATTTAATTTTTAAAAAAATCTTGGAAGAAAATCAAGAATTGCCATGGCAATATTCATTTGAATTTTCCCTCTCGGAGGCAGTTTTCGGCCACATGTACAAAGTCAATGGGGAACGTCCCCGTGCGCCATGCCTTCGCCCGCTGATCAAAAGTCCCAGCGGCCCAAGCCAGCATCCAACGCCAGAGCTCCACCGTGTAAGTTCCGGCCAAAAACTGCTCCCGCATATCAGGAACTGAAATCTCAAGACTAATGGAGATATCGCTTGTGCATCTCACGCACCGACTATCTTTGAAAGCAACGTGTGATTGAATACTTTTGAGCTTGAGACATACAAAAAACCCCGATTTAAAACTGAAAATTTCTTGAAATACAGTTAACTTTTTAGAACCCATTTTCCTTATGGACACGCTTAAGAAACATGAATTTTCAGGTTCGGGTTGCGGGACAGCCAATTACAACGCTAAAATGTGATAGTCTATTTATGGATATTTATTTAATTGCTACTGCGTTTCCCCTGTGACTTTGGTATGTATTGTATGTGTGCAATATGTGATATGCTCTCATGTTATGCATTTTAAAGTGATTTTTGTCGAACATCGTACCGGCTGAATTCTCATCCCAGCCCACTCGCAGGACAATCACTATATGGAGCTGTGTCAATTTCGGCCTGTCACGACCTCAAAGATGAAGAGGTAAAAACACCAATATAATCGGCAAAATTTTGAGAAAATACTTCTACATTCTAGAATGATAGAATATCTAATTTCATGCTAGATCCCTTGATAGGATCTTTATCATCTTGAAAGTGAAATTTTCAGGCTGTTTTTGGTCGGTGATCTTGCTCCTCTGCCACACACATATGTGCAAGATATCACACACTTGCTATTGGAGGCAATTGCTCACAGTATGAAGGTACAGAGTGCGAGGTTATCTCCAATAACCTCGCATAAGTGTGAGTGATCCCAGCCCACTCATAGGCCCTTGCCTATGTGGGACAGTGTCCAACATTCACTGTTGCAGCAGTCAAAAACAGACAACAAAATTGCTCTAAACAAGATTTAATTTTCTTAAATTTCCTAGATTACCTGATTCAGGGACTCTTCAACTTTTACTGTGCCACAAAATTGGGGATTCAGAATTGAAAGTAAATTTTTAATAATTATTTTCCTCTCATGTATGAATGATCTAGAGTAGAAAAAGGCCCGCTGATACACACAAAAGCTTTTGAAGCCTATTCACCCAATAACCTTATACTTATCTCCAATAACCTCGCATGAGTGTGAGTGATTCACCCGTAAAAGCTAGTCTGGAGTACAAGGTTATCTTCAGATAAGCCTTACATGTATAAGTACAGTGATCCCAGCTGAAAACAACCGCCTTTAGTCTAGATCTAGGGTCTAGATCTACTCACTCACAGGCCCTTGCCTATGTGGGACTGTGTCCAACATTCACTGTTGCAGCAGTCAAAAACAGACAACAAAATTGCTCTAAGCAAAGATTTAATTTTCTTAAATTTGCTAGACTACCTGATTCAGAGACTCTTCAACTCTTACTGTGCCACAAATTTGGGGATTCAGAATTGAAAGTGAAATTTAAAATAATTATTTTCCTCTCATGCATGAATCATCTAGACTGGAAAAAGGTCCGCTGATACACACAAAAGCTATTGAAGCCTATTCACCCGTAAAAGTTACTCTGGAGTACAAGGTTATCTTCAGATAAGCTTGGACATATATAAGTGAGATCTACTCTGTGTGGCCGAAATGATAAAACCGGTGAGGCAGGGCTGTCAACCCTCCCACATTTGGAGGGAGTCTCACGCCACGACGCTAATTCTCCAGCCGTCCTTCCAGCGTCACAGCGGGAGACTCCCGCCACGACGCCCTTCCTCCCGCCAAGCATATAAATCTCCCACTTCATGAAAAAACCTCCCTCCAAATGTGTAAAATGATGGTTTGTCAGAGATTTTTGGACTTCAAAAGAGACCCCAAAATGCTGAGGACCTTTTTTTTTTTTTTTTTTTTTTTGCTTGTCAGAGATTTTGGACTTCAAAAGAGACACCGAAATGCTGAGGACCTTTTTTTTTTTTTTTTTTTTTTGCTTGTCAGAGATTTTTGGACTTCAAAAGAGACCCCAAAAATTGGAGGGCAGGCGAGAGAAAAAAAATCACGAATCTCCCTCCAACGTCCAAGCAGTTCCCCAAAGTTGACAGCCCTGGGTGAGGCCCACGTACTTACACTGCGTCTCATCTGTGCGCGCGGCCATTTTTCTCATTTGCATATGCGCGCGTTTGGTCATCGAACAGCTGATCAAAAATATTGAAAATAAAAAGAAATGGTATGGAAAAATCAACCAATCAAAATTCATATCCCCCGATAGGTAATCTGAATCTCATGTTTATTCATCTACTGAATATGTATCTTCAGCCTCTTTCAAAGTCATGTGATAAAATCTTATGTAGCTTCAAAAAAAATCATACAAAAACACTCTTAAAATGTTGAAATAATTACGTAATTTAAAGGAAAAATGGAAAGTATTGGAATTTGGCCCAAAATTTAAAAATTGCAGTTTTTTAGAAATTATCTTGAGTGAATCATTAATATTTAAAATATGTAAATTACATAAACACAAACCATTTCCAATACACAGTTTTTCTCGCAGAGCTAGTGAGCATGAAATCTAATGGAAAAATACAAATTTTTCTTCTATTTTGCTCCCACATTTGGCTACAGGTTGGTTAAATGGAATTATGTTCAAGGAATCATCTTTATATCGAATTTAAGCTATGAAATGTTCTCTCGAAGTATATTCTTAAAGAGTTATTTCCACTTTCAAGTCCGATGTCTGCAGATATTTCAGACAATAAAAACTTTGATCTGAGACAGCGAGCTGCAGAAACGGCTCTCCATCGAAGCGCCACGAGACCGTACGCCAAGCGTGTCGGCATCAAAAGTCAGCCCCACTTCGTGGGCGGATCAGTACTTTCGCGTGCTTTTTCAGATGAGAAGGGGAACAGAGATACCATCGCCCCGAAAGTGCATCAGCCATGATCCAACACCTGAAATGGGAGAGCCTGGAGAGACGAAGGAATGCTGCAAGCCTCAGCTTGATGTACAAGATTCAGCACAAGATGATAGCCATCGACCCTCTGCACTTCACAACACCCATGATACCCAGCAATACACGACAGTATCACCCAAACAAGCTACAGATGATTCCCACTCGCACCCAACTCTACCGGAGCTCATACTTTCCTTGTACAATAACAGTCTGGAATGGGCTCCCAAATAACACCCTTGATGCCACTTCATTGGAGGCCTTCAAGGGAGCTCTTCCACTCAGCATCTAAACTGAGGGATTGATTTTTACTCGCACACTCTCTATATGCACCAACAGACATGCACTGCAACTATGCACCTAAGTTTAATTCCTCTGCATTATATCCTGACTTATGGATCCTGCAGAGTACCCTCGTAGAAGCAGAAGTAGAAGCAGCTTAAATATTTGCATTTGTAATTGTGCTGATCCTATGATTATGAAAACATTAGCAGTATAATCAGAAATATATTTGTTATTTTATCATTCGTTTAAAAAGTTGTTGAGTTACACAAATATTTTTTAAATGCTAAAATTCTCCGTGTTTCTTTGCAAAACCGGGAAGCCGAGTCAACGAGAGCTTGGCCTTGACGCGGTGCCAGCACTCTCGGCGTGCGGTTAGGGTGCGTTGCGCTTCGATGAATTAGCTGTTTTTGCGAATGAATGATGATTATATTCATGAATATCTATTCACATTGGACTCAAGAGAGTGGGAAATAGCTCAGAAATATCCAGTATTTTTATATGAATCAATTTATTTTCGATATGAGGGTGATGCTTTTTACATAATGGCATTTGACCTACCTGTGTCCGATTATCTGGGCAATGTGTCGCCCACTACAACACGTACGTGAATGGAATAAATTCACTTGTGATGCCCAAATTCAGAACGTTGGGAAAGAAAGAAAAAAACTGTGTATGCATTGTGACTCATGTTAATATTACAAGAAGGTATTAAATTTTCCAAAAAAGTATACCATTGGCATTACAACGGGAAAACTGCAATCAAAAGGAGAATATAATAAATATGACAAGTAAATTACACATAAATGAATGGGCCTCCTGGCCCCCTACAGTGCACTCTCGCGCAGTGAATACGTCACAGCTCGATACACTCATAGGCCCTTGCCTATGTGGGACTGTGTCGAACATTCACTGTTGCAGCATTCAAAAACAGACAACAAAATTGCTCTAGACACGATTTAATTTTCTTAAATTTGCTGGAATACCTGATTCAGAGATTCTTCAACTCTTGTATGTTGACTCCTGATTCCAAAACTGGAAAGCAGTACTTTAAAGGGCTTTTTCTCACTCCTCGTGTATACAGCAGCGGGGACTGGGCCAAGCTAAAATCATCTACAGTAGGCTTATACGCCTCGACCTGAAGCGAAGAGTATAAATGCGAAGAGTGCTCAACCCGCTACTAAGCACGTGTGCGTATTGTGGTGCACTCGTAAGGCGAGTCTCGTTTGAACACGGCAATATACACCTGCCGAATGTACTACGGAAATTAGGGCTGAGTCATCACGGGTTTTTCCAAACCCGGGTTTGACTCGAAAATTTCGGGCGGGGACCGGGTACCCGAACGGGAATTCCCTACAACAGACAATGTGAGTGTACGTAGTGACGGGAGTCAACAGTCAAGGTAAAATTGCTAAACTAAAATGCAGCATAGAGGACAGTTACTGAATCCAAATCGATAAAACAATGCTTTTCCCGAGAGAAATAACATTTCGGAATAAAAACAAAACATTAAGAAATACAGCCAAAGGTCTCTTTGTTACCTAAAATTGAGGGCTGAAAGAGGAAATCAAGCTTCGTGGTAGGTATCGTGCACGTTCAGAAATGAAGTCCGAATGTGAGTCACCTGTGCCCAGTGCGCACGAATACAGCCCTAGACCGTAATACACAGACGAGGGTCGAATATAACTGATGTGATCGGATCAAAGTAAGCTTGAAAACACCTAAAAATACCACGTAAGCGACGACAAAAATACAAAATTACCGTAAAATAATTCTTCCCTTTGGCAAAAAACAGTATGGGTATCCATAATATTTCATAGAAAAAAAGATGTTGGAGGATTGCGAGTGCACTTCATATCGAGATTAGGCAGCCATATTTGACATTGTTCTGCTTAGCAAGACCGTAGATGGCAGCAGAGAGGAAAATAAATGTGGGCACTAGATCAGGTGATCGGCCACAACTGTTCCTCTCTGCTGCCATCTGCGGTCTTGCTACGCAGAACAATGTCAAATATGGCTGCCTAATCTCGATAGGAAGTGCACTCGCAATCCTCCAACATCATTTTTTCTACGAAATATTATGGATACCCATACTATTTCTTGCCAAAGAAAAGAATTGTTTTACGGTAATTTTGTATTTTTGTTGTCGCTTACGTGGTATTTTTGGTTGTTTTCAAGCTTACTTTTGGCACGATCACATCAGTTATATTCGACCCTCGTCTGTGTGTATTACGGTATGAGGCTGTATTCGAGCGCACCGAGCGCCCGTGACTCCCATTCTGACTTCATTTCTGAACGCGCACGGTACCGCCTAGCTTGAATCTTCCTCGCAGCTCTATTTTTTTAGACTCATGAAAAGACCTATCGTCGTCTGAAATGATTTCCATTTATTACTGCAGCAAATATAATTGGATTAAATTGAAATTCAGTTTGTGAATTGCATGTTTAAAGTTCTAAATTGCAATATATTAGTGCTAAAATTAGTTTGGAAAAACCCGAAATCCGAAAATGCAAACCCGGGTTTCAGCGTGACGGGCGGGGACCGGTCGGGGAACCGTTTCGACTCAGCCCTAACGGAAATACGAGAGAGTAATTTGTCTTAACACTATTAAAGGTCTTTGCGAAGTTTGCCTGACCCCGGAAGCACCTGATCTCTAGGGAAAAGTGCCCCGGAAGCTTGATTCGGCATCTGGCTTTGTTCTCCAGACGTTTTGGGAAAAACATTTTTGCACTGCATAATTCTTCCACAGGATCGTATATTTCTATATAGCGCCATCAGCGTTAGTATATATCGAAACGACTGTAATTCTAGGCTAGCGCACCAAAACAACTACGACAACGCCGCCATAGCCAAGCATCTTCTACGAGAACTCCGCTGAATGGAAAGCAAACTGGTAAGTTTTTGTCTTTTTGTAGTTAAAATATTAGTTTAATACAAGTTTAAAAATCAAATTCATTTACATATATAGACATCATACAACATAAATACAGCAAAAATAGGGAATAAACCCTTGGAATTGCAAGGGAGGTGATATTGTAAAGTATACATTCAAATCTGCCAATAAAACACGTATGGAGTACGAGGTTATCTTACGATAACCTCGTATGTGTATGAGTGAGCTCGATACACAGATGAAACGGCGCTCGTAGGAGTGTAAGTACGTGGGCCTGAGGGATCTAGGGAGAACGAAATGATTGTCATTGTACATCGTTCAGGTCTGACTAGCCCTTTACAACTAAAGCAAAACTAATACATACATGACAAAATTTATCGTAAAACAAATTAGAGTTATAAACAAATGCATTCCACTTCCAAAATACCAGTCAATTTTCCACACAAATTATTGAGCATGTGGGACTGGAGAGAACAAAACAGTTGAAGTGCGAGCGAAGAATAGGGCGCTGCAACTAAACCTCTTCATGAAAAGTCTAGGAAATGTGAAAAATGATCTTACCTGTTAGAATTCCAACTCTGACTGTGTTTCTTTTAGCTGTCGCCATTTCTTTGAAGTTATTTTTCAGAAAGATGGGCACCTTGCATTCCGCACAAACGCAACCATTTATGGCGAGCACCCGTGCGCGAAGACAGAAATTATTTTTCAACACAAACTTGTGGTTTTGTAAGGTCATGTAGCTAGGAGGGGGCTGAGCATGCTAACGAACATATTGGTTCATTGCAGTTCCGCTGCAATATGGGACTACTAAAAAATAGTTAGGGGAAGCGGGAAAACTGTGTATCAAGACGCCCCCCCTCCCCCACCTCCCCTCTCATTCGTCTCTGAGGGCTCCCACTTCCCGCCCCTCTCTCACTCACTCTCTCTTTCTCTTTCTCTCTCTCTCTCTCTCTCTTTCTCTCTCTCTCTCTCTCTATCTAAAAATGTATTATATGACTGCCCATATGACTGACTTTGATCATGATGCATTCGTGCATCATGCCTCCCCCCCCCCCCCCCCCCCGTTCCCGGCCAGACATCAGGCTCAAATTCAAATTCAAATTCAAATTCAAATTCAAATTCAAATTCAAATTCAAATTCAAATTCAAATTCAAATTCAAATTCAAATTCAAATCCAAATTCAAATTCAACTTTCAAATTCAAATTCAACTTTCAAATTCAAATTCAAATTCATTTACTGATTCAAAATCCAAACATATATAGGATCACTCTCAATTTTCAGTTTACAAAGCATAACAGACATACAAAAATAACAACAACAACAAATAATCATGTCATAATTCCAGTTCGAAGCATATTATAATTTTTTTTAAAAGATAAAAATAAAAACGACCACAAGCCAATTCGGAACATTATAGTTATAATATATAGCAATACTTTTAAATCTATATCATACATTATATACCAACATCTTCTAAATATAATACAATATACCATGAGGAGTACAGTCCGACTGTTTGATTTTTCACTCACAAGTATTCCCCCCCCCCCCCCGGTTGCCCCGCTTCCAAATATAATTGTTGGTCCTCAAACTCTATAATGACTCCCTATAAAAACCAACCACTCCCGACTCTCTTCATTATTTTTTTCCCCCCAAATGGTTATAAGATAGTTTAAGTGACTTGAATTAAATCAGAGCTCAGCAATACAGTTTATACTTAGCTTGCTACAAAAGTGACTGAAAAGGCTGAACACCTTTGAGTTTATAAGCAGCAGTTTTGAGTGGAATAACCTTACATGTTTATTAGTTGGCTGGTTTTCCGAGCAGCTAGGAGCCTGCCTTCTGCTAATCAATTTTTTTGAAAGTTTGGAGACCCGGGTCTAAATCATAATTAATAGCTCTACCTGATTCTCATAATATATTCGTATTGCTAGAGCAGAAAAAAGAAAATATCTCTAGGCAAATTTCCTAAGGGTTATGCCTTGTAAGTACATGTACTAAGTATATAGCACTGGCGGAGTAGGAGTCAGGCCTCTAGTCAAATTTTCGACCCATGAGGTACTTGAAACTTTTTTGTGCTTGCTTGCTTGCTTTATGGTTTCCTAATTACTTGTCAGATTTTTTTTTCCAGAATTGTACCCCCTCCTCCCCTTCGCCCTTTTACAAAATCCTGAATCCACCGCTGAGTAATACTGGGCTTTGCAAGCATTTTCCCTCATATGCAGTGGAACCCACGACTCCATGAAACATCAGGGAGATGGGGAACATAAAGAAAACACAACCTACAGCACATATATCACACCCTCTAGTGAATTTTGAAAATTATACCTTTTCAGAGGCTGTACGATAAACTAATTTGACATTTTATTGTAGTCAGTTTGTGATCAGGAGGGGAAGGGGGGGGGGGGGTGTCTGACTACCACATAGTCGTGTGGAAATAAAATTGAGTACTGTATAATATATTCAAAATGGCAGCCTCCATGGGAGTTTTGGAAAATAGCTCAAATCAACAGACAACATGGCAGATTTTTCTGATGATAATTTCCGACCAGAGTTCAAACGATATAAAAGGAAATCCCCTCCTCCTTGTTTGAAGGATGTTTTAGATACCGATCATGGTGGACATGAGAGGATGGTATGTGTATGATAATTCAGGATAAGAAATGTTCATGGCATTCTCGTGAAATAAGCTACCCCGCATTCACTTTGTACGTGCAGTTTATTGCGTGTAAATGCCTATGAGGGTTCACATCCGGATCCTCCATTGACTTTACACGGCAGTGTGTGTGTACACACTCGATGACCGGTGGCTTATTTCACGAGATGGCCATGTTCATGATCATCCCTATCCCATGTGTTCATAAATACGTCGTGCCAATAACAATAGTGATGATAGTATAACCTTATTAATCCTTATTCATTGGATAAGTGGTGATGATCATGACAGTATCCGCGATTCATGATGATGATGGCGATAGTGATGATGATTAAGATGACGAAAATTGATGATGATGGTGATGGTAATGAATGACCACTTATATGATGGGGTGACCATATTTCGCGCACATTTTAAAAATTTCTAGGAATGTGAAATTCCATCTGTAATTTCCCATATTCTACAGTAATTTATTCAAAACGATTCATACCAAAAGGAAAGCTAAATATTAGTCTGCAAATGTTTCCAAGAAGGAAGCTGATCGACTAAGAATTTCGGAGATATCCCGATTTCAAAATTCGATGTCGGATCGCTACGCGCATGGAACTGAAAATGGGTCATGAAAACAGCGAGACCTTATTTCACGCACGCGAGTTTGCATCTACTTAATCCAACATAATAATCCATCAAAGGTAAGTTATTTACATCACTGGCAAGGCAATTTTATCATACAATCATTTGGTATCATGCTTTACTTACAAGTTTGATGACATCTTCTCTCAAAATGACGATTTCTAGACCCTTGTCGGTACTTCATATTTTCGGAAACGGACGCAAAAAAGTAGCAAATTTTGCCGATTTTTTGTCAATATCTTCAAAACTTCTCACCCAATTTGAAAGAAAATTTTGTCTCTAGGTAATTTTAGGTTCCTCTATCAATTGGTGCTATCAGATTTTCGAAATTCTTTCTAGTTTTTGAGATATTACCCTGTGCGCGAACTTAGGACACGCGCGAAATATGGTCACACCACCATACATGTACAAGCTTATCTGAAGATAACCTTGTACTCAGACTAGCTCTTTTATGGGTGAATAGGCTTCAATAGCTATTGTGTGTATCAGCAGGCCCTTTTCCAGGCTAGATCATTCATACAGGAGAGGAAAATAATTATTTAAAATTTCACTTTCAATTCTGAATCCCCTAATTTGTTGCACAGTAAGAGTGGAAGAGTCCATGAATCAGGTAATCTAGCAAATTTAAGAAAATTAAATCTTGCTTAGAGCAATTTTGTTGTCTGTTTTTGACTGCTGCAACAGTGAATGTTGGACACAGTCCCCCATAGGCAAGGGCCCATGAGTGATGAATGACAGGTTCATTCATGGGCCCTTGCCTATGTGGGACTGTGTCCAACATTCACTGTTGCAGCAGTCAAAAACAGACAACAAAATTGCTCTAAGCAAGATTTGATTTTCTTAAATTTGCTAGATTACCTGATTCATGGACTCTTCCACTCTTACTGTGCCACAAATTAGGGGATTCAGAATTGAAAGTGAAATTTTAAATAATTTTTTTCCTCTCCTGTATGAATGATCTAGCCTGGAAAAGGGCCTGCTGATACACACAACAGCTATTGAAGCCTATTCACCCATAAAAGAGCTAGTCTGAGTACAAGGTTATCTTCAGATAAGCTTGTACATGTATGTATAAGTGATGATGGCGATGATTGTGATGATGATGATAATGGTTATGATTGATAATTGATATCTTTTAATTTTGATTTACAGGAATGAGTATAATAATACTCATAGTACTCACACCAGCAAGACAAGTGGTTAGTAGAATGATATATGTGTAAGAATGAATAATAGAAGATCTTCAAGATCTAACTTATTGTAGATTTTTAATTGTTGGTAGTTTGGTAACAACCCACTTATACATGTACAAGCTTATCTGAAGATAACCTTGTACTCTAGACTAGCTTTTACGGGTGAATAGGCTTCAATAGCTTTTGTGTGTATCAGCAGGCCTTTTTCAAGTCTAGATCATTCATACATGAGAGGAAAATAATTATTTAAAATTGCACTTTCAATTCTGAATCCCCAAATTTGTGGTACAGTAAGAGTTGAAGAGTCCCTGAATCAGGTAATCTAGCAAATTTCAGAAAATTAAATCTTGCTTAGAGCACTGAATTTTGTTGTCTTTTTTTGACTGCTGCAACAGTGAATGTTGGACATAGTCCCACATAGGCAAGGGCCTATGAGTGGTACCAACCATATTATAACCTTGTTCATTGGATAAGTGGTACCAACAATGAATGTCCATTTCTCTAAGTCTCTTTTATACTTCAATACTTCATAATTATTATACCTATGGCTATTCTTAGAAATAATAGTGATAATGTTGATATTAATATTTGGATCTTTCTAGTATTACAGAATCGAGCTTTCCCAGCTAGCTGAGGGACAAAACTACCATAACTTCGTATCAAATGCAGCTAGATTTGGCCTAAAGAATCCAAATGAATGGCAGTGCTATGGGGCCCATGGCTATCCAGGTAGTTATATTTAATGTTTTATTTTAAGTTTGTGATTTATATTTAAACATAAGATCATGTCTACTAGATTCTTTAATTTTCACTATGATATTATTTAATTTTTGACAGAAATACAAAAAGTTATTTAATTTATACAAAGCATGTTAGCTACTTTTAACATTTGTTATAAGAAGTTGAAAAATCTTCTTTTTATGTATAAACCCAGAAAGGAAATATTATGTTAAAAATTATTAGTTATATGATACGCATTTAATGAACTGATAATTTTGTAGGCCATAATTTCAGTTTCTTAATCTTTAATAGAAAATTTAACCATTCATGTATGTTTGTGTGTATTGCCATTCTATCATCTTACTCATATTCATATTCATATTAACATTTTCTCACCCATCCCCCTTCTCTTATACTCAGGATTTCATTTCATCAGAAATCCCTTCCTACCAGGAGCTCAGAGATACTGGGTTAAACGATGCATGGCTGACTATCCATGTAAACCCAATGTAACTAACTTAGATACACATTATAAGATGGATCAGCTTGCTAATCCATGGGAGGCCAGCAGACACAAGTTTAGGTATTATCATATTTGTGTTGTACTATTGTTATATCCTTCATTTTTCATTAATCTTGCATTTATTTTTCTAACAGTTGTCTCCGTTGTTAAGTTACTTTTGTTTTTCTTCACTGAATTTGTTACGGATATGCACTGTCGCTATTGTGTTTATCATTACTGGAGATAGATCCAGATTAATAAGTAGACAAAACATTTTTTCTCAAATGACTGATAAGTTTTCATTTGAATCAGTTACTTCATGATTTCATCAGTTGGCTGAATTATTAATGAATTGTAGGAATGATCTATTGATGGCTTACTTAATTGATTGATGAGTGGATGGATGGATAGAATCTAGATGGATATTTTCCTTTGTTAATCATTCAGTAGAGCTAATTTTTGTGTCAGGGAATTGCAATGAACTATCACAACTATCCTAGCCTTTTTACTCATAACAGGCTTGATCGCTGAAATCATGTGGAACCAAAAACTTTCATGTACGTGCAATTTTTGAACCATTGCGAGTAGTCCATAACTGAGAGGGCTTTATGCTGCCAAATGATTGAATTACAACACTGAAATTTTGCAGTTAGTGAAAGTTTCTAGTTTTACAGTAGTAGTGTCTCATCCCTCTCCACTGGCTACAATTCCTTGAAATCTAACAATATTCTGTCACATTTGCAACCGGGCAGTTCCCCAAGTCAGACCAAGGAGAAGACTTTAATGGACCAGCTGCGATGGGTGACCCTGGGCTACCACTACGACTGGAACAACAAGGTCTACGATGAAGACCAGCACTCCCCATTCCCGGAGGACTTGGGCCTGATGTCAGCCATGATTGCTGAGATGCTCGGATACCCAAGCTTCCAGCCTCAGGCAGCCATTGTGAACTTCTATCACATGGACTCCACCCTTGGGGGTCACACAGATCATTCTGAGTTTGATCTCACTGCTCCTCTCATTTCATACAGGTATTGGCATTTCTTGCATTTCCTTTCTAATCCAATATTCATTTCATTCAGATGTTTGTATTTTATGACTAATGATGCTTCAACATTCTTACTCTGTTATCTGTGACATCATCCATCTACATGGAGTACCATCCCCCACCCCCTCCTTTGGAAATGTAGGCTCTGAAATGATCACATAAATCAGTGATACAGCATAGCTTCAATGTATACTTCTTTTATATAAATTACACAATATTTTTTATATGATAAGATAATGCACAGTTTCCCTAATGTAGAATGGTTGGAATTCCCATTTATGAAATTAATGAAATTTAGAAAATTATACCTAAAATAAAGTATATTATTGTATACCTGTATGAGTCATTCATTATGATACTGAGCATTGAAGCCTAGTATCCAGAAGAATCTATGAATGAGATGGAAAAGTCATGTTTCTACCGTTCTGCAATCTTCCTGATTCACAGCCTTGGACAGTCAGCCATCTTACTGGTTGGAGGCAAGACCAAAGCTACCAAGCCATTCGCTCTGCACCTTCGGAGTGGTGATGTGGTTATTCTTGGTGGTGAATCCAGACTGGCCTACCATGCAGTACCTAGGATCATGTATGCACAGGAAGAAAGGCAGCTTCCTCAGTGCTTTGACTTGACTGCAGATCAGCACCACTGGTCAGATAGTGGAGAAGGTGTGGATGGAAGTGGTCTATCCAGTGTGGAAGCTGGAGATCATCCAGCTATGGATTTAAGAGGAAAGCAGGATGGCATGAAGGATGGTAGAGAGTCATGTGAACCTCAAGGTAGCTGTGCCAACAAGACAATCTTGGAAGACTCTGTATCCAGGACTACCCTCACCACCTCTATAGAGATACATCATGGGGATCTTGACAGAGTGACAGGAAACATTTCAAGTGCAATGAAAGATTTGTCCACCGATGATCAGTGGAAAGAATTTGAGCAATACCTGAAACATGCCAGAATAAATATTAGTGTGAGGCAAGTGACAGGACCAGGCAAAGGATTTCCACACAGGGAAAGTTGTCATGATGAGGGTGACAGAGATATGTTGGAAAGCAGTAGCACAAAGAGGACTAAGATTGATGACAATTAGCTCAGGACAAATGGACATGTCATTTACTCTTCTCGACATTCTAATTTACTGATTATAGTTCATTGTAATGTAGGGATGCTAGTTTACCGGCTTTTCCTGATTCAGGCCCCATCAATGATCTGTTTCAGGTTTTGTATTGTTTGGAACATGTCCCTTCATGTTCTATACAACCTGTCCAACATGTCTCCAACCTGTCTGGGACTCTTCTCAGGCCAATTGAGTAAAACCAACTAGTACCCCTGATGAGTTGATTGAAATGTATCTGATAATATAGAAATGTATTGATTAAAGAGAAAGTTGAGTTCTAGGAAAGGTGAAAAATAATTTGTGAGCTTTCTCATTCTTTTTATGTCAGTTTGGAAGAACATCATAATAGAAACGTCCCCTGAAAAGGATTGCTCTTCAAATGCCCTCATATTCGAAATATGATGAGAAAAAGCTGAAGGGTTTGGGCCGAACATTTATGCCAATGTGTGTGTGCAGTCCCATATACCCATTTCTGTGTGCAGTGCATGTGCTTTCTTATCATTTTGATGACTCCAGAACCTCACAATATACTTCATTTCTTATGTAGACATGATACACCTTTCCCAATCGCTTTGAAACATTTTCTTTCACAATGTAATCACATGACCAGAACTCAACATTCTCTTTTAGATGCAATTAATAATGTCATGTTTGAAATGGACAATATATGTCCATGAAAGGACTAGTTATTATGGAATGGCAAAGATACACTCAGATAGGAAAGTATAGTTTTAGAATTTAATATAAATGGTACTGTTAATCAAGGTTCAAGGTTCATTGACACCAATGATACTGGATAATAATTAAAGAGAGTTTCATTGTCTTATTATGCATTTATAATGGGTTTAAATATGATCACAAACTTGATCATATTTTGGCTCAGTCTTCAACAGATTAAGCAGCAAAAATATCCAATTTATTGGTCTGAAAACATAAAGAATTTATTTATGATCTTGTAAGAAAACATGTCTAGACATATTTTCACAAGACAACTGTAAACACAGAGTGTGAATAATATATTGTGGTCTTCGAAGCCTTCAGATTTTTTTTTTTCTGCCAAAAAATTAGGGAAGTTTGCATTTCATATGTACTTCAATATAGTTACAATAAAGCGGGTGTGACTGAGTTCCCAAAGTTCTCTTTAAATCAACATAGATATTTTTTATGGATTACATAAATATTTGCCTGGAGATCCAAGATTTCAATGCAAATACAGTTGTTAGGTATAAAATTCAGACTTTATGTAACTTAGAAACAAATATACAATGTAATGTGCAGCTTAATGTTTACCTTTGACAATATGCATGTAATATGCATTCAAAACCAAGCATAATAAAAGTCCTGATGCTTGCCTATTTGCTAGATTGTAAATTCAGTTTTTATAGAAGCCATAAACTTGATCTTGTGATAAGCATTGGTCTAGAGATTTGATTTATCAATCTCATGGCAGTGACACTCATAAAAAAAACCTCATAGATATAATGGAAATACAAGTTGTGTAATACGTGTTGTGATAAGATAAGACCATATTACTTTTTGCGTAATAAAAAACTTATGTTTTCTTTTTCTATGTTTTCCTTTTCTTTGTGGTATACCGCACATGTGAGATTCCCTGAAAATAAAAGAATCAAAGTTTTATTTCTAGAACAATATGTTGTTTTCAGAGTGGACTATCATAATTTTTTTTATTTTCATGATGGTATTTCAACAATTGAAATTCTTATGAAAATGTATCTATTGACTCTCTAATCTTTGCCAACAATAGTTTGAGGAAAGGAACTCTACGTCTATTTCAGATTTTTTAAACATTGTTTTGATTGGGGGGGTGAGTGGGATGGGTCTCATATATACATTGTACTGTATGTCCATGTTTGTGACGTTTCAGAATAGGGGGTGTCTCTGCTTATCATGGACTCCAAAAATATTTAGGATGAGGGTAGGATTTCCATTGGACCAATTGAAAGTAGAGGTTAAACCAAGAAAGAGCCTTTACCTTATAAACCAGTGTTGGGTACCTCAAGATCAATCTTGATCTCGAGACCAGTCTCGAGATCGGCATTAGTAACCTCGATCTTGTTCTTGATCTCGAAGGTGCTGGTCTTGATCTTGATCTTGATCTTGGAGCTTCTGTTCTCAGAATTTTCACTCGAGATCGCTCGAGATCAACATTGTTATTATCAAACGAAAAAGCTTTTAAAATCGTTTACCAATCGGCGAAAACACAACTCAGTGTTGGGTACCTCGAGATCGATCAGACCAGTCTCAAGATCGGCATCAGTAACCTCGATCTTGATCTTGATCTTGGACACATCTGATCTTGATCTCAGACGTTCTAATCTCGATCTTGAGCTGCGGATCTTGATCTGGATCTCGGACTGTCTGATCTTGATCTTGATCTTGATCTTGATCTCGGACCCTCTGGTCTTGGACCCAACACTGTTATAAACTGAAACAAACTTAAACAGATGATATTGTGACATGTCTATTTCCTCATGTTCATGATGGAAAACTTAGTGAACTGTGTGCAAAGTGCTTTATGACTGTTCCTGACAATGTTTACATAGCCTATAATTGATATTTTGTACAGTTTTTACCTGCCATTTTCTTAAAATTTTAAGAACACTGGTTAACGCCTTGTCGCCTTGTACATGTGTAATGAAAAACTTTTCAGGTGGTGGGGATGGTGGGTACAAACATCCCCAAATATATTTTGAGGTGATTTTTTTTCAAAGCCATAATGCAGAAATATTATTTAGATTAAAAGTACATGTAATTATTCTGGATTTAGAGGGTAATTCAGTCGGTAACTTTCCTTTATAATGCAATTTTGTCACACTCGTGTTATTAGTAATACTAACAATTTTCAAAATTGAAATGAAAATATAGTCACAGAAATCGAACATGGGGGGGGGGGGATAGCGAATACATCACCCCCAATATTTATCAAGGATGATGACCTGTGTCATCATCACCCAACTGTACACAGAAGAATGATGAAATGACAACCATAACAGTGGTCAGAAGCACCGCTCCGGGGGTTGCATGTGGGCACAGTGCCCCCACTTTTCCCTTTTACTTCAGATAAATACCCCCATTCTTCTTTCAAATAAGTTCCCATTCTATATTCTTATAAAGAGTGCCTATTTTGATAATTACATCTCATCCCTCATCTTACCTTTGATAAATGCTATTTCAACAAGAGCATTTATCCCTTTTAATGTAACAAGTCATTTTTATCCTTTGTAATATTGTTATGTGATAATAAGACCAATTTTACATTTATCAATAATTTATCAATACCTAGACAGGAAGTGAACAGGAAGTTTAAATGTTTACAAACTTCACACTTTCTTCAGAAAGTATTACTCATCTAACTTCCAACTAAAGCTATGACGCAATGGTCACTTTATGGTCTTCTTATTCTTAACATCACTCCTTCCAGATAACAGCCCCACTCCCCAATACTGAGTAAAAGTTATGACGTACTTATGGTCATTTGGTCAAGGACTCAAGGTTGACCAACTCCCAGTAGGGGGTTTACCCATTATAAAAGGGGTTCACTTCGGGACTCCAGTGAGAGAGTAGATTCCAGACATCATGAGAGTATAGTCACCATCAGACTTGCTCTAGGCTTCATTGTTATATTCATCTTTATCCTCATGTTATACTTCATCTGAATAAATATAGTTTCCAACTGTAATTGACTGTGTGCCAAGCGTTCATGATGTTCTCTCTCTGTACTCAAGAAAGTAAACTGTAATTCAACCGATCCCTACACAACATGGTGGAGAACCGTTTTTCTGCGAGTTATAGAGAGAAAACAACTTTAACCTTAACCATGGCGAAGCAATCATTCGAGAAAAGATGGAGGATTGCTCTTGGCATACTTTAAAGACACGTACTGGCATTCCTCTGCTGCACCAATATGCCTACTTCCGACTTAGTTTTTTTGCTGATCTATATGCACCATCATGCCAATATCCGGTTTGAACCCAGCTGACCTGCCCTGCCTGACGGAAACTCTTCGATGATGACTACATTAATGACTACCCTGATGACAACACCGATGACTACAAGGATAATGACGATGAGAACAACGACAATGACGGCGAGTTAAGTATGCAGAGATCCACAACCAAATTTGAATGTGAAGAGGGCTCTACAAGGACCAACCCATAAAATCACATCCAAATCCATCCCAAGACCAAACAGAGGGACGATCATGACAGACTGTTTGAGTTGAAGAACTGACACTTAAGTACTGCATGGACATCTTTCTGACTGTAAATAGCTTTCTTTAATTTTTCTGTGCCTTTGATATTTTGAATACATTTTTGTATAATACTGATTGGATGGCTGTGGTAAGTCAAACAAATTTCATATTTTGAGAGCATGTGCATATTATTTGAAAAATCTGCTTTTGGATTGTTCTCAGTATTGTACCTGAAACTTGTTTAACTTTTGCTTTTACTACCCAGTGAAAACCTACAAAAGAATAATGAATTATGTGTCTATATCAATTAGAATGTCTTGATAAACTTATTAACTTGATCATTATTTGACTTGGTAAAATGAAATCAGAAAAGTGAATGTCACCATTTTAAAAGCATATCTTTAAATAGGAGAGTAAATTTGGCTTATGATACATTGCTATAGTGAATAAAAACGCAATACATTATGTGTGACAGTGAACTTTTCTTTGTGTAATTTTACAAGGAGACAGTGATTAATTTCTTAACTGCAATTAGCAGAAATGAAAGTTTAACTACATGTATATGAAAAAAAAAAAAAAAATTCTCAGAATGATATTTCAATATCAATGAACATCGGACATGTATCCAAAAGTTGAGAGAAGCATGAAACTTTATTGATCAAGTAAATAAGCGTGAAATTCTTAAGAGAAAAGTAACAAGCATCAATGAAAATTATGTAAACACGCAAAGGCTTGATGTGGACCATGTGATGTATGTTTTTTTATAAACTGACACTGCTGAACAAAAACTACAAATATGGTATAATCAAAGAAGATGCTATACAGCAATAATTTGTGTGATTCAGTCAAAACTATTATAATGTCATAATTATATACGGTTAACATGTAAAGCAAAGTAATTTTCCAGTGAGAATGATACTGGATGTACACTAATGTGTAAAGAAATACTAATTTTGGCATTGTGCGCTCCAATGTCTGAGTATTTAAATCTTTGTGAATAGCATGAATACAAATCAAGTTTGAATATACTTGAAATGACCGTCAAAAAGACGTTATCCGAGCAAAATTGGAGTGAAACTCATATAGGATGATTTGGTTAGTGCGTAATCCTATGTTTTATATGCTTCAGAAATGGAAGTGCAAAATAGATGCACATCTCCCTATGATGAGGACACCCGCAGCTCGAAATGATTGATTTATGTCATGTTATTGTGGAATAAGGCTATTCTTTTGATCATATTGTATTGTAACTACACAAACTAAAACAAATCTAACTTATCAGTGATCAGATTATTGGTTTAAGAAACAACAGATATGACTTTGAAAGGACATGGACTTTATAGTATTAATCAAAAAATGAATACATTTGCAACTCTCTATTCTTTAAGGTAAAATTAGGATAAGGTCTTTTCTTTAGTGTTCAATTGATTGAATTTGTTGGGAATATAGTTTTCACATGCGATATAATTATGTTTTAAGATAACTCTCATATGTTGATATATAGTTTTGTAAATGAGTTTGATAGGATAGAATCGTTATAGCTGTAGAATAGAAAAAGTTTAATTTTTGTAGCATTCTTATCAATGTAATTGTAACTTCTTGACTGCAAATATACATTTAAATGTATTGAATCAAAATTTACTTAAACAAATGTGGGAGAGCCACATTTTCTAACAAAAGGGGATGTTATGTGATAATAAGACCAATTTTACATTTATCAATAATTTATCAATACCTAGACAGGAAGTGAACAGGAAGTTTAAATGTTTACAAACTTCACACTTTCTTCAGAAAGTATTACTCATCTAACTTCCAACTAAAGCTATGACGCAATGGTCACTTTATGGTCTTCTTATTCTTAACATCACTCCTTCCAGATAACAGCCCCACTCCCCAATACTGAGTAAAAGTTATGACGTACTTATGGTCATTTGGTCAAGGACTCAAGGTTGACCAACTCCCAGTAGGGGGTTTACCCATTATAAAAGGGGTTCACTTCGGGACTCCAGTGAGAGAGTAGATTCCAGACATCATGAGAGTATAGTCACCATCAGACTTGCTCTAGGCTTCATTGTTATATTCATCTTTATCCTCATGTTATACTTCATCTGAATAAATATAGTTTCCAACTGTAATTGACTGTGTGCCAAGCGTTCATGATGTTCTCTCTCTGTACTCAAGAAAGTAAACTGTAATTCAACCGATCCCTACACAACAATATATAGACACTGATTTAATTTTTCTGCTTTATAAGAACATTTTTCCGTTTTTATAAATGCCCCTTTTCAGGTGTGATTTGTGCCCCTTTTCACCTCTGATAACTGCCTTTTCTACCTTTTCTACAAATTCATTTATTTTCTAATAAGTGTCCTTTTCCCCATGATAAGTACCACGTTTCCCTTTTCCATAACATGTGCCCCTAATCCAAAGTGACTTAGTGCTAATATTCCAAAATGTTCGCTCGCTACGCTCGCTCGTATTAAAAGTATAGCTTATTAAATAAATTTTCACTGTGAAATTTTGCAAATGAAACCCCATCAGAATTGTGTTTCCCCGTTTTTATATTACAATCTAATTGCGACCTCACAAATTTTGAATACTGTTTGCTCGCTTGCTTCGCTCACTCGCTCAATATTCAAATCATACTACAGTTGTATCTTGGACATGTAATGAGAAAAACCATATACATGCATGTTTACACACCCTCACCCTACACTATACATATATATATATATATATATATATATATATATATGTGTGTGTGTGTGTGTGTGTGTGTGTGTGTGTGTGTGTATATATATATATATATATATATATATATATATATATATGGCCCTAGAGGGAAATCATACCCCCCACTTATGAGGACCTGTTTACACCAATGTTATGTGCTCATCAATATTTGACTTAGGTTGTTTTGCTTTTGTTTTTGTTTTTGTTTTCTTTCTTTTTTATTCTTAAATTGGCATAAATTGTAACAATTGCTAGCGGAAATCAGAATGAACTATTTTAAGATAATACAATTAGTCAATATTAGCAAGGCATGTTGTACTTCATGTTTACTTGTATTTGAGAGTTGAAGCAGAGGAATTATTATAAGACGAGAAAAACTTTATTCAGTAATTTGAAAATGTTCTGTTAAATCTTGTGGCATAATTGTTGTTTAATGTTTCACGACAAAACGTGAGAGACATGAAATATAGTTTATTAAATGATATTCTGATATTTATGTTAGTGAACCTGAATTACAAGCTTTGTTTTCCAAATTTTGTTTTAAAACCGAATTTACTTTTGCGCCAGATTTATTATCGTTATTGATCGTTGGTTTTATGCTCATAATGATTTTTGTATACTGAAAGGCTTTGTAAATTTATTTGTTGTTATTGTGGAAATAAATGAAATGAAATGAAATGAAATATTGCTTTGTTTTCTTATTATTTTCTATTGTAGGTCACGTTTTCTATTTTGCTTCATACAATTTTACGTAATTCATTAACACAGTCGTATGAGTCGGGAGGAGGGGCAGCTGGGTGGTTGTAGCTCCCTCCCCCAAGGCTTTTTGAAGTTCCGATAATCGTGCCGCACCATTACCTCATATTCGGGCAGCATGGTGCCCTAATATATAGCCTCATATTTGGGCTGCGAGGTAATCGAATAGCCTTATACTTGTACATGTATCTGGGCAGCGAGGTGCCCGAATAAGTAATTTCTGTAAATTTTTACTACCAAAAAGTCAACATTTTTTGTTGCTTGCTCACAAAATATTTAGAAACTGGAAACATGATATTTGGGCGGAAGGCGTCAGCCCCCGTACGCATATGTTCATTACATAAATTAACATTCACTCTGAATCAAGAACGAAAAAAAAAAAACCTTTCCTTGAAAAAAGTAAGTGCTCGGATGAATTATCCTCTCACTCTCTCTGTCTTCCATGTTTTCTTTCAAAATCGTTATCTTTTTATATCTCTGTCACCTTTTCCCAAACAGTTTTTGCCCCCCTTTTTTTTTTCTAGTCTTTCTTAACATTTGGCATAGCTACGGAGACATGTAACCCCTCCCTCCCCCATCGAACTTTGCGACAAACAACAAAAAACAACAACCCAAAAAGGAATGTGGAGAGAGAGAGAGGCAACGTGAAGAGAAGACTGATGTACCTTTACCTTTCCGCGTTCTCTTTCACCCTCTCCCTTCCCCCCCCCCCCCTCTCTCTCTCTCTCTCTCTCTCTTTCCTTTCATTTCTTTCTTTCTCTCTTTGTTTGGGGCGCCCTAGTAGCTACGCAACCGCAAACACAAATACATGTACTTGTACTACACGGGGAGGGGAGGGGGGGGGACCTATACCCTAAAAAAAAGGTGAGCAAATTAGCTAGTGTGGCACTTTACTTGCTTGAAATTATGGGATGGCTGGATAGGGAGATTCTAGGGATGGGGAAAACCCACTCGCATATTTTTTTTTCAGACTTTGTTTTCAGTCCTGCAAGCATCCCACTCTCAGCGTACCAAGTGATAAATTGACAGTCGATGACAATAATAGTCATAATTAGACTTTGAAGAGTCTCCAAGATAGGAATCATACCACTTTACTATTTGATGGAATATATCCTCTAAATATTCTGTATTCTAATGTGATATATTAAAATGGACAATCAGGTGAGTGTTTCTATTTTCAGTATGCTCCATTTATTCAAATATGTAACATGAATTATTTTGTATTGACGTTTAATGACAAAATTTCACAAGTACAAAAAAGCGAATAAAAAGTTCTTCTTCATGGTTATGTCACAATATGTGGTTGCCTTAAATGTAATTTTAAATTATACTGTATATAATTAGAATTATCCGAAAATCTTTAAATTAAATTTCCACATGGGAATGATAACTGAACTTGAATGTTTCATATTGTGTAATTTAAGACTAGATTTCCTGAACTATGCTTCACTTTGTAGAACAATTGGAGCTAAACTGCCAATGGTTCCTGATTATGCCCCTCTTGTCAAAGTCCTGCTGGCCAAGTCCTTTTTTCGTCAACTTTGTTCTTCAATTCATAGAAAAATTACGAGTAAATCATTATTTGTTGTATCTCACCACTGTACTAGATTTAAGTTAGGTAAAGTCACATGGATTAGACCTTCGTGTTATAGTTATTTAGTTAAATTTTTTTCTTTTCCCGGCATCCATGTATGCGACTCTCTTCTAACTCTACTGCTTTGGGGTATTCACTGATTGTTTTTATTTTGTCTTTGCCGAATAAATTAATAATCATTATAATAAAAAATAAAGACTCATGGGGCAACAAAGCGAGTTAGAGAAAGAGAAAGAAATAGGGAGGCAGAAGAAAGGAAAGAGGGAGAGAAAAGAAGGAGTGATAGAGAGGTAGCAATGAAGAACAGGCTACTTTTGTGTCTTCTTTATTTTGCTGACATTTTATTCCTTCATAATGCAAGTCATATAATCCATCGGACAAAGCACAGGCCCCTCCTGCTTATGGACAGCCGCCAAATCCCGGCCAACCAGGCCCCCAGCCCGGTTATGGACAGCCCCCACCACCGCAGCCCGGTTATGGACAGCCCCCACCACCACAGCAAGGGTATGGCTATTACCCTCCACCGCCGATGCAGCAACAGCAAGTCTCTAACACAGTGGTGGTCGCCCAAACCGCCGCTCCTGCAACCAACACAGTCGTCATTGACAACAGGTTGGTCCCATAAACAACAAATCATATACGCTTTGATACGTGGTATGATTTGGGTTGCTTTATTAGTGGTGGATCCAAGGTACTTTGAGGAGAGAACAAGTCTTAAATATTGATGACAAGCTATCAACAGAAGTTTTCAGACCGTTATCATAATTATCCTGCCTATGGGGCTAATGATTTTATCAAACAAGAGGACTGTTAAAAAAGGGGGAAATAAGGGGGGGGGGGATACACTCAACAAAAGAAGAAAAGTGGACGCTCTTTGTTATTCGAATTTTTCATATAAACCTTCAATAAAAATTAATATAATGAAATATACATGCATGTATAATCAAATGAAATAAAAATTGATACTCTCCCAACATCAACCGTTACAAGGTCTGATTAAGAAAATTGCAAAACTTTTCAAACTTCTTAGCCCTCCATATAGGCTATTTTATTGAGTCAAATAAACAACATTTTACAACTCAGTGAAACTGATATATATCTTAAACTCAAATAAAAAATATTTTTACATTTCTCTCATTTTCGTTTCTACAAAGATTGAAATGACTGCCATTTATCAAACAATTTGTTATACAGATCCGATGTAGAATAAATATATCTCTCATTCTCGTAACACTGAATAGTTTTTTCTTCATACTACTAAAAATTGGAATTTTGCCATTAAGCTTTTGTAGAAACAGTTGTTTGCTTTATCAAAGTTGCCATGCCATTTAAAGCATCATTTCTCTTCTCTTCAAAGCCCAAAATTATATTTTCTAAATTAAACTTTATCTCTACTCGAGAGCCTTCTTTTATCCATTTTGCTGTTTCATTCCAGATTGATTTACTTATCTCACATTCATAAAAGAAATGTACAATGTCTTCCAACTCTTTTTTACCAAACGAACATTTTTCGTTACTGACTATTTTCATCTTATATAGTTGCTTGTTCAAGAACAGAATCCTATTTACTATCTTATACTGAAAATATCTTAAACCAATATCCGGAGTAAAACGAAATATTGTAGTCAAAAAATTGCAAAAATGGAGCAAGTAGCCATTCAAATGTTAATGAACAAGTGTATCTGTAAGATAAAAAGGAGAAACAATGAGGAGGATTGTATTCTGGATGTCAACTGTAGTCTCCGGACTGTATTGTTTTGACAAGAACAACCGCAAATTTAGGTGTTTCTCCTGATTTGTGATTTCATTGTTTTGAATGCGCTAAGCCATCTGAGATCATTGAGAAAAATGCTGAATCATATCAGCACTTTATATGCATCAGAAATTGCTACGATGTACAGGAAATGCTTATTTATAATGTGAATTGTTCTAATATTATTGTTGTAATGAAAGTGACTCTAACATCCAATACCATTTCTTTAAATGCGAATGCGATTAAAGCGATACATTTTTATAATTTTGATGTATTATGCACCGCTCGTTCCCTCTATAGACTATGAAAATCTCATTACTCTTTGGAGCCTATAACTCACAAGCTTAGCTTTCTCCTTAGGCTCCTCCATATTTCACCTTTTTTAGCCTGATCTTCTCAGTTAATACTCCATGTAAACATATAGTCTGGGAGCCTGTCCCGAAATAGTCACCCCATTTTACCCATAAGATTTGACCCCTTAAAGTTACTTAGACCATCTAAGTCATTGTCGAAAAGGTTGTCAGCCTGACCGTAGCCGTCGGGTTGAGCCCCCAGAGCCCCCAAAATAATAATAATAATAATCATCAAACATTTTTATATAGCGCATTACACATAAGCAAAATTGCATGTCTCTATGCACTTTAGGAGAGGAAAGAAAGGAAAGATGCACTGGGTTCACGATTCTGATTAACTATAAAGTGGTGAAAAGGTATGTCTTTAGAGAATTAATGAAGTTTTCATAGGAATTTATACTTTTCAGATGAGACCCCGGAGGCGGGTCAATTTCACCCCATCTCCCCCATGCACCAAACTTTGTCAGCATGCAGTATAGGATGACTCGACATTACAAAACACGAAAAACTGACAGATATTTCCGTTGGGATGAAACGGTTAAATGAATGTATCCACCCAAGCGTGAAAGTTGCAGTGATTTTCTTAACGTGTACCCAATCAAAATGCTAAATTCTGAACTTGTATCATTTTACAGTGGTATATTTTTTATTTAAATAAGAATCGAATATCTCTTCCATAAATTATGTCGCTGTAAATGAGCAAAATGAGCACGAACAATTTTAATGTTGAAAGATGAATATATAAAAAGGTTTTTTATTTATTTATTTCTGATATTTATACAGGTTAGCACATTTTCACCAATAGTGGTGGTCTTCCATTTTTGATAACAAAGATATAAAGTAACAATATAAACTCCTTAAAATTATTGATATATATACATTCGGTAATTTGTTTTTAAATGAGATGAAAGATTATCAAATACTTTTTGACATCCCCCCCCCAAAAAAAAAAAATAAAATAAAAAGTAATATTCTGAATGCTCATAAACAAAGTAAAGAGATGATCTTGGTTCAATATAAATCCCCACTTGGAATACCAAAAATGATATCCGGTATTACATAGAATATATTAAAAGATTGTTATTCAAACAATACACTTTGAACGTTCATTATACAGCATAATAACTGGGTATGTACAGCATAAATACCAATGAAAGCACCAATAACTAAAAGTGGTGTCATTCATTCAATTTAAAAAGCTTCATGTCATCAAAAAGTTTTTGAAGCAAATACACTTCATGGAGAAATGTATTTGAATAGTTTAGCCAGTAACACCCATTAATCCATATGCAAGGTAAACGATATTCACTAAACGTTTTCTGTAGATAGCAGAACTTTCAAGTTGGTTCCTTACTCTAATTCCCGAAACCAAATGACAATGTTTGTATGTGTCCGTCCTAAATTTTGGTACACACAAGGCATCCTTTTCAGCTTGTCTTGTATTGTAACCATTTATGTGGGTGCCATACACTTATACATCATCACCACACGTCCAAACTGGAAACGTGTCTGAATAGGCATCCATGCTAAACGCGTGAGCATGTCACTGGAAGAAACATCAAATCCTTCTCCCGATTCCGGGCAGCTTATTTTTCAACCTTATTTAAATCGTCCAGACCAGACCGAGGAGCAATAATCAAAGTGAGGTAGAACAATGGCATTATAAAGTTTAAGATATCGTGTATGTTTTTTTGGAGTAGTTTTTATAACTTTTTTTTCACCATGTTCAGTCCAACGTAACTCTTCGTCAATCATAACACTCAGGCATTTTGCCACTTTTACTCTTTTTGAATATATCGTTCCTTTGAATACAGAACACATCAGAACAAATTCAAAACACATGCACGAAATTCGTAACAACTTCAACACTTTATTGATAGTACATGTATCTAGACTATAACATGTATGATCAAATCAAAACTACATAGCCTGCATTCGTTTTCATTCATATTCTTTTCACGTTCCTTTTCCCCCCCCTCTCCCTGTATATTCTCTTTCTTTCTTTCTTTTTATTTTCGTTTTCTTTTTTCTTTTTTGCGTGCGTCATTCGACGGGAGTAGGGAGGAGGGGGGGGGGGCACGAAGTCAATGTGCCCCCGTAGCTACACTATCGGTTACCCTTTAATATATTTTTTGTCGTTGATAATACAGTCGTAAGGTGAATCACTGTCTTCACTGCTGTATCACATTCTTCTTCTGGCCTTGGATTATCGTCTGGATAATACTGGTGAGTGACGTGACGTGACGTGACATGACGTGACGTGACGTGGTAGTAAGAAGCACCCCCATACACACACACACACTCACACACACACACACACACCCACACACACACTTATGAAAATAGCAAGAGTGATTAGAACTTTGTGAGTTCATACAAATATCCTTACCTATGTAGATATAAGATAAAAAATAGTAAATTCAAGATTTTATTTGATTGCATAGATGGCATTCATTTACAGGATTCAAGTCAAAATTATTCTCTATTTTGCAAAGAATGCGGGGGGTGGCATGTTACGCAAATGACATGAAAACAGGGAAGTGTTGTGAAACTGCCATTAAAAAAAAATATATAAAAAAAAAAACCTGCAAGGAGCTTGGGTCAAAATTATGAGGAACCCTATTCTTGGCGATTCAGATAGGCTCATATTCTGTTTCCCCGTGACACTCCTAAAAGTTTTATATCGCATATTCTATGTATTCCAAATTAAACCATTAATTTGGTGCATATTTAGGAACTTGAACTTGAAGTAGTATTATCGCCAGTTTACGAAATGATCGCTAACTGGCCTTTCAAAAAGTACGCTCTATAGTCTATTCATACACTGTCTTTTCGATGAGTGAACACTTCGGGTTACAAAGTCGTGTCGTTGTTCATCATGTCCCCATCCAGACCGGTAATCCGACATTTTCTCCGGCTACACTTGCTCCGGGCTTGATTTCTCCAAAGGTGTAGGGGTACGGTAGGGGTAGGGGTAGGGTTTTAATTGAGTTTTAGACTAGGTTTAGGGTTAGGGTTATATGGTTAGGTCCAGGGTTGAAATTAGGAATTTGGTCAGGGTAAACTGACCGCGGGGTAATAATAATGTCGCAAGGGCATTGTGTCGTACAACTCCAAGACCAACGCCAAGCTGTCAACACAACTCTCTTTTGCTCAACCTCTATTTTTCTTTCATGTATACAGTGCATCACCAATGGGTGTTAAACGCTCCCTCCGAAGAGCAAGAAGTAGGCCTGTGCATGGAACAGATAGACTCCTCTCCCTATAAGAATCTACAATGTATAAATTACGGGGACTTTCTAAAAGTACCATGTCATTGTGATGCAGTATTAGAAGGACTACCCATTGAATTACCGCCCCTTGAAGATTGCAACAGAATTCAATTCCATCCTATTTGTATAATTGCTATTCCTTTCTACGTACAATGCTTTTAAATCTATTTACTGTTATTTTTAAATTGTAAATCATGTAAATTATTTATTCGAATGTATCGTCTGTTTGGAGCCAGAAGGGCACTAACTCTGTACAAAATAATATGAGTTAACGCCCTTCTGCCTCCAAGCAGGCGGTTTTAATTATCTACGATGTTTGATATTTAATGTAAATTGTGCACGATCCAACTTTGCTATACGATGCATGAAATTTCTAATAAATACCATTTTGAAATGAACCGAACCTAGACAACTACCCAGTAATATCTCCTAATGATCCATTATAGGCTCATGAACATCCGGACGACCAACCCAGATAATTGTCTCTAACCCATCTTTGTTTTGTTTTGTGTTTTGCATCTGAACAATTCCTATGCTGGAAAATATCCTCCTCCCTCTACGACAATACATGTATGCATCTATGTCTGGGATAATTTACACCCAGCCAACTGTAACAAACCAGACGATTTCTGCATAGGTTTACGCATTTATCATAAGGTCCAAATAACTGTCCGATTGTCCAAGGGCGGTGGCGTATCCAGCATAATGTATACTATAGTAGCCAGTATAGATGGTATACCCCCCCCCCTCGTTTTAAGGCCCATGAATTAACCCAAGGGTCCGTGTTCGTAATCGTACAAGTACGTAGTTCTGGGTAGTTGCCCTATAATTCAAATTCGTATTTATTTCATTTCCAACAGAAAGAAAAACAATGATGATTTTCAATCAAAACAGGTGTAAATTTCTCTTTCTCTGACTTGTATGCACCCGATGTGTTCATGATGGATATGATTTATTTGATATTATCTGCATGGAATATTTTGTTTGTACTGGGGGGGGGGGGCACTCAGTATATAGTGTGCGGCGGGTATGTGCCGCAGAGAAGACCCTCATTTTTACACTCAAATTTCCGTTTCAAAGCATACCATTTTTTTCTTGTTGAGAAAAAGAAGGGAGAAAACCGTTTTTTTTTTTTCATTCCGTCGTTCTGGCCGTTCTGGCCCGCACCGGCCCGTTTCGAAGAATATCATTTTTGGTGAATAGTTGAAACGAGTTTCATTCCAGGTGCTTAATTCCTCCGGGCTTTCCTCATTGCTTCCAATCCGGTTCCAATCCACCCCAGGGAATTCAGTTTTCATTCATGCGGAGCGCATGCATGCGAATTTACCCCGCTTAATATGAATACACACACCATAGACTTGCCATGACACACAGCGTATTTACATTGTAGCTAATTGGAGATTGTGGGAACCAGTTCCGCAGCATCATATTTATATTGTAATTCAGTTCCAAAGATCCCCCTTTTCCAAAATGTTAGTAGTTCCGAAGACCATCCTTTTCACGATACGCTCGTTCCGAAGCCCCCCTTTCTTGTCTTGCCAGCGGCACATACCTACCACTGTTGGGGTCGAGTGCCCCCCCCTCCCCCCCCCCCCCGGGGGTTTGTACGTGTTGATCAGACAGATTAAATATACATACAGCGTGACGCAGACGTGTAGGCTATGTTCATAACAGTTTCAGCTCAGTTTTTGCATAAAGTCAAAATATAGAAATGGTCATACCCTCGGAATATGTTTGTTTAATTCTTTGTTTTGTCTTTTTGTTTTTTTGTTTTTGTTTGTTAGACAGATGAGAATGCAAACGCAATGTATATGCATGACTTTAGTGTATCCACCATACTAGCAAAGGGAGGATTCGGCGTATATCAGTTCTCATACATTTGCAGGCCTAAAAATAATAATACATTATACATTTTTAGTAGAGCGGTGAGTGTCTCAAATTGCATTAAAAAGTAAGATATGATTTTTTTTTTTAAATCTCAGAAAGCATTCTGTACTTCCAAAGCCTACACTGCGATTGGCGTGTCCACTGCCCAGGTAAATTTCGTTCCCCTTTCTATCAATTTCTGCATAATATATACCTGGGTAATCCACCAAAAAAGCATAGCAATCCATAATATATTTTTGCACAACTATGTATGAACGTTGGAAGCAAGGCTTGCTTCTCTCCCTTTAAAAGCAAATCACAAAAAGAAAAACAATTGAAAAAAGGAAGACCAAAGAGCAGAAACAAACGAAAGTAGGAAGTAAAAAATTGTCTTGTAATTTAGTATATTTAGATATCAAGCGCTGTAATTAAGTGCTCAAGTATTCGATAAGAGATCATGTTACAGAAAGTGAAAGATTTTGAGGCGAGTTTTTATTGTATATATGTATTTATAATGGATTAATCGCATAGCAATTAATTTCATATACAAATGTGTTAGATTTGTAAAGAGTTCTATACCCTGTCTCTTAAATGGAAAATGGAAAATGTCAACGTGTTTTATACAGACAGACAGAAACGTTTAAGTTAAAGGTAAAATATAATTTAACAATTCTTTTTCAACAGAACATGGAAGTTTTCGAATTATGCATATTATTATCTTAAACTGCTTTTTAAATAAGATTCTAA
>CM046834.1:36209675-36239675 GCA_025618425.1 Heliocidaris tuberculata | reverse complement strand
TCACCTTGAAAAATTATAGACCTATCATGATGCCTCGTAATTAACCCAGAAACGAACCCATCATTCTATTGTCACCTATATGGTGTCGATTGCCAGTACATGTATAGTCTGTCAGCAGGCTAGGTCTATAATTGGATCGGAGTAAAAGAAGCAGGAGTGATGTGGATTTCTTTCCACTTTTTATGGAGGTAAAATAATTGCATTCAAGAAAAATCACCCAGCGGCATGTTTATGGTAAGAATGGCGACAGTCGTGGTTTTTATTGGTCATATGATCATAAATTCAAAGTATATAGTCCGTTTTCCTTTCATCTCCTCTTTCTGCGCAGTGAACCTCCCAGCACTCTGTTCTCTCGCCTTATATATTATCTCATCATTGTTTTTATCTCACCCGTCTCTCGCTATATTGCTTTATCTTGTCCTTTAAATATTAACCTCTTGTATAAATGTTACTTTCTTTATATCTTCTTCTCTTCTATGATAATTATAAAAAGGTCACATTGGTAGAGCTGGGTGAAGAATGCGTAAAAGTTGGCTTACTGCAGAATTTCCTGCTCGAGACAAGCGTGCTATAAAACGGGGAAACAAAGTGGAAAAATAAGTTTATTTGTATGATAGTACATGTAGTAGTATACTACGTGACTAATATCAAATTTTGCTATTATCATCATCGCAAATCATGAATATATAAGAGTAGTAGCAGGAGAAGAAAATAGTGAAAAGTATCCTACTACGACTACCACTACGATTCTACAAGAACGATTAAAATTGAGGGAAGGCTTCTATAAAGCAATTTGAAATTACTAAAGAATTCTACCCCAACATACACTCGCCACTGAAATTTTGTATATTTACCCTTCGTCTCTCGTGTGATGTGAAGTAATAATCAAATTCAAATAGACTCTGTTTATGGAGTTAATGCAAGTCATTTTATAACAAACAGTCAGTATGGTTTTACACATTAGCAACACTTACTGATATTAGTCAATATACATTACACACGCTTGTTTCAATATGTGCACTGTGTTACAATTAATCTTGTTGGAATTCAGTAATAAAATGAGCATGAGTGCATTGCATAATACAAAAGAACCCCACAACTAAAATAAAAAGAAAACAGATTGGAATTATAAGAAGATTCTAATTATTTGGAAATATAACAGTGATTCATCAAGACTTAATGAAAGTATATTTGACCTAATCTTTAAAAAAATTGTCAATTTTCCTATATTCATGTACTATTATTGAATAATTATGTTGTATTTTTTCATTAGCTACATTCTATTTGGATAATTCTAACAATTTAGTTCTTATCATTTTCTAATAATTCTGAAACTTGTAGCTTTTCTAAGTAGAAAATGTGCCTATATAAAAAAAAAACTAACTGAAAGCATTTGTGATTTTATTGCACGTAGAACAACTCCATATATGGCATATATTATATCAATTTGCAGCCTCTATTTCCTTTACATTGGCAATCTTAAATATCACTGTACACAATCGCGTTAAGTTCACATTAATATTAGTCATATAAAGACAACATTTCTTCTGGAAAATGAATAACAGAGAACATTGCATGTTTTGCACGATGAGTTCAAATATTGTAATGAACGTAATGTTCACATGCATATACACTGCATAATTTCATTAAAATACAAAAATAATACCTCTTCGAAATTCAGTTTATGGAGCATGTGTTCTCCATTTTCAGTTTGCCACAGTGGCGTATCCAGGATTCTGTATAGGGGGGGGGGAAATCTAAATACAGTGCTGTCAACTTTGGGAACTGCTTGGAGGGAGATTCATATTTTTTTATTCTCGCCAGCCCTCCAAAAGTCGCTCGGGGGGGGGGGGGGTGGCGGAATTGTTTTCACCAGCACTCCAGAAGTCGCCCGGGGGGGGGGGGGTTATCAGATCTCATGGGGTCCAGTTTTCCTCCATAATTCTCTGACAAGCAAAAAAAAAGGGGGGACAATTTTTTGGTCAAAAGTTGTCAAGGGGGCAGTCTGCCCCCTGCCCCCCCCCCCATTGGGTACGCTAGTTGTTTGCCATATGGAAGAAAACAAATACTAACATATCATTTTACACTTTCTAAATGATTGATGACATAGGCCGAATTGTTCAGAATTTTCTAGCAGTCCCATATACTAAAGAAAAAACATACAAAGTCAATTTGTTGTAATTGACAAAATGTAAAACAAAATTCTGTCTCACATGAATGGAATAGAAAGTCAAATGGGCTATGTAAATCGGACATAATTATTTATCATAATGTGGTCCAACTGTATATTGATTATACCCTTTTACCAACCTTTGAAAGCTTGCCATCATGGTCATAATTGATAACATTTACAAATATCGGTAAATATCAGACGAAGTTTAGTGTCTGTACATTAAATAATTCAGTACAATGGAGTAGCGGCATGTAGCTACAAAAAGTTTGGTAGTATTGTCCAAGTTATTATGTGCATAACTTTAAAAGATACATTCACAAGCTTACAATTAAAACTGAAATATTACACATATTGCAATATATAAGAGTACTTTCAGCAATGGAGAGTAATTATCAGCCTCGGTGTATATAAAAAGCGATTGCGGCATTCAGTATTGCATATAGATAGTTTGTTCACATTATAAGTAAAACTTTTGATCATTAGTCATTTGTCATTTTCTTTAGTATCTTTGATCCTCTGGAAATACCGCTTGGCTTCTATGCCCTTTTTGCTCTGAGCTAGCACAAGATGCTCTCCGTCGATGTACCTGGCGAACACGGGCTCGCTTCCATCGACATCGCCAACCATTCTGATGACGAGCTTGTCGTCTTCCCACAACGCCTTCATCTCCCTGTCCGACTTCTCCCATGGGATGTTTCCTTTGAACACCTCGTCGACCTTGAAGCACATCTCCTGCTTGTTCAACGGCGTCCTGGTCGCGATCTCGAACGTGTCCATGCCATCCTGCTTAATGTCGACCGTGGGGTTCACTTTGGATGCCATCGTCCGATACACCATCCCCACACCGCATGCCTTCAGAAACTTGTCCATGTTTTCACTTCTTACCAACTTCCAAGTACCACTTAGATCAACGGAAACCATGTTGGGGCCGGATTTCCTCAAAGTTCCTTCTTCCCACAAGTAGGCCTAACCAAATAGCACACAGAACTACTATGTACGGCGTGGGAGTTTACAAAGCATGTAAACATGTGTACAGTACCTATTTACTTTTTATTACCACAATTCAACTTCGATCAAGAATCAAGATAAGTGTGTTGTACAGCGCAAAACCGGAGGAGGGGTGTCACAAAAAAGTAATATACTACAACTGGGGCTTCACCTGATCTCTCCCCTTTGTCACTGAAATCCACCTTTGTAATTACTTGACGAGGTGTACAATAAATGTTTGTTCCGGTCCTATATGAAAGGCTGGCTGGTTCATTGACTGAACACTGGGCAGGTTCAATCAATAATCACATCAGCAATCAACAATACTCCACTCTGCTTGCACTTTCCATATATCTACCGAATACTGTTCTTGGCGTTGTGTTAGCGAGACGAGAAGCATGTGCATGTAAAATTCCTTTCCAATAGGGGCAACTGCGCATAATGAGTATCGTCGGCATTACGATGCCGTCTGTATATGATGCTGAGCCGGTGGATCTCCCAGGGTTTAATTTTCACCTGTGATTAGTTGCAGTATATGCATCCCTCGAAAATGTTACCCGTGTACGTAGCTGCCCGGCCTAGACGAGTTTCGTGTAGAGGCTTAGGATATCACAATCGCAACTGCAATCATAATGCAAACCCCGGTTCATATAACCGTGAAGAGATACTCTGTCATATTGGGAGAATTGGGAGAATTAATGAGCTTATCCGGACGATCGGACACGCGCTTCCGCATTTGTTTCCTGTGTCATTCAGATTTAGATCAATATATGTTTAGGCCACGGGATGTATTAATACATGTATTTGCATACACCCGTTGTTGCTCGAAGGGTTTAAAGTAAAAATGTTCTATTGTACTATACGTATACATATTTCATAAAGTCAAATGTCACCTTTTGAAGCAACTGGGTGGCGTGTAAAATATTAATTATTATTTTACAAATATAATAGTGACGGGTATCAGACAAATGAATAGCCCCAGGGTGTCGCTAGGCTGGTTCTAAAAGATATGTTGGCTCAACATGCCTAGGCCAATCAGCTAACCATTTTTAAACAAACAAGAAGAAAAGCTCCACATTTTGTTCATATTTTTCTGCAAGTATGAATACGGGTTCCTCGGACTTTCATTTCTGACCTGGTTGTAAAAAAGGAAAGAAAAGGAAAATTAATTAACAGTACAGTAATAATGATCGAAAAGCCAGTGGCGTAGATACGAACACACTTTCTATTGTTAGTGGGGGGGGGGGGCGGTATGAATAGATCATTCCCCCCCCCCCCACCCCACTAACAATGGATAATTATGCGTGTCTACGCCCGTGTGAAAAGCTGTTTTTTATTTGGCCCATTTCTCCCTTAACGATGTGACCATGTGATTTTCAGTCTTGATGAATGAATAATACATGATCATCTAAATTAAAAATACTTTTCACCTCTTTATTCAAGAAGTACGAACATGCTTTGTATCACTAAATATTTCTCATAGCTACTTCTCCAAGACAGTAAAATACATTTGGTTGGAGGAGTAGAGTTTTATTTCATTTTTCTCTTCATTTTCGTTTCCTCCACCCCGAAAGAAATGGACTTATTTTCCTGTCTCTACTTATTTTTATCTCGTCGTTTCTCATTCTCTTCCTTTCACTCCACTTTTTTTCTCTCTCTCTGTTTATCTATCTCGCGATCCTTTTGATTCTCCATCCCTTTACCCTCTGTCTTTTGTCAGTTTCAGACTACCACAAGTTATCTGTTATTTTCTATCTGGATCACCTTGTTTCCTTCTCTCTTTTTTTAGCACCGAATTCAATTTACTCCCTGTCGTGTGTTGTGAAGTTTAGGCAGTAACTCATATTTATCTGAACCAGCCTATTTTGTATGACTTTATGTATGTATGTATGTATGTATGTACTGTACGTATATATACATATAAATAATGTAAAAATAATGAAAGGAAATTCCTTTCACATTGTGTATGTCATTTCGTTACAGTCTCTCTCTCTCTATATATATATGCATACAGAGTAATAGTCTGTAACACGTTTGCAGTATACTATTCTTTGATTTAATGATCTTCGTCTGTGCGAAATGAATGGCGCCAGCATGAAGCCGTGTAGCTTTTGCTCACAACCGTAGCACCTAAAGTGCAAACGTTCGAGATTATAAGTGTTTGTAAGAAATTGTATCAAAATGCATATATATATATATATATATATTATATATATATATATACATATAGACCTATATATTTATATCTATATGTATATCTATATGTTTATGTATGTATATATATATATATATAAATAAATATATATATACATATATATATAATATAATACATTAACATATATATATATATATATATATATATATACATACATATACATATATATACATACATATATAATATATTTATATATATAATATATATATATATATACATACATGTATATATATATATATATATATATATATATATATATATATACATATATATATATATATATATGTATATATATATTTATTTATATATATATATAATATTTTTTTTTTTTTTAAGCTATTGACAATTTTTTATTTGTTAATTTGATTTGATTACACTATAGTATTATTTGATTATAATATAGAATGTGAATTTTCGAGACAATTATTTGTGAATGACTTTTTAACAGAAAGCAAAAGTCACATGGCTTTGAATAAGTATAAATTTTATTTCATAATAATTATAATGATCACACTGATGATGACGATGATAATAAAAATGATAATAGTAATGAGAGTAATAATAATAAAAGTAACAATGATGATGATGAGATAAAAAAATAAACATAATACTAATGATAATTAAAATAATAATAATAATAATAATAATGATAATAATATTAATAATAATAATGAAAATAATAATAATAATAATGATAAGAATGACAAAAATAATGATGATATATAAAGTAATGATGATAATCATAATATTACCAGTAAAAGAATGATAACTGCGCTCAAATCAACCATTTCCGTGCACACCAACTATAACAAAAGAAAATGCATATACATGTGTAGTGTTATAGTTTGGAAATTACGATATTGCTTCTTTTTTTTTAATGTGGGGAAATCTCAGTAGAACTACAGCCCACGGGACTGACAGCCCATGAGACCGACAATATCGGTCTAGTGAGCTTTCACAAATGTTGAAAGAAGGCCCAGAGACCGTCAGCCCTCGTGACATTCATGCCTCGTGGGCATTCTGTCAGTGTTTCTGAAGGTATAGACCGTACCGACATTGTCGGTCTTGTGGGCTGTCGGTCAAGTAGGCTGTCGGTCTATAGGCCTTTCGATCTACTGGGCCGTCGGTCTCGTGGGGGACTGTAGCCAAAATATATTTAGGATTTGTTCAAAATGCATTTTGTTTATGATATAATACATACTTTGAGATGTGTTCTTTAATGTTTGCTTAATTAACATTGTTTATCTATCCATATATACATTTTCTCCAGTGATTTTACATTAATGTTAGAGTTAATCGTAAGTCCCTCTTTATATACTTTCAAACGTAAACTGAAGGAACTGCTGTTTAAAACATATCTTGATGATGTCAATGTATAACTTTTACTTGCAAGCGTATTGGGTTTGGCTGAATTATAAATCATCCTTACTTTTTTTTATATCCGAGAGTGCGACGGCTGACACAATCCGCTTGTTCATGTCGTTATTTATATTTATGTATGTATAAATTATGTATGTACAGATGTAGTCATTTTTTATTATCCGTATTGTTCATTTACCAGCTGAGCACCCATTGTACAATAATTTATGTAAATTTGTCTACATTGTAAGAAAAGGAAAGAAAATTTAAACAACACAACTGCATGTTTTCTTTTTTCTTAACCTTTTTTATTTTCTGATTTATTTGGATTGGTCATTATTCATATCCATTCATTCATTCATTACCACAAATTATTTCACCGGGGCCTACAGCTTTACAAGCTTGCTTTCATGAAGGTCCCATCATATTTCTCTCAGTTAAATCAGTACTCTATATTGACCACATACCTTTATGTTATTTATGTACATGACATGTATCCTTGATTGTAATTTCATCACAAACAAAAATTTGTACTTTATTTTTGAAATGTAACTGTAACATGAGAAATATGAAAATAAATGAAACGAAACGAAACGAAACACGTTCAATATTTAAAAGGAAAACACAAGATACTATGAGTAATTTCATTTCTCATTGTGTCTTACCAGTTATCTATCAATCCCATTCTACTATAAACTCATTCATTCATTCTTGTGTACACAATTTAGTGTACTAAGAACATGAAGAAGACACGTTAAAACTAATTTGGTTGAAAATGGTATATCATTTTTTTGTAGTTTTCACAGTTTAATTATGTATTTCCATTACGATGTGCTCTATAGCACCATTCTCATTCTCACCCTTTGACAGACATATTAACAGTGCATAAATCGAACAGAGATTTTATTGAGTCAATGTCTTAAAAACGTAAATTAATGATTGAATCATTTTCCAAATAATACCAAATACGAAACACCAACAATATATATTATTATGATGTTATCTTTAATCCATAATCTAGGATATATGCGTTTTTGCATATTATTCCAATGTTTCCGTGACGCTTCTTTGTTATCTAAGACATGTTGGAAAGTAAATAATATTTGTTTTAAACGTTTACCAAATGAATATTCTAAGATATCCTTGTGGTAAAATATTTTTGGAGAAAGACTAATAAGCCTTCGATTTTAGGATCCTCAAAGTGTTTTAAGTTATTATTTGATTTTACGATGAAGACGATGAATCAACAATTTGTTTGTCATTATTTCATTCTTTGTTAAACGAAATGTAATTAATAATAATAATAATAATAATTGTTTCTTATTAAGCGCTTTTCCAGAAAACTGATCAGAGCGCTATTACAGCACAAAAATAACATACATAACATAGCAAATAGTAATAGAAATACATGTAGTAATTATGGACATACAAAGAATCATGAAGAATTGAAAGATATTTAAATATTCATTAACAGTGATATTATCAGCCTTATCGTCTGCTGAGAGTCAAAAAGATATTATCACCACTCTGGTTCACAACAAACGATATGAACTGGATTAATTATGACGGGAAAAGTTGGGATTTGAGTTTCTTTTAGAAAGTTTCTTCTGAATCACATAGGCGGAGATGTTGTGGTAGAGTGTTCCAGATGGCCGGTCCAGCATATGAGAATGACTGCCTTGGTATTGGTGCGTGGGATATGAAGTAATGTTTTATCGTTTTGTGAACGGAGATGGTATCTTCAGAAGCTGTAGGGGTAGTAACTAAGTTCAACAGATACCGTGGAGCAGTATTCTTCCTGCACTTGTATACCAAAAGGGCTAGTTTGAATTCAATTCGTTCTTTGATAGGAAGCCAGTGTAACTGTTTCAACAAAGGAGCACTGGGCTTTCTTTTCTTTGCACCAAGCATCAGACGAGCCGCTCGATTTTGAATTTTCTGAAGTCTTTTCACATGGCCAGCATTCACATTTGCCAGCAGAGAATTTCCATAGTCAAGCCTGCTCAAAACAAGAGAGCGCACTGCATGATTACATGCGTCACCTGTAAGGTACTTTCTAACATGAGATATGTTTCTCAGGTGGAAGTTCGCTATCTGGCACACTCTACGAACTTGCTCTGACAGTGACAGAGTCTGTTCAAAATAAACACCAAGATTTTTCACAGTGGTTGATGCGTCAACAGTAGTGTGTCCGATCTGAAGGCTCAAATCTCCTGTGGGACGTAGTCTACTGGATGACATCACTAATTACAATACAAAGTATTACCATGGCATGATTGCCATTAATAAACCTTGTCAATTTTCATCATTAATTATTATAACAATGTAAATTTCCTAAATTATTTTTATCAATGATTTTAACATTAATTTCATAAAGATACCAGAAACTTTAATTGGCATTGCTATCTTCACAATTTGTTTTATTTTGCCTTTCCTTCTAATCTCGTCCAAATCTTGTGATTGCAAATTCAGAAGTAGTTGCTGTAAGTCATCTAGTGATGATACATTAGATGACTAGGCTTAATTTCTTCCTGAGGACTTTGCCACAGCTCACCAACTCCTTCAGAAAGTTAAGATTTATATCTTTATTCTCTTCGTTACGGAAGCGATGAATATTTGGGCACTGAACCTTAACAACTAAGCAATCATACCGTCTCAAAAGAGAAGCATGTCGCTGATTTAATACTCCGAATTTGCTTTGATGTTGGAAAAATGCATCCTCCCTAATCCGACACATAATTCAAAATTCATGACTGCCTCAATCCTTCAACATTTTCTCCACCCCTGCATTATTCGATTTACAAACATCGATTCTGTACCGACAATAATCCTTCTACTTTTCTCCCCCCCCCCACCCCTCTCTCTCTCTCTCTCTTTCCGTTCTCTATCTCAATAGCTCATTTTTCTTATATCCTTAATTATCATCTCCCCCCCCCCTCTCTCTCTCCTCTCTTATACATTTATCTCTCATCTTTCTCATAAACTCTATCTTCTGTCTCTTTCTCCTCTCACTTCACTTTTCCTTTCTCTCTCTCTCTCTCTCTCTCTCTCTCTTTCTCTATTTTTCTTCTGTATTCCCCTCTCTTCTTGTTTCCCATTACATTCTATCTACAATTATCTCCTTTATCCATTACACTTTTCCAATCTTTATTTCTATCTTACTTTTACTTTTCATTTCTGACTTTCCTTACATTTTAATCTTCTCCATCTACTCATCGCGATCTAGCGGTTCTGTTTCCTTCAGACCCGTCATTTTATCTATCTATCTAGCTTTGTCCTTCTCAATCATTTTCTATCTCTTCCCCAAATCGTATAATGTTTGATAAGATATGGGACTGGTGTGTTTCTGACAGTCTAATCTCCATGATACCAGTTTGATTGATGAACACCCGCTCCACCACTAATGACCTTTCAGATGTCATGAAAATTCATGAAGTAATTTCATGTTTTCATGTTCGCCAGTAACCGCTGAAATACATTTCCTTAATCTCATAGGATAGCTTTTATCTCGCACATAAAACTGAAAGAGAAATATGAAAGTCAATGGACAAAATATGTCGGTAAAAAAATTGTCATGACTAGTATATTAAAAGTGTGACATTATGATAATGGGATTAAGTTTAGAATGTTGGTTAGACGATAATGTTTGGTCAAAACTTATTTTCATTTATTTATTCATTTTAATTAAATATTAAACATATTACACATCACTACAGGATATATTAATTTTCTTGTCGAAAAGGAAAACCCACGATCAATCTCTAATATCTCAATAACGAAAATTCATTGCTAAATTCAATATGCTGGCATGAAAGCTTATTGTATTCCTTTGAGTGTAATTGGTCATATATTCTGAAATGAAAATAGACAATGAAGCACAGATCTGCATGTTTCCTGTGATAATTTTGTCAAAATTCATGCTTGCCCAAATTTAGGTGTTGAATGATTATTTTAATAATAAAACATTTTTGAATGTTCAATGTGCTGGGGCTCCATCCTGCATCTAAGAAGATACTGCATGTTTCTGTTCTAAATGTCGTGTGTTTTTTTTTAATCAACGAACATTGGTATTCTCAGCTCATGTACTGTCCGTGGGTCTCACAAGAATGAAATGTCCCTCCCCTACAACAGATTATTTTCTTCTTCATTGGCAACATTTGTGTTAATTTTCTGAGACCTTGCTATCTTTTCTTAGACACTGGTTTTAGGTATTCATTTTCAATAAAGATCAAGCTTTTGGTTGGCAAACCTGTCAATTACAGAGCGTGTGATTCAACAAAACAATCCTGTCTTCTTACGACTTATGAGTCGTTTTGTATTTAAACCCCCTCAATTCTAATTTTCGTATCACTATTGGACTTGTTCAAGAAATTATTTTTCCGTCACAATATTTGTTATATGAATGGCCTCTTTATTTTTGCTCTAAGATGTATATTTAAGCGAGAAATTATGCATCAACGATGCATTGTGACCATTCAACAAAATTTAGGGCAGATCCATCCATCCATCCAAAATGACAAATTTGACATGTCTGCATGGGGAACACTCTGTTGCTTAGCAAGCAGTGAACAACGGTTCCTTAATTGATTAACGTATCTAATGCACTTCATGATCACGTGGTTGCGGTTTACCTATCTTTTGTGATTGTGAAGAAACGTAGGGTTAGACATTGATGTTTTCTTTTAAGACTTGTACAAATATTAATGAATTACAAAAACAATTAAATATAAACGTTGTTGCTAATCAAAAGTTTGGATCAAATTTGTGTATAATTCCATTCAATCTTGGGCAAAAAGATGTCATTAAAACGGTATTTTGGGACATTAATAAGATTTGGGGGAATACTTTTTTTTAGGTTTCATGACTTTGACAAATCTAGACAAAGCATACCAAAGTTTTTAAAGTATCACTTTAATATGGAGGATATACTTTATTATATTACAAAAAAGAGATTACTTTTTGGAATAAACACATTTTCTCCACCAAGATAAATTAACACAATGATTCTAAAGAAAAAATGAGTAATGCACTACATATTGCACATAAAAGAGACACATCACAACCTGAGAATTCATATCATTAGGAGGCATAAAATCATCCCGGAAGAACTAAGCGAGAAATTCAAATGGGCAACAATATCACTGAAGAACAGTTATTATACATCTATTATCATAATATTACACGCAATATAACATGCTACTGCACGTGCACTGTATTCCATTTGACGTAAGGATCTTTTTCATTGTGAATTGAGCAGATAATAATAGTAACTTCAAAGAAATAAGACTAGGGAAATGAATCGAGAAAGAGAGAGAGAGTGTGTGTGTGTGTGTGTGTAATTGGTTTTTACAGACGTGTATCAATCAGATATGATTATTTACGTCTGGGGACCGACCTTTAACGTCACCATCCGAAAGACGTGACTCAGTTTCGAACCTGGGTCCGCTGAATCAGTTTATAACTTCCACTGTTAGCTGGATTACAGGCGCACGCCACAACGCCCAGAGAGGTGAGCATTTGCAGCTTATATACTCTGATGACCTGCAAATATATTGGATTTCAGATTTATAGGTATAGATGTTAGCACGTATCTTTCTTTTTTCATTTAATTTATGGACTGTTACTCTTTTTTCTTGAAACAGGATTCTAGGGCAAACAAGCCATGCTTACTTGATAGATGCCTCCACCTATTGTTTTCCTTTACATTTACAATGTTTACATTATACCAATTATCGCTTTATCATTGTAAATCATAACTAAGTCCATTGAATTGTGACCTGTTATATCTATGAATAAAGCTTTTCACTAGTTGCTGTTTTGTCCCCACTTTCAGATTATGTCTTTTGGAACGGATTAATCTCCTTCTTCATGACATTTAGAAGAGAACTTTCTAGAACTTCAGCAAAGTGACCTCGAAAAGGATGTACCTGGGATTAATCCCTAATAGTTTTACATTGCTACTAAAGCACTAGACATTCATGTTAACGAAAAAGGCCCCACATTCATTAATAAATCGGAGCTACATCCTGGGTTGGGGACCTCGGTAATTGAGCTCCATGTGCTTTCGTACAAAGACATTAACTTGGTATCAAACCATTAATGAGCTGAGACGAATCGAGGTTGTGTGTTATAATAATGGCGCAATAGTGGCCAATCTAACACAATTAGTTTTAGTCTATCGTAAGAAGGTTTGTAATTGAAAATAGGATCTTGCAGTAGCCGTGATACAAATGCTATATACATTATATAGGTCGAGAAGTCACAAGGGAATGGGTGTATAATCACAGTGTCTCTCTTATTCAGAGGCCCTGGCCGCGGTGAGAAAGGTTTCAAGAAATTTGTAGGTTAAATAAGCGGCCAGATCAAACCCACACCCAAACATTCCTTGGTACAGTATATTTAAGTTCACATCATTTAAGTTTATTCCTCTTATAAAAAAGTAACAATAATTAAAAAAAATAAGAATACAGTTAAATACCTACGTAAACACAGTACGTGTGTATTAAACGTACAGACCTACATAACGCCCATTTGTCCTTATTGTCATGAGTTAAAGTCAACAGTAGATTCAGATGGCATGATAATATGAAACCATGTAAAACAAGGAAACGGGAGTAAACGAAGGTATCTTTTTGCTATTCCACAAAATTTTAATCTTTATACACCAATATCCACTATACTGCTTTACAATCTGTTATGAGGCTTAGTGATTCCGTGCAGTAAGCAGACAATAACCCAAATGGATGATTACGAGGAAAATTGGACATTTTCATCATCACGATTAAGAGGATGGGCGAATCAAGACTTTCTAGGGCATCGTGACATTTCTTTGGGGTGCCTGGATCATGATGGGCGTAGAGGTATACATTTCATCGAAGATGCATCACAAAAACATTCATGTGGTGCGAAGTTATGGAACAATCCCATCCAACCCGTCGCCCCATGGGTATCGCGATCGAATCGCGATACTCCTCTTTAAGAATTGTCGTCTGCAACGGAAATGCGCGGGAGTCTTGGCCGAAACGGCGAGGAAGCGCAACGGGGTATTGCTTCCGACCGGCTAGCAATTTGGCTGACTGGGAACGTCCCAGATACCCATCAAGACGAACCCTTCCCCGAACACGAAGACAGAGCACAATTGTGCCAATGAACTATTTTCTTCCAAATTGGAATAGGAGGCGACATGGAGTTCATCACCCGGGCAGTTGGGCAACCAGTATGCTTTTATGCATGAATGAACTTTTGAACTGCCACATTGCTTGCAGCCATTTGGACACCACGACGCTCTTTGATTAAGATGATCGATGAGTCCCATGTGATGACCAATGTTAGTCTAATAAGGGTCATTGATGGTCAACACCCGTCATGAACATCCTCCCCATGGCGATTGTGCGAACGGACAAACAACCGTTGTGGGACACGGCTGCTTGCCTTTCATGATAGAATTGAAAAGGATGTCGCAAGTAAAGAGTGATTATTTCGATATCAATATCTGATTACTTAATATCTTATTTAGATCTTTAATAAAAGAGAATAACTTCAGGTGACATACAACGAAATTTAAAATGGCGAATAAGTATATGACGCAACTAAAAAAAATAAATCAAAATCTTATGATCTGCCACATTGCTTAGCAGCATATTGTCTCTTTGACTAATACGGCACTTTATGATATATTGTTGAAAAAAAACCTTCCTCTACAATTATATAAGACTTGTATATATAAAGATTCTAGTAAAATATAATCACAAAATACACCATTTAGACAAGCAATTCAACAAGACGATTTCCTTTTAAGAAAAAAATGGTAACATAAAGTAAAATACCGCATTTATGGTGCAAACAAATTCTCTCGTACGCGCACCGCATACGTACACACTTTCTACAAAAACCCACAGCCACACGCCTCACCTTCTTATTCTTCTTCCCACCCATTCCACCCCCCCCCCCCCCCACCCCGGGGGTACTCGGATTTTATTTATTTTTTGGTTGTTGTTTTTTGATGGGAGTGTGAGGCCCGGACCTTGAACCCCTAACCCATCTTTATTGGCAAATTTTCAGAAAAGGGGTACCCATGTTTAGGGATTTCTCGCAACTAGACCCATGTTTAGGGATTTGTCGTAAAAACTGGACCCTACTTTTCGCGGATTTTCACGGTGCAGAAGATCAGGCCAGGCTTAGTTCGTCCGGGACATCGACACGTACGGGTACCGGTATGCGTGTAGTAGTTTACGTACCGGAGATTTTGAGAAATTTTGGCGAGTTTTCTTACATTTCTTTCTTCAGACCTCAAGAAATGGATTGAAAAAATCCTTTGTTTTCAGTTTCATTGCAAGTGCTCACAATCACACAGGTTATACTAAGCTTGAGTATACAGACTTTATTGACAAAAATGCATTTAAAATTAACTAAACTTCGTTTCAAAATTTTGCATCGTCATATTAGGTGGGCCGCAAACGGCAATCTAAGTTGAGTCAAGTGTAGTTTTATCAATGTTGACAGTAAATGGATAATACAATGAATTATAGAATATATTCAAATGTTCAAGAGCCATAAAATTATTATTAATTATGGTTACTTCTATCCACTCATAGCTTAAAAAGTTGGCAATTGTTCGTCAACTCTCTAATGTAACATTTTAAATTTTTCAGAGTTCCTTCCAGAATACTGAATTCCTTGAGCTATGTTTGAAGGAGATACTTTAAATATGCGCCCCTGGAAACGAGCCTTGTCATGATTCCTCTTTAGTCTCTACTCTTTCAAACCTTAACGCTAAAAATAAGTCACGCCAAATATAAATAAAGAGAGAAATTGCCGGGAATGAGCTCACTTTGATCATTACCCTACAGCCAAGAAGTTCAAATCACTCGAGGGTGGATTGTTTTCTTTCTCGAAATCAAAAGAAGAATAAATTTCTATAAAATCGAAGGATTTGTCAATTTTTGTCTCCATTCCATCAATAATAAGTGTTATGTGGGGCGTACTGTCTTGAGGCTATCCGGCTCCATTCCAAATTTCTGCTTCCTCTTCTTATCATACCGGTTTAAACATGAAAATGAAAACACCAGGTGCAGAGATATAGTTCGTGGAGAGGACTAAATAAGTTAAGTGTTCTATTGATGCTTTTTGATTATTTTGGGGAATGCTGAAAAAGAGAACAATGCCCGGAGATTAAAAGAAGAGACGTGCTCATTTAGGTTTAGTTATCCTCATAACAAGTTAAGGGTAAGAAAGAATTAAAAGTACACGTCTCATTGAGTTCGTGATATTGTCTTCATTTTCCTTTCGCTATAATTGATTGGGAAAAGTACAAACATGGATCTGAAGAAGCCGGTGATCGTTCCTATGACGTTAGCTGACTGTAAAATTTTATACTAGGGTCAAAGATCTAGTGAAAAGTGCAATTTTGTTTCGAATAAAGACCAAGGTGATAATCACTGTCGGCAATGACTGTCGGCAAATCCGTACAATTCTTGTTCATCTTTTTTAATGGAAAAAGAGGAGTAAATAAATATAAGAAAATGATTTCAGAATTGATCACACAAAGGGTGTAAGGAGAACCAAGAGCCTGTGAGCAAATGTTGAGGAAGCCACCCCTTGAAAAAAAAAAGTGGTCTGCCAAAGAAATAATGGCTGGATATAAGGTATTATATGTTTTTGAACTAATAATTGCGTCGGATATACCGCTAAAACATTCAATGCAATCCTAAAAGTGTATTGAAAAACTTTTTTTTAATTTCACATAAATAGGCAACGACGACTTGAAGATAAAAATACACTCACGTGAAGAAAATATCGCACAAACCGATAAAAGAGTGTTATTATGCCTATCCGCTCACTGGTAACCATAGTAACCTTTAGGTTTAACAGAAAGATGGTACTTGTTATCAAACCTGAAGACCTATGCTGACAAAAATAGAAGGGTTAATATGGTCACGACACATTCAGAAAGTCGTGCCCTGGCTTTTTCGATCAAGTTCATTGCTGTCTCAACTCTTTTTTCAAAAACCATTCTGGGAAGATTGGTTATTCTCAGATTGGCAATCAGACGATAGAATTTGTTTTGCAGACTACAAAGGAATATTGATTCCTTTGCCGCCACGACAGGTAAGGATGTCTCACTGCCCCGAGTGGAAAAGGTTATATGAATAGATTCCTCGAAATACTCTGAATGACGCAGGCAATCATGTTCGGTTTTTAAAAAGTACATCTTACGCTCTTTCAAATCATCTCTCCAGAAAAACAATATCAATTTGAACAATCGTATTGAGATTACTTCAAATGCCTACACCAAGGAAAGTTGTACGATGATTCAGCTTAAGGGCGATTCCGTGCAGAGTGTCCCGTACTACATATTTTTTATGCCTTTTTTCAACATATTTCATCCAAAAATAATGAGTATATTGATACGACTGCTGAATAATGGCTTTTTCTGGTATCACCACCTATAGACATGGTCATAATTATCAAGACATTTTTCACTTATGGATGAAATATATTGATCAATGTCACATGCAGTACGGGACACTCTGCACGGAATCGCCCTTGATCAAAATACTTGCACGGTCTAAACTACTAGCCACTCGATCCGCATCATCACAAACGTTCACGTAATTAAATAGTCCAAACATTGAGAGAAATAATGATCGTAATCACACAAAATGTCAATAAATCCGGCAGGAAGAGGTGGGATCTCGAAGGTGGATTGGGTATAGCTTACTGGGGATATACTTCACCGTCGATGACGCGTGCATCCAGTGACAGATCCAGGATGGACTAAGGGGCACCTTCCCCGCCTCCCCCTTTCCCCCTCCTCCGAACAAAAATCTACTATAATTTTACACAAACTTGTGGCGTGTCCCCTCCGGCGAATTTGCTAACCCTTTTTTTTCTCTAGTGGGATTTTTATTTTAAATCCTGGATCAGCCTATGGCTGGCCTTGGTAGAATTAATAACCGACTCGTTATTTTCAACTGACAGACCCAGTGTGTGCCTAAAAATTACATTTCGTACAGCAAAAGTGGGTCGCGCTCTCAACCGAAATCTTCGTTTACGTCTGGTGGGAGCTAGTACAAAGTAGTAGATTAATCTTCTTACTATACATTAGTAAGAGAGCTCAAAGTACGTTAACTCGCAGTGTGTTAAGGTATATCAGTTAACGCCCTTATGGCTTTCAGCAGACGGGTTTCTCTCTGGTTGGTATTCAAGTTGATCGAACGATCTTTTCTTGCCCTGGATGGAGAGTAGACACTTCTCTGCTTGGTTTGCTTGGATGCTGCCAGCAATGAGAAACATGGATCTCTTCGAGCATGCCCTAACAACTTCATCAACAACTTCTTCCCCTCTTTTCGCGCCCTTTATCAGCACGACCATGAAAAGTATGTCACTTGATTCGTATTGATCTGGGCCAACACTTCTCATTGGCCCCATAGTCTACGGTTGCAGTCTCCTTAGTGTAGGAAAGCCAAAAGGAAGCCGTGAAGGGCTTCAAAGAAGCACGAGTGTCAATGAATAAGCCAAATATCTGCACATTTCTTGCGTATACCCGGGCTCAAAAATACTCTGCATCTGCAGGCCGTGCCAGAAAAAAGTTCACAGTCGGAAAAAGTCTCCCCCCCCCCCCAAAAAAAAAAATATTTCAAAATATTGGAAGCGAACTTTCATTTATGTGGATAGCTTAGGGTCTCTGCTATTAAATGACACCTTCAGATTTGGCGATATTTTCCGCTCGAGTGAGCAAATGCCACTTTCTTGAAAATTTGCAATCCAGACTTGACGAGAAATGGCTATTTTGTTCTGGCTGGTATCAGCAAAGTTGAGAGTTATGAAAAGGCTTAGAAATTTTCATAATTTGATCAATGATAGAAAACTGATGAAAAGGGTTTGTTCTCTGTATGTACTTTCATACCTCATAAACATTGTTATGCTTCACTGAGCAATTAACTACTTTATTTAGTGTTTTGAAATATTAGTTTTGGCAAGTTTTTAATTCAAGCTGGCTTTCTTAGCCAGGTTTTGATGGGATATGTCAGGACATAAAGAAAACAAAGCCTATTCTATCATAAATTGCCTTTTTAATGATAAGAATGAGAATATGAAAGTTTCTAAGCTTTTTAAAGACTTTTAACTTTGCTGATACCATCCAGAAACAATATAATTTTTATTTGTCAACCATGGATTTTGCACTATATCGCAACAATAGCTTTTGCTCACTAAGCCTATAATATCGTTGGATTTTTTTTTCGGTAATTTGATAGAAAAGACCCTAAGCTATGCATAGGTATGAAAATTTCATGAAAATATTTTGAAATGTACATATTGGGAGACTCTTTTCAACTGTCAACTTTTTTGGGAAGCGCTGTATAGCAATACATTAACTTTCCCATTGTTTAGTCCCGAAGCTTATTCATTTTTTTTTTTTAAATTAAGCAAACCAGGTACGAATGGATAATCGAAGGGATTTTGTGTAAAATAAAACTGTTTCATGTTTCCATTTCATAAGAAAAGACGAATTATTTCTTTTGTAAACAATTTTTAAGGCATTACTCCCAGTGTTAAAGATCGTTGCTCGATCTGTAATGAAAATCACAAGTCAGAAAAAATTGGAACAAGCGGGATTCGAACCTGTCATCAACTTTTTGCTGGGCAGCGACTTAATCACCAGGCTATTCTGGTTCACGGCCAACTCACGATGAACTGGAATAAAATACCCAAGATCTTCTTCTTTCTGACTCTTTAATATTCAACTCTCCGCCATGGACAATAGTTAGTAAATGAAGAAGCTTAAGGGGAGGAATTTTAGTTTGTAAACAATTTTTTTAGGCATTACTCCCAGTGTTAAAGATCGTATGCTCGATCTGTAATGAAAATCACAAGCCAGAAAAAACTGGAACCAGCGGGATTTGAATCTGTCATCTACTGCTTGCCAGGCAGCAACTTAACCACCAGGCTATTCTGGTTCACGGCCAAGTCACCATGAACTGGAATCATATACCCAAGAAGTATTTCTTGTCAGCAAAAATTTAACATGAAAAAATGCATGAATATATAATCTAGTAAGCTAATGTTAAAAACAAAGCATTAAATAAAAGAGTAAATACAGTTATTACTTTAGCTCTTTAGTGCTGTTTTATATGACAATGATTTTTTTTTTTTATTGTTTATGGACGACTCAAAAACATTTTGTAGTAAAATATGTATATCTCAACAACAAAAAGAACAAGAAGAAGAAATGCAGACAAAAAAATTGGAAATAAATAGTGATGAAAGGTTGGGCTGGTTTTATTTTTTCACAATTTCTTTGAGGTAAAAAAATAATTGAATAAAAAGATTCCACATATTTCATTACTCATCTTCGTACATCTTTGGTAACAAAGAAACTCTATAAAATTAATGATTTTCTCATGGGAGAAAAAGACCTGAAATTTCATTTATAGTTTCCATGTATCTTATTTTCCTTGAGTTTGCTTTAGAAGTCTTCAGTGGTAGACTACATATTAATCAACGAAGCAAAATTTAGAAATTACCCGTCGCCTGCACATAATCAGCAAGTGTAGCATATCTCATGCTTGGCATGAGTATCAAGTTCGATATAGCGCATAGTCGATCTTCCACATGGTGACGAGTAGGTAAAGATAACACCCAAAAGGCCGAAAGCATTATCACACGACATGGTTCGAGATGTCCAGCATGTTTTCCAGCCAAGACATTTTGCACACAAGTCCTTGTCCTTCTGATAAAAAAGAGGGAACAAGAGTGAACGAATCGACCCGGATATTTCCACACACATTCCTTTCCGAAAGATACCTCCAAAGCTATAATTGCGGTAAACAATGCACAGGTATAAAATTATTTGTGTGTGCGTGTGCGTGAGGGTGGGTGCGTGTGTGGGTGTGGGTGTGTGTGTGTGTGTGTGAGTTGACGCTAGGTTTTATGGTTAAAAGTATTGCTGGCAAGTAAACAATCGAGGTGAAGAATGAAATTTGCAGTTAAAATTCTGTTGTACCGAGATACTTTTTAATGCGACTGAGCGTTAAAATTTGACAAAGTTCACCAATAGACCTGTTTACTAAGTTTATGCATACTTCTTAAACAAAAGTTTCTCTTGACAACCCAAAAGCTTGCCAGAGGCTTGCCCGACATAGCAACAGCTAATGTAAGCAAAATGGATTCTATCCATAGTGATGCCATTATGCAAAGCAGGTGCATTGCATAGTTGGTAACTAAGGATTCTGTAGAGAAATATGCATAAACTGAAATACATTAGTAACCAGGTCTATTTTATATTCTCTATCCTCTCATTTAACTATTTGAAACTACCATACCTTTACATGGCGTACAATAGTTGCAGTACATTTGCTTATTATGTTTATGCCCTAACTCTTCGCCCCATCTTCTCATCTTATATAAAACTTTCTCAAAAGTGAGATGTGCTTCGGTGCAGGTCTACTTAAAACAAAATACCACATTAACTCTTTCATTTCGACCCAAAGACATAGAAATGTATGTGAGGGATTTTCTTGTCGCTTGTGAAACTAGTTTTAGTTGGCGCCAGTTTAAGAAATAAAAGGGCAGTTCTATTCATCATTCTCGATGAATTCCAATACATCCAAGTAGTCTCATAACGGATTAAATATGCATTCATCACTACAAGCCTCGTTAGATAGAAATGAACTAGAATCGTGTGAATTAGTAATGAAAATGGTAACTAGAGAAACTCTAAGAAAGTCACGACATGCTATAGGCCTGTGGCGAAACTTTATTACATGACTCATGGGTGATCTTTTGCAAAGATACCAAGTAAGTATTACATCAGTAGACCCCTACTCGTATTTTCTCAATGATTCAACAAGAAGATCTTAAATTTTCCTCTAATACAACGGCTACGGAGTTTATACGAAAAGGTTGAATAGGTTGGAAGGGTTGATGGTTTATTTTACCTGACTGCTAAGAAAGCATGTGTATGCTTGTAAGTAAGCAACAAGGGGACAGACGGCTTTAAAGGGAAATCCAACCTTAATAGCAAGTTGCTTTGAAAGAAAGAGGAAAAATCAGAGAAGTAGATTGGTGAAAGTTTGAACGAAATCGGACAAGCAATAAGAAAGTTATGAATTTTTGAAAGTTGTAATCACTATGCATATGGGAATTTCAAATTGGCCGAATAGGTAATGTCACTGTGATGTAGCTGTGGACAACTCCCCCATTCGCTCTAACACACAAAATGACCAAAATGTCATTTTTTTTTCAAAATACATTACTCAGTGGGATCTTTTCGTTAATGAGGACCTATAACAATATGCTATCTCCAATATATTTTGAGTACTGCCCCGAGGGTAAAAGCGCCTCGAAGAAAACCGCAAATTAATGATATTTTTGTGTACGACAAATGGGAGAGTTGTCCACAAAAATGTCACAATTGACTCACCAAATTGCCAATTTGAGATTTGCATAGATGTAGTGATCTCATTTTTCAAACATCCATAACTTTCTTAGTCCTTGTCCGATTTCTTTCAAACTTTCACCATCCTGTTTTTCTTATTTTTCTGCTTTCATACAAATCATCTTATTTCCAAGGTTGGATTGCCCTTTAAGTCCTCTTCGAGGGACTTGGTAATGAGGATAAATGCCTTACCAAAGGGCACTAGCGCATTCACTTGATTTCGAACCCGGGTTCTCCCAGTTACGAGACCACTGCTCTACCACTGAGCCATCCCGCCTCCTCTCCTACACACACAGAAAAAAGCTCGCAAATCAAACCCTTACTGAAAGGTAATTCAAAACGAAAACCATGGTATTCTATTTGCAAGATCATTTGACAATTTGGTGTGACATTATCCAGCTAATACTCATCATCCTTTATAAAAAAAAAAATTAAAAAAAAAACAACCCCAAAACAATGCCATTTCCGGATTTCACAAACTATATTCGTTGATGCATATCAATTCATCAGGGCATCATGCCTACTACAACAATCACTCTCCAAGGTTTCGAGATATCAAAATGAGAATTGAAATAGACATTGTTCCGGGAATTAAAAGCACCATTGGGTGCCTTGGAGACACAAAAACGATGACTAATCAAAATTGATCGCTTTCATATCGCGATGAATGGTCATTATTAAATTGCTACTCAAGCGCTACCGTTTGAATTAAATTTTTTATGACGAGTGCTGACTGAATTTTAAGCGCCAAGCCGCATGTAGTTCCAATGCTGTATCGGTGCCTGTGGCTATTTTATTTCGGCTTCTAAAATAGGCACGTCTTGTAGAATGATCTTCATATCAAATTAGCTACAAGTTCTCTACCCACATCCTCTACTATCTTCTCTCTCCTCTACCTTTCAGCTGACCTGCTTTCATGCTTCCCTTTTTTTGCTCTCTTTCTTTCTTACCCCAGCTCTATATTTATCTACAACTATCTTCATTTCCAACTTGGATCATGTCGAGACAACATTAGCGTCTACCCTTGATTATAAATATTTGAAAGATAACAAAGATTTTACTCTAATTTAAGAAAATACTGAATTGAATGACGTGCGCCTTTACAAAACACCACATTAATTCACATCAGAAGATATTGAATATTTGTCTGCGATACACACAAAAAATTTGCCATGAGATTCATCATGAAAATTATATAATTAATCTAACATCATCTGTTTACCTGGGCCCTGCTTCATAAAACTTGTCATCAATGACAAGTTGCAATAACTGTTATAAGCTACTGAAATCCTTGCATCTGATTGGCTGAGAGCAAATTTGTCGGTAAAAATCACTGACAAGACACTTGATGAAACGTCCCCCTGGTCTACAGACAAGATATACTCATCAGCCGTAGGTATGAAGTGACTAAGATTTATTTCATCCTTATATTAAAAAAGTAGTAAATTTACCATTACTTAAAATATTGATAACTGAGAAAATCATTTATGCTTGAAAATGGAATTCCTATTCCTGCTAATTGAATAAATAAGAGATATCAACTCGAAAGAACCCGCAAAAATGGAAAAGTGGTGATCGTTTATCAATGGCGTTCATGTCCTCCTTGGCTGCATGGTAAATGATGCGATATATTCTTGTGATGCTCTGTTCAACTTATTTTCATTAGGGGGTAAATATTCTTTAAACTTTTTCCAAAATGGTCAAATTTTGACACAAAAAGAAAATTTGAAAATTACCGTTATTGATAAGAATTTTACAGGATAATTCTGAAGCTACTTCCTTTTTAAACTTTCTTTTTATGTCATGAAGCTCGATAACTCCTTCTTTTTTATCGTGTCTCTGTCTTTTCCTTTCTGTCTCTCTGTTTATCTTTGTTTTGTTTTTCCGCTCTCTCTCTCTCTGGTTTACATATCATCACGTGACAGTGTTATTAAATCTGTAATTTTTCGACCGTAAAACTATTTTTTTTTTCGTTAACCAAGATTTCATGTACATTTCGATATGGCTTGCTATCTTCTCTGCGTTGTACTGTCTACCAATCTAGTTCAGGAGGTCATAGGCCCCGCTGCCATTTTGGATATTTTCGTAAGCTTTCTATTCACGTTTTATATCAGCCAAAGAGCTCTACCCTTTCTCTCCTTTTACACTTTTTTTTAATGTTTCTCCATCTCTCTGTCTCCCGTTATCTATTGTATGCCCCTTTCTCTCCCTCTCTCTAAAACTAGGTCTGGGTTATATATCACCACGTGACATTGTTATTCAATCTGAAACTTTCTTTTTTCAATCTTCAAACTTTTATTTCTTTTTCGTCAACCAAGATTTCATGTACATTTCTATATAGCTTGCTATCTTCTCTGCGTTTCCTGTCTGCCAATCTAGTTCAGGGGGTCATAGGCCCCGCCGCCATTTTGGGTATTTTTCAACCCCATTAGATTGTGACGCCATAAACTCCAAGCTCCCACGTACGTGATGGTAACCGAGACGGGCTCTCCGCCGGTCGACCACCTTACCGTCGCGACATCATCGAGATCGCCTTACAGCCAAAAGGTCGACAACCACGGATAACCCAACGAATGAAATTAGGACCACCTCCTCCAGCCACCGATTCGTCTAGATTCGTGTGTTTCCATTGAGAAATGATATTGTAGTAAACATGTTTTGACACATGTGCTTGACATCGCGCTTCCATTCGCGGCTACAACACCGAACGTTAATCGAAACCATTTTTGAGCTCGGGAGCGACAATGTGCTGCTGGTATCCATGGCGTCTGGAAGCGGAGTTTGATACATCATTAGACGACATTACTGTACATCTTTCTGTCATAATCGCACTGGCTAGCGGGGAAAATAAGGACGGGAGACTGCTGGTCGGAATATGATGCTTTCCTGCATGAAAGCTAGACTCCTCCCTCTCCTTGTTATCTTCTTTTTGATCAACATTGTTAGGTAAAAGTAGGTTAAAATGTTAGACTCTTATAAAACATTCATGTGGAAGATGGTTATAGAAGCTGCGAGTACGTCATCACTCGCCTCAGAATAATGGCGGCTTCAATGTTTTGTTTTGTTTCTCCTTCTTCCTTTTCCTCATTCGATGAAAGTTTCATAATCCGACCTTTTGCACAACTCTTCAACAGGGAAAAGTAGGGCCAAAGTATTGATTTTCTTTCTAGATAATGGAACTCAGAAATATAATATTTTCCTTGGCCTTAAAGACCTCATGGATACTAATATGTCCCCATCGTTCAACAAAACAAACAAGTTGTTTATACCCACGCTAAAAAAAAAAAACGTTCTTTACATCTATTTTAAAAATAAAAGTTAAGTGAGTTTGCTTTATAAAATTTCACCAAAATAAAAACGATCGTCTTTAACAAGGTAACATTTTGTATGCAAAATGTAAGTAAAATGTTTGATTTCTAATCAAACTATTTATTTCATTCAAATTATCATGTTTATGAGTATGATAAACATTTCTTTTGGATACGTTGATCTAGATGTGATCATCTAACCATTCTGGTCTTAATAAGTAATCCATCCTTTATGTTATATATATATATATATATACATCTGAAGAAGAGAACTCATCTCTCATATTACTTAGAAATAACATTCCCAGTGGAGATAATTCAGAGAAAGATATTTCTCGTTTTACAAGAATGGTATCTAACACCAATCTTACTGCACGATTTTAAAAGTAAAAAAAGAGACAATCTTAAAACATTCTCTGAAACTTGTGCCTATAGCAAAGGCCTGGTTCACAGAAGAAACTCTCTCACTTACATGATTCAGCATGAGTGTTCCTTTCATACATCATGTACATGGAACACCATTAATCAGTTCCATGACTATTAAAGGAAATAGGCTTAGCTTGAATAACGAGTATCGCCTCCGATGACTTACATAATTCAAGCATGGATCTTCCCTTGACAACCTAATTACTTCATGTGTCTCATGTTCAGCGGCCAAATTTTCCTTTCTTCTTAACCACTTTGAGGGTTGGCCAGGCAATTCAGTCGACCGTTTAATGCTTTTCCCAGGAAAAGGGCATTAATATCCACCACAGTTTTGTCACACTTGCTATCAATTTCTGCCGCTCTGTGAGTTGTACATGCACATTCGAAACCCGGTTCGCAACGCCTGCAGCTTTTTTTTTCGATGCGTTCATATCTGATACCCCTTTCATTCGCCTTCCATTATTTTACTCCTGTGTTAGTAGTAAAAGAAAGTAGTAAAGTGGTTATTATGTGCTCATCTTGTTTCTTTTCATTGGAAGTACATTTACTCACTGTTTAACATTTTGGACAAGTGATATGAAGAAATGCTGCATCGCTATCCCATTATTTAAATATCAATACGACTTTACACGACGCCTTTTAAAGTCAATGTTCATCATCTAAACAAATTTGCTTGAAATAATATACTCACTCAGGAGACGGTTAAAGCCATTAAATTGTCCTTAAATCTGTATTTATGTTTCCTTTGTTGTAAATACAGGAAAAATGCCTGCTTAATCCAGTCATGCTATTGGATAAATTGCTTGTCATTCTAATTATTACATTTTTAAAGAAAAAAAATTAAGTCAACCTTATTAGTTGATCAATCATTATAATAAATGAACCAGGCTAAGTATAATCGTTACCCATCATGACTGAAAATAAGATGTATACTGTAACCAATTTCTGAAAGGTCTGCTTGAAACCATGTATTTCCAGGGGCGGATCCAGGATTTGGTAAAAGAGGGATACAATATTCCAAAATTTTCTGACAAGGAACAAAAAAAACATCATTAGATTATTTGGGTTCCTCTTTACTCACAAATCTCTGACAAACTAAAATAAAAAGAGAAGAAAAACAAAAGAAGTCATCACCTCAAAAGGAGGGCACGTTCTTTGATTTGTGTGCTTAAGATATGCCACTTGGGTTTCGGGGGGGCACAGGCCGGATGTGCCCCCTAACTTTTTAAAAAAAAAATAGCACAATAACGTGACAAATTTCATTTCTAAATCAATAATCTTATAGAGACACTGCTGTGTAAAATGAATCTTAATGCATTGTAAAATTTCCGCGTCTATCGGAAGATGCCTAATTGCTTACAACAATATGTTCTCGAACTTCCGTTTTTAGAGACTTGTTTTTCTTGGTGGTGGTTCCACCACCTTAACAGAATCCATTAAAAATCAGAAGCTAACTGAATCGAATCTTTTCTTATTCTGCAAAATAATGAATGCTTATGTTGTGTGTTGGCAATACATTTCGCATTATAGTCTGAACACATCGCTGTATCTCTCGGTTGAGAAGACATTATCAGTCATCGTAAGAGGATATTTGCGTTTTTCCCCAGGAGATGTATGCTTCCAAAAATGTTCGCTCAAGCTAAAAGAATGATGTACTTTACATCATGCTCTGACCTACTTTCGCAGAATTGGAACATCCCTTTCTCTTGTATCGGTTTTATGTAGGTGTCATCATTGGATGTTATTTTTTCCCCTATCTCTCCCTCTCCACCTCTCTGTCTATCGTCTTGTTTTTTTCTCCCTCTGTGTCTAATGTGACTCCCTTAACAACAAGAAGCAGACAACTTGCTAGACTGATGGTAGGATCAATGACTATTATATAAAACCACAAGTCCACAAGGGACTGTTTTTTATGACGCTATGAAACACTGCAAGCGTTCCATTGTTACTAGGTGGAATTGCACGTAAAGTATTAGAAACTCATTGCACCAATTTCATAAGATTTCGGTTCGTGTGTAAACTTACAATGTGTAAAACGGTTTTTATTACGTAGACACCTCATCAGAAAGGGCCATTAACATAGGTTTGCCGGAGCTTTATGCTCACGCCTCCTCATTCCCCGAAGGTTTTCCATGCCTTATTTAAAATTTATAAGACAAGCGCGTCAGGAGTCTATACGTGGGTATCCTTTCCATTGATCAGTAGAACTTTTATTATTTCACTATTGTACCAAGAGCTGGTAAATTTTTTTTTCCAAAAATAAAAGTCATAATATGGACATATTATGCTGATACTGTATCGACAGTTGACTGAATGTCTTTCTGTCTGTCCCTCTTATTCTTGATGTTGAAATTAGCTATATATAACACGATAAAAACTATTTTCGAAAAATCAACACAAGGCAATTTCAATAGCCCTGTCTATCACCTTTAGAAATGTGCGAACATTACAATGGCGTATTACGTAATCCGAACCTGATTTCTATGGGCAGTACAATAGGCCTTTGAAATTGCCCTTGAGTTTATTTTTCGAAAGTAGTTTTTATCGTGTTATATGATTTTTAAAAAAAAATTCCAGATGCAGATCCGAAGTTTCAAAATTTGAATTGGCTTAATTTTCTCCATGACTATTAACAATGCTAACAATACGTAGATTAGTAATATTCAGACTCACATAATATATTTGATAGGAATAGTAATAGTCTTCTGAGGATTGATTATCCATTTTTTGTATTGATTTATTTTGATTATATATATATATATATATATATATATATATATATATATATATATATATATGTGTGCGCGCGTGTGTGTGTGTGTGTGTACATAATTAAACGCATGAATTGATTGTCATAAAACTGTTTCAAAATATTGGATTATGATCATGTTAGACGAAAATACTACCTAATTTTGAACAATGCAATTGGGAAAATGTTATAGTGGGAAATAAAGAGAAAGAAAGACTGGACAAAAATGTACATTTAAATTTTGATCAATTGGTAATTAAAGAAATGTACATTATTAGCGAGTCGGTTTAATACTTATCAAAATGGAAAGCCATGTGCTACCACGTTATCATAATCTTATACAGACATCACATAGGTGATCTCAATTTGGATGACCTCAGCCTTCTTTCTCCTCTCACCCCCGTCTACCACAGATCGAAGCTGGGAATGCTCCCTCCTTATCCCTCCCGGCATCCCCCGCGGTAAATCTTCCTTTCTTCCTCTCCCCAACCAGCTCTTATCACGAATGTGCCGTAAAGTCGGTCAGTCGACCGAGGTTCCAGGGGCGAAAGTTTTTTATGTTCGACACCCCATGTCCATGACCGAGGGGCAATCTCCTATCCCGGAGTTATTATCAATTCTGATGCGGTTCGAGCACCCCTTCTTGTGTGATTTATATGAATAATTTATATGGATCAACCCCCGGCACCGAACTATGGGAAGAGTAGAAAGGGAAGAGGGAAGAGCCTTGTCGAAAAAAAATGACCGTCATGTTTGAATGTCCTAATTATTACCGAATCGATGGGTCGTGAGTGTTAATGATGATCGGTTGCAGAGATTCATTCACTAAATATAGATGGAATTGACGGCGGGGATGATCGTCATTGTGGTCTAACCTTAGGTCAAAGAAAAACAGTGACTAGAAATAGATGAAGGGGGTTTCTTCTTGGTTTGCAAAGACGTAGAAACAATGTACACCCCTTTTACAGATGATATGAGATCATACTTAATTTTGTTCTCCAGTACCCCCACCGATTATTAAAAGAAATACTTTCACTCAAGTGGAAAGCGAGAATTCCACAATTTTGATCTTCCATGAACATACATGACAAACGTTTTTCCTCTTTTAATAAATCTTCAACAAAATGTTCCCAAAATAGTAAACGATTGGTCAGATGAAACAGATAGCACTGCATCATTTGAAATACCACTGATATCGAGAAAATTTGGCTGTTGCTGATCTGAAACGTGCATGGATCGAGTCGAAGTATGTTCTTGATTCACATTTTAATGTACAATCAAATATAATAATAATAATGATAAAAGCACTAAAAATTGTATTGATAATAATAGTAATAATAATGA
>CM046834.1:36169361-36209175 GCA_025618425.1 Heliocidaris tuberculata | reverse complement strand
CCCCCCCCCCCCCCATTTGAAGGTACACGAAAAAAATCAAGACAACTTAGTAGATCACCCACTTTGGGAAAGAATCTAACAGATTTTTAAAATAGGATTCATTTACTTTTTAACGTGATCGAATCGTTAACGAATTAACAACTAAAAATAATACACTGTAAAAAAAAAAAAATAACTGTAAAACTGCAGGTTTTTTAGCCCTTGAAATTACAAGTTATTGCCGTTATTTCAATTTTACAGTCTTTTCCTGTAAAACAACAGGCAAGTTTGTTGATTTACCGGAAATCAGCATATATTTACATGATTTTATTGTAAATTTACATAATTTCATTGTAAATATATGCTGATTTCCGGTAAATTAAACTGTGGAAAAACGGGCATTCCCGGCATCCTGACTCCCAGGAAATTCCCCTGAAAAAAACAGCAATTTTTTTTTTTTTACAGTGAAGACTTGCAAGTTAGTGTTTTAACGCTCATACTCCAGTGATTTGTAGAATTTCTAACTTCTTAATAATGTATATAGTTTGATTTTTACATCTTTGTAATAGTCACGATTTAAAGTTGAATAATTTTCCTATCATAATAAACGAATATGAAAGTACACAGAATAACAGATATCTGACTTTAGAATAATCTGTGACTGTACTTGTCTTTATTAATGCAATGTTATTTCATATAACTTCTGAAATGTGCGAAAGCTATGATTTCAATAATTTTACATGTAATTCTAATTCAATATTCCCAAAATGTCTTTCATCTGGCAAAACACTTTGAATAAATATCACCACGCTATTCATCTTTATGTATCTACGGTATTAATTACGAGAAAGTAACTATAAAATGCAGAACAGAAATTAAGGAATATTTATCATGAAAACGTTGTCGTCAATATCCATCAGTGTTCTAAGCATGTGACGAAACGTTAACTTTGAGAGCTCTCCCTCCCTATAATCTCCATGCCCCAACAAGGAAAAAATCACTTGTGTTTCTTTGGTCACTGGAGAAAAAAAAGAAAGAACTGTTTTAAGTAATATATTTTTTTTTGGGGGGGGGATAGGGGTATGTCTTTATAATTTATGTCGCCCTTTATCCATGATTCGAACCCATGTATCATCCATCACACATCACTTGAGGGAATAGAAATATAGAATAGAAGTAGAAATAGGGAATAGAAGAGATTTATTTACCCAATTAATAATCACTAATTTTTGCCTGTTTTTATACTTTCTCACTGCATTAGATTTTATTTAATTAACTTGAATCCATGAATGTGCCAGGAATTATCGTTAAGTTATACCATTTATTGAATCATTCCAACTGCGAATGTATCGGTATGCCATCATCACATTATGATTAAATAAGCTATTGATTATGTATTTAGTATTCTGTAAAGTGCATAGGGAATATTTTTCATCATGCGTTAATATTAAAATTACTTTAGTATTATTGGTATCATTATCTGAAAGGACTGAGTTTAGAATAGAACACAATTTATGCAGAGTACACGTCTGATGGATGTGCTCCTCTTTCTCTCTCTCTCTCTCTCTCCATAGGTTCTCTCTTCCCATTCTCCCCATCCTCTCTTTCTCTCTCTCTCAATTCTAAAATTGTATATATCTCTTTCTTTTTTATCTCTTCATCTCTCCCTCTACTCCCCTCTCTCTGCATCGTTTACCTCTCTAGATCTGTATCTCTTCTCTCCCCTCTCTTCCTCACTATCTCTCTCTCTCTCTCTCTCTCTCTCTATATGTCACGCATAAGCGGATCACCTTGAAAAATTATAGACCTATCATGATGCCTCGTAATTAACCCAGAAACGAACCCATCATTCTATTGTCACCTATATGGTGTCGATTGCCAGTACATGTATAGTCTGTCAGCAGGCTAGGTCTATAATTGGATCGGAGTAAAAGAAGCAGGAGTGATGTGGATTTCTTTCCACTTTTTATGGAGGTAAAATAATTGCATTCAAGAAAAATCACCCAGCGGCATGTTTATGGTAAGAATGGCGACAGTCGTGGTTTTTATTGGTCATATGATCATAAATTCAAAGTATATAGTCCGTTTTCCTTTCATCTCCTCTTTCTGCGCAGTGAACCTCCCAGCACTCTGTTCTCTCGCCTTATATATTATCTCATCATTGTTTTTATCTCACCCGTCTCTCGCTATATTGCTTTATCTTGTCCTTTAAATATTAACCTCTTGTATAAATGTTACTTTCTTTATATCTTCTTCTCTTCTATGATAATTATAAAAAGGTCACATTGGTAGAGCTGGGTGAAGAATGCGTAAAAGTTGGCTTACTGCAGAATTTCCTGCTCGAGACAAGCGTGCTATAAAACGGGGAAACAAAGTGGAAAAATAAGTTTATTTGTATGATAGTACATGTAGTAGTATACTACGTGACTAATATCAAATTTTGCTATTATCATCATCGCAAATCATGAATATATAAGAGTAGTAGCAGGAGAAGAAAATAGTGAAAAGTATCCTACTACGACTACCACTACGATTCTACAAGAACGATTAAAATTGAGGGAAGGCTTCTATAAAGCAATTTGAAATTACTAAAGAATTCTACCCCAACATACACTCGCCACTGAAATTTTGTATATTTACCCTTCGTCTCTCGTGTGATGTGAAGTAATAATCAAATTCAAATAGACTCTGTTTATGGAGTTAATGCAAGTCATTTTTATAACAAACAGTCAGTATGGTTTTACACATTAGCAACACTTACTGATATTAGTCAATATACATTACACACGCTTGTTTCAATATGTGCACTGTGTTACAATTAATCTTGTTGGAATTCAGTAATAAAATGAGCATGAGTGCATTGCATAATACAAAAGAACCCCACAACTAAAATAAAAAGAAAACAGATTGGAATTATAAGAAGATTCTAATTATTTGGAAATATAACAGTGATTCATCAAGACTTAATGAAAGTATATTTGACCTAATCTTTAAAAAAATTGTCAATTTTCCTATATTCATGTACTATTATTGAATAATTATGTTGTATTTTTTCATTAGCTACATTCTATTTGGATAATTCTAACAATTTAGTTCTTATCATTTTCTAATAATTCTGAAACTTGTAGCTTTTCTAAGTAGAAAATGTGCCTATATAAAAAAAAAACTAACTGAAAGCATTTGTGATTTTATTGCACGTAGAACAACTCCATATATGGCATATATTATATCAATTTGCAGCCTCTATTTCCTTTACATTGGCAATCTTAAATATCACTGTACACAATCGCGTTAAGTTCACATTAATATTAGTCATATAAAGACAACATTTCTTCTGGAAAATGAATAACAGAGAACATTGCATGTTTTGCACGATGAGTTCAAATATTGTAATGAACGTAATGTTCACATGCATATACACTGCATAATTTCATTAAAATACAAAAATAATACCTCTTCGAAATTCAGTTTATGGAGCATGTGTTCTCCATTTTCAGTTTGCCACAGTGGCGTATCCAGGATTCTGTATAGGGGGGGGGGAAATCTAAATACAGTGCTGTCAACTTTGGGAACTGCTTGGAGGGAGATTCATATTTTTTTATTCTCGCCAGCCCTCCAAAAGTCGCTCGGGGGGGGGGGGGGTGGCGAATTGTTTTCACCAGCACTCCAGAAGTCGCCCGGGGGGGGGGGGGTTATCAGATCTCATGGGGTCCAGTTTTCCTCCATAATTCTCTGACAAGCAAAAAAAAAAGGGGGGGACAATTTTTTGGTCAAAAGTTGTCAAGGGGGCAGTCTGCCCCCTGCCCCCCCCCCCATTGGGTACGCTAGTTGTTTGCCATATGGAAGAAAACAAATACTAACATATCATTTTACACTTTCTAAATGATTGATGACATAGGCCGAATTGTTCAGAATTTTCTAGCAGTCCCATATACTAAAGAAAAAACATACAAAGTCAATTTGTTGTAATTGACAAAATGTAAAACAAAATTCTGTCTCACATGAATGGAATAGAAAGTCAAATGGGCTATGTAAATCGGACATAATTATTTATCATAATGTGGTCCAACTGTATATTGATTATACCCTTTTACCAACCTTTAAAGCTTGCCATCATGGTCATAATTGATAACATTTACAAATATCGGTAAATATCAGACGAAGTTTAATGTCTGTACATTAAATAATTCAGTACAATGGAGTAGCGGCATGTAGCTACAAAAAGTTTGGTAGTATTGTCCAAGTTATTATGTGCATAACTTTAAAAGATACATTCACAAGCTTACAATTAAAACTGAAATATTACACATATTGCAATATATAAGAGTACTTTCAGCAATGGAGAGTAATTATCAGCCTCGGTGTATATAAAAAGCGATTGCGGCATTCAGTATTGCATATAGATAGTTTGTTCACATTATAAGTAAAACTTTTGATCATTAGTCATTTGTCATTTTCTTTAGTATCTTTGATCCTCTGGAAATACCGCTTGGCTTCTATGCCCTTTTTGCTCTGAGCTAGCACAAGATGCTCTCCGTCGATGTACCTGGCGAACACGGGCTCGCTTCCATCGACATCGCCAACCATTCTGATGACGAGCTTGTCGTCTTCCCACAACGCCTTCATCTCCCTGTCCGACTTCTCCCATGGGATGTTTCCTTTGAACACCTCGTCGACCTTGAAGCACATCTCCTGCTTGTTCAACGGCGTCCTGGTCGCGATCTCGAACGTGTCCATGCCATCCTGCTTGATGTCGACCGTGGGGTTCACTTTGGATGCCATCGTCCGATACACCATCCCCACACCGCATGCCTTCAGAAACTTGTCCATGTTTTCACTTCTTACCATCTTCCAAGTACCACTTAGATCAACGGAAACCATGTTGGGGCCGGATTTCCTCAAAGTTCCTTCTTCCCACAAGTAGGCCTAACCAAATAGCACACAGAACTACTATGTACGGCGTGGGAGTTTACAAAGCATGTAAACATGTGTACAGTACCTATTTACTTTTTATTACCACAATTCAACTTCGATCAAGAATCAAGATAAGTGTGTTGTACAGCGCAAAACCGGAGGAGGGGTGTCACAAAAAAGTAATATACTACAACTGGGGCTTCACCTGATCTCTCCCCTTTGTCACTGAAATCCACCTTTGTAATTACTTGACGAGGTGTACAATAAATGTTTGTTCCGGTCCTATATGAAAGGCTGGCTGGTTCATTGACTGAACACTGGGCAGGTTCAATCAATAATCACATCAGCAATCAACAATACTCCACTCTGCTTGCACTTTCCATATATCTACCGAATACTGTTCTTGGCGTTGTGTTAGCGAGACGAGAAGCATGTGCATGTAAAATTCCTTTCCAATAGGGGCAACTGCGCATAATGAGTATCGTCGGCATTACGATGCCGTCTGTATATGATGCTGAGCCGGTGGATCTCCCAGGGTTTAATTTTCACCTGTGATTAGTTGCAGTATATGCATCCCTCGAAAATGTTACCCGTGTACGTAGCTGCCCGGCCTAGACGAGTTTCGTGTAGAGGCTTAGGATATCACAATCGCAACTGCAATCATAATGCAAACCCCGGTTCATATAACCGTGAAGAGATACTCTGTCATATTGGGAGAATTGGGAGAATTAATGAGCTTATCCGGACGATCGGACACGCGCTTCCGCATTTGTTTCCTGTGTCATTCAGATTTAGATCAATATATGTTTAGGCCACGGGATGTATTAATACATGTATTTGCATACACCCGTTGTTGCTCGAAGGGTTTAAAGTAAAAATGTTCTATTGTACTATACGTATACATATTTCATAAAGTCAAATGTCACCTTTTGAAGCAACTGGGTGGCGTGTAAAATATTAATTATTATTTTACAAATATAATAGTGACGGGTATCAGACAAATGAATAGCCCCAGGGTGTCGCTAGGCTGGTTCTAAAAGATATGTTGGCTCAACATGCCTAGGCCAATCAGCTAACCATTTTTAAACAAACAAGAAGAAAAGCTCCACATTTTGTTCATATTTTTCTGCAAGTATATACGGGTTCCTCGGACTTTCATTTCTGACCTGGTTGCAAAAAAGGAAAGAAAAGGAAAATTAATTAACAGTACAGTAATAATGATCGAAAAGCCAGTGGCGTAGATACGAACACACTTTCTATTGTTAGTGGGGGGGGGGGCGGTATGAATAGATCATTCCCCCCCCCCCACCCCACTAACAATGGATAATTATGCGTGTCTACGCCCGTGTGAAAAGCTGTTTTTTATTTGGCAATTTCTCCCTTAACGATGTGACCATGTGATTTTCAGTCTTGATGAATGAATAATACATGATCATCTAAATTAAAAATACTTTTCACCTCTTTATTCAAGAAGTACGAACATGCTTTGTATCACTAAATATTTCTCATAGCTACTTCTCCAAGACAGTAAAATACATTTGGTTGGAGGAGTAGAGTTTTATTTCATTTTTCTCTTCATTTTCGTTTCCTCCACCCCGAAAGAAATGGACTTATTTTCCTGTCTCTACTTATTTTTATCTCGTCGTTTCTCATTCTCTTCCTTTCACTCCACTTTTTTTCTCTCTCTCTGTTTATCTATCTCGCGATCCTTTTGATTCTCCATCCCTTTACCCTCTGTCTTTTGTCAGTTTCAGACTACCACAAGTTATCTGTTATTTTCTATCTGGGTCACCTTGTTTCCTTCTCTCTTTTTTTAGCACCGAATTCAATTTACTCCCTGTCGTGTGTTGTGAAGTTTAGGCAGTAACTCATATTTATCTGAACCAGCCTATTTTGTATGACTTTATGTATGTATGTATGTATGTATGTACTGTACGTATATATACATATAAATAATGTAAAAATAATGAAAGGAAATTCCTTTCACATTGTGTATGTCATTTCCTTACAGTCTCTCTCTCTCTATATATATATGCATACAGAGTAATAGTCTGTAACACGTTTGCAGTATACTATTCTTTGATTTAATGATCTTCGTCTGTGCGAAATGAATGGCGCCAGCATGAAGCCGTGTAGCTTTTGCTCACAACCGTAGCACCTAAAGTGCAAACGTTCGAGATTATAAGTGTTTGTAAGAAATTGTATCAAAATGCATATATATATATATATATATATATATATATATATATACATATAGACCTATATATATTATATCTATATGTATATCTATATGTTTATGTATGTATATATATATATATATAAATAAATATATATATATATATATATATATATATATACATACATTAACATATATATATATATATAATATATATATACATACATATACATATATATACATACATATATATATATATTTATATATATATATCTATATATATATACATACATGTATATATATAATATATATATATATATATATATATACATATAATATATATATATATATGTATATATATATTTATTTATATATATATATATATATTTTTATTTTTTTTAAGCTATTGACAATTTTTTATTTGTTAATTTGATTTGATTACACTATAGTATTATTTGACTATAATATAGAATGTGAATTTTCGAGACAATTATTTGTGAATGACTTTTTAACAGAAAGCAAAAGTCACATGGCTTTGAATAAGTTAAAATTTTATTTCATAATAATTATAATGATCACACTGATGATGACGATGATAATAAAAATGATAATAGTAATGAGAGTAATAATAATAAAAGTAACAATGATGATGATGAGATAAAAAAATAAACATAATACTAATGATAATTAAAATAATAATAATAATAATAAATGATAATAATATTAATAATAATAATGAAAATAATAATAATAATAATGATAAGAATGACAAAAATAATGATGATATATAAAGTAATGATGATAATCATAATATTACCAGTAAAAGAATGATAACTGCGCTCAAATCAACCATTTCCGTGCACACCAACTATAACAAAAGAAAATGCATATACATGTGTAGTGTTATAGTTTGGAAATTACGATATTGCTTCTTTTTTTTTAATGTGGGGAAATCTCAGTAGAACTACAGCCCACGGGACTGACAGCCCATGAGACCGACAATATCGGTCTAGTGAGCTTTCACAAATGTTGAAAGAAGGCCCAGAGACCGTCAGCCCTCGTGACATTCATGCCTCGTGGGCATTCTGTCAGTGTTTCTGAAGGTATAGACCGTACCGACATTGTCGGTCTTGTGGGCTGTCGGTCAAGTAGGCTGTCGGTCTATAGGCCTTTCGATCTACTGAGCCGTCGGTCTCGTGGGGGACTGTAGCCAAAATATATTTAGGATTTGTTCAAAATGCATTTTGTTTATGATATAATACATACTTTGAGATGTGTTCTTTAATGTTTGCTTAATTAACATTGTTTATCTATCCATATATACATTTTCTCCAGTGATTTTACATTAATGTTAGAGTTAATCGTAAGTCCCTCTTTATATACTTTCAAACGTAAACTGAAGGAACTGCTGTTTAAAACATATCTTGATGATGTCAATGTATAACTTTTACTTGCAAGCGTATTGGGTTTGGCTGAATTATAAATCATCCTTACTTTTTTTTATATCCGAGAGTGCGACGGCTGACACAATCCGCTTGTTCATGTCGTTATTTATATTTATGTATGTATAAATTATGTATGTACAGATGTAGTCATTTTTTATTATCCGTATTGTTCATTTACCAGCTGAGCACCCATTGTACAATAATTTATGTAAATTTGTCTACATTGTAAGAAAAGGAAAGAAAATTTAAACAACACAACTGCATGTTTTCTTTTTTCTTAACCTTTTTTATTTTCTGATTTATTTGGATTGGTCATTATTCATATCCATTCATTCATTCATTACCACAAATTATTTCACCGGGGCCTACAGCTTTACAAGCTTGCTTTCATGAAGGTCCCATCATATTTCTCTCAGTTAAATCAGTACTCTATATTGACCACATACCTTTATGTTATTTATGTACATGACATGTATCCTTGATTGTAATTTCATCACAAACAAAAATTTGTACTTTATTTTTGAAATGTAACTGTAACATGAGAAATATGAAAATAAATGAAACGAAACGAAACGAAACACGTTCAATATTTAAAAGGAAAACACAAGATACTATGAGTAATTTCATTTCTCATTGTGTCTTACCAGTTATCTATCAATCCCATTCTACTATAAACTCATTCATTCATTCTTGTGTACACAATTTAGTGTACTAAGAACATGAAGAAGACACGTTAAAACTAATTTGGTTGAAAATGGTATATCATTTTTTTGTAGTTTTCACAGTTTAATTATGTATTTCCATTACGATGTGCTCTATAGCACCATATCTCATTCTCACCCTTTGACAGACATATTAACAGTGCATAAATCGAACAGAGATTTTATTGAGTCAATGTCTTAAAAACGTAAATTAATGATTGAATCATTTTCCAAATAATACCAAATACGAAACACCAACAATATATATTATTATGATGTTATCTTTAATCCATAATCTAGGATATATGCGTTTTTGCATATTATTCCAATGTTTCCGTGACGCTTCTTTGTTATCTAAGACATGTTGGAAAGTAAATAATATTTGTTTTAAACGTTTACCAAATGAATATTCTAAGATATCCTTGTGGTAAAATATTTTTGGAGAAAGACTAATAAGCCTTCGATTTTAGGATCCTCAAAGTGTTTTAAGTTATTATTTGATTTTACGATGAAGACGATGAATCAACAATTTGTTTGTCATTATTTCATTCTTTGTTAAACGAAATGTAATTAATAATAATAATAATAATAATTGTTTCTTATTAAGCGCTTTTCCAGAAAACTGATCAGAGCGCTATTACAGCACAAAAATAACATACATAACATAGCAAATAGTAATAGAAATACATGTAGTAATTATGGACATACAAAGAATCATGAAGAATTGAAAGATATTTAAATATTCATTAACAGTGATATTATCAGCCTTATCGTCTGCTGAGAGTCAAAAAGATATTATCACCACTCTGGTTCACAACAAACGATATGAACTGGATTAATTATGACGGGAAAAGTTGGGATTTGAGTTTCTTTTAGAAAGTTTCTTCTGAATCACATAGGCGGAGATGTTGTGGTAGAGTGTTCCAGATGGCCGGTCCAGCATATGAGAATGACTGCCTTGGTATTGGTGCGTGGGATATGAAGTAATGTTTTATCGTTTTGTGAACGGAGATGGTATCTTCAGAAGCTGGAGGGGTAGTAACTAAGTTCAACAGATACCGTGGAGCAGTATTCTTCCTGCACTTGTATACCAAAAGGGCTAGTTTGAATTCAATTCGTTCTTTGATAGGAAGCCAGTGTAACTGTTTCAACAAAGGAGCACTGGGCTTTCTTTTCTTTGCACCAAGCATCAGACGAGCCGCTCGATTTTGAATTTTCTGAAGTCTTTTCACATCGCCAGCATTCACATTTGCCAGCAGAGAATTTCCATAGTCAAGCCTGCTCAAAACAAGAGAGCGCACTGCATGATTACATGCGTCACCTGTAAGGTACTTTCTAACATGAGATATGTTTCTCAGGTGGAAGTTCGCTATCTGGCACACTCTACGAACTTGCTCTGACAGTGACAGAGTCTGTTCAAAATAAACACCAAGATTTTTCACAGTGGTTGATGCGTCAACAGTAGTGTGTCCGATCTGAAGGCTCAAATCTCCTGTGGGACGTAGTCTACTGGATGACATCACTAATTACAATACAAAGTATTACCATGGCATGATTGCCATTAATAAACCTTGTCAATTTTCATCATTAATTATTATAACAATGTAAATTTCCTAAATTATTTTTATCAATGATTTTAACATTAATTTCATAAAGATACCAGAAACTTTAATTGGCATTGCTATCTTCACAATTTGTTTTATTTTGCCTTTCCTTCTAATCTCGTCCAAATCTTGTGATTGCAAATTCAGAAGTAGTTGCTGTAAGTCATCTAGTGATGATACATTAGATGACTAGGCTTAATTTCTTCCTGAGGACTTTGCCACAGCTCACCAACTCCTTCAGAAAGTTAAGATTTATATCTTTATTCTCTTCGTTACGGAAGCGATGAATATTTGGGCACTGAACCTTAACAACTAAGCAATCATACCGTCTCAAAAGAGAAGCATGTCGCTGATTTAATACTCCGAATTTGCTTTGATGTTGGAAAAATGCATCCTCCCTAATCCGACACATAATTCAAAATTCATGACTGCCTCAATCCTTCAACATTTTCTCCACCCCTGCATTATTCGATTTACAAACATCGATTCTGTACCGACAATAATCCTTCTACTTTTCTCCCCCCCCCCCCACCCTCTCTCTCTCTCTCTCTCTCTTTCCGTTCTCTATCTCAATAGCTCATTTTTCTTATATCCTTAATTATCATCTCCCCCCCCCCTCTCTCTCTCCTCTCTTATACATTTATCTCTCATCTTTCTCATAAACTCTATCTTCTGTCTCTTTCTCCTCTCACTTCACTTTTCCTTTCTCTCTCTCTCTCTCTCTCTCTCTCTCTCTTTCTCTATTTTTCTTCTGTATTCCCCTCTCTTCTTGTTTCCCATTACATTCTATCTACAATTATCTCCTTTATCCATTACACTTTTCCAATCTTTATTTCTATCTTACTTTTACTTTTCATTTCTGACTTTCCTTACATTTTAATCTTCTCCATCTACTCATCGCGATCTAGCGGTTCTGTTTCCTTCAGACCCGTCATTTTATCTATCTATCTAGCTTTGTCCTTCTCAATCATTTTCTATCTCTTCCCCAAATCGTATAATGTTTGATAAGATATGGGACTGGTGTGTTTCTGACAGTCTAATCTCCATGATACCAGTTTGATTGATGAACACCCGCTCCACCACTAATGACCTTTCAGATGTCATGAAAATTCATGAAGTAATTTCATGTTTTCATGTTCGCCAGTAACCGCTGAAATACATTTCCTTAATCTCATAGGATAGCTTTTATCTCGCACATAAAACTGAAAGAGAAATATGAAAGTCAATGGACAAAATATGTCGGTAAAAAAATTGTCATGACTAGTATATTAAAAGTGTGACATTATGATAATGGGATTAAGTTTAGAATGTTGGTTAGACGATAATGTTTGGTCAAAACTTATTTTCATTTATTTATTCATTTTAATTAAATATTAAACATATTACACATCACTACAGGATATATTAATTTTCTTGTCGAAAAGGAAAACCCACGATCAATCTCTAATATCTCAATAACGAAAATTCATTGCTAAATTCAATATGCTGGCATGAAAGCTTATTGTATTCCTTTGAGTGTAATTGGTCATATATTCTGAAATGAAAATAGACAATGAAGCACAGATCTGCATGTTTCCTGTGATAATTTTGTCAAAATTCATGCTTGCCCAAATTTAGGTGTTGAATGATTATTTTAATAATAAAACATTTTTGAATGTTCAATGTGCTGGGGCTCCATCCTGCATCTAAGAAGATACTGCATGTTTCTGTTCTGAATGTCGTGTGTTTTTTTTTAATCAACGAACATTGGTATTCTCAGCTCATGTACTGTCCGTGGGTCTCACAAGAATGAAATGTCCCTCCCCTACAACAGATTATTTTCTTCTTCATTGGCAACATTTGTGTTAATTTTCTGAGACCTTGCTATCTTTTCTTAGACACTGGTTTTAGGTATTCATTTTCAATAAAGATCAAGCTTTTGGTTGGCAAACCTGTCAATTACAGAGCGTGTGATTCAACAAAACAATCCTGTATTCTTACGACTTATGAGTCGTTTTGTATTTAAACCCCCTCAATTCTAATTTTCGTATCACTATTGGACTTGTTCAAGAAATTATTTTTCCGTCACAATATTTGTTATATGAATGGCCTCTTTATTTTTGCTCTAAGATGTATATTTAAGCGAGAAATTATGCATCAACGATGCATTGTGACCATTCAACAAAATTTAGGGCAGATCCATCCATCCATCCAAAATGACAAATTTGACATGTCTGCATGGGGAACACTCTGTTGCTTAGCAAGCAGTGAACAACGGTTCCTTAATTGATTAACGTATCTAATGCACTTCATGATCACGTGGTTGCGGTTTACCTATCTTTTGTGATTGTGAAGAAACGTAGGGTTAGACATTGATGTTTTCTTTTAAGACTTGTACAAATATTAATGAATTACAAAAACAATTAAATATAAATGTTGTTGCTAATCAAAAGTTTGGATCAAATTTGTGTATAATTCCATTCAATCTTGGGCAAAAAGATGTCATTAAAACGGTATTTTGGGACATTAATAAGATTTGGGGGAATACTTTTTTTTAGGTTTCATGACTTTGACAAATCTAGACAAAGCATACCAAAGTTTTTAAAGTATCACTTTAATATGGAGGATATACTTTATTATATTACAAAAAAGAGATTACTTTTTGGAATAAACACATTTTCTCCACCAAGATAAATTAACACAATGATTCTAAAGAAAAAATGAGTAATGCACTACATATTGCACATAAAAGAGACACATCACAACCTGAGAATTCATATCATTAGGAGGCATAAAATCATCCCGGAAGAACTAAGCGAGAAATTCAAATGGGCAACAATATCACTGAAGAACAGTTATTATACATCTATTATCATAATATTACACGCAATATAACATGCTACTGCACGTGCACTGTATTCCATTTGACGTAAGGATCTTTTTCATTGTGAATTGAGCAGATAATAATAGTAACTTCAAAGAAATAAGACTAGGGAAATGAATCGAGAAAGAGAGAGAGAGTGTGTGTGTGTGTGTGTGTAATTGGTTTTTACAGACGTGTATCAATCAGATATGATTATTTACGTCTGGGGACCGACCTTTAACGTCACCATCCGAAAGACGTGACTCAGTTTCGAACCTGGGTCCGCTGAATCAGTTTATAACTTCCACTGTTAGCTGGATTACAGGCGCACGCCACAACGCCCAGAGAGGTGAGCATTTGCAGCTTATATACTCTGATGACCTGCAAATATATTGGATTTCAGATTTATAGGTATAGATGTTAGCACGTATCTTTCTTTTTTCATTTAATTTATGGACTGTTACTCTTTTTTCTTGAAACAGGATTCTAGGGCAAACAAGCCATGCTTACTTGATAGATGCCTCCACCTATTGTTTTCCTTTACATTTACAATGTTTACATTATACCAATTATCGCTTTATCATTGTAAATCATAACTAAGTCCATTGAATTGTGACCTGTTATATCTATGAATAAAGCTTTTCACTAGTTGCTGTTTTGTCCCCACTTTCAGATTATGTCTTTTGGAACGGATTAATCTCCTTCTTCATGACATTTAGAAGAGAACTTTCTAGAACTTCAGCAAAGTGACCTCGAAAAGGATGTACCTGGGATTAATCCCTAATAGTTTTACATTGCTACTAAAGCACTAGACATTCATGTTAACGAAAAAGGCCCCACATTCATTAATAAATCGGAGCTACATCCTGGGTTGGGGACCTCGGTAATTGAGCTCCATGTGCTTTCGTACAAAGACATTAACTTGGTATCAAACCATTAATGAGCTGAGACGAATCGAGGTTGTGTGTTATAATAATGGCGCAATAGTGGCCAATCTAACACAATTAGTTTTAGTCTATCGTAAGAAGGTTTGTAATTGAAAATAGGATCTTGCAGTAGCCGTGATACAAATGCTATATACATTATATAGGTCGAGAAGTCACAAGGGAATGGGTGTATAATCAAAGTGTCTCTCTTATTCAGAGGCCCTGGCCGCGGTGAGAAAGGTTTCAAGAAATTTGTAGGTTAAATAAGCGGCCAGATCAAACCCACACCCAAACATTCCTTGGTACAGTATATTTAAGTTCACATCATTTAAGTTTATTCCTCTTATAAAAAAGTAACAATAATTAAAAAAAATAAGAATACAGTTAAATACCTACGTAAACACAGTACGTGTGTATTAAACGTACAGACCTACATAACGCCCATTTGTCCTTATTGTCATGAGTTAAAGTCAACAGTAGATTCAGATGGCATGATAATATGAAACCATGTAAAACAAGGAAACGGGAGTAAACGAAGGTATCTTTTTGCTATTCCACAAAATTTTAATCTTTATACACCAATATCCACTATACTGCTTTACAATCTGTTATGAGGCTTAGTGATTCCGTGCAGTAAGCAGACAATAACCCAAATGGATGATTACGAGGAAAATTGGACATTTTCATCATCACGATTAAGAGGATGGGCGAATCAAGACTTTCTAGGGCATCGTGACATTTCTTTGGGGTGCCTGGATCATGATGGGCGTAGAGGTATACATTTCATCGAAGATGCATCACAAAAACATTCATGTGGTGCGAAGTTATGGAACAATCCCATCCAACCCGTCGCCCCATGGGTATCGCGATCGAATCGCGATACTCCTCTTTAAGAATTGTCGTCTGCAACGGAAATGCGCGGGAGTCTTGGCCGAAACGGCGAGGAAGCGCAACGGGGTATTGCTTCCGACCGGCTAGCAATTTGGCTGACTGGGAACGTCCCAGATACCCATCAAGACGAACCCTTCCCCGAACACGAAGACAGAGCACAATTGTGCCAATGAACTATTTTCTTCCAAATTGGAATAGGAGGCGACATGGAGTTCATCACCCGGGCAGTTGGGCAACCAGTATGCTTTTATGCATGAATGAACTTTTGAACTGCCACATTGCTTGCAGCCATTTGGACACCACGACGCTCTTTGATTAAGATGATCGATGAGTCCCATGTGATGACCAATGTTAGTCTAATAAGGGTCATTGATGGTCAACACCCGTCATGAACATCCTCCCCATGGCGATTGTGCGAACGGACAAACAACCGTTGTGGGACACGGCTGCTTGCCTTTCATGATAGAATTGAAAAGGATGTCGCAAGTAAAGAGTGATTATTTCGATATCAATATCTGATTACTTAATATCTTATTTAGATCTTTAATAAAAGAGAATAACTTCAGGTGACATACAACGAAATTTAAAATGGCGAATAAGTATATGACGCAACTAAAAAAAATAAATCAAAATCTTATGATCTGCCACATTGCTTAGCAGCATATTGTCTCTTTGACTAATACGGCACTTTATGATATATTGTTGAAAAAAAACCTTCCTCTACAATTATATAAGACTTGTATATATAAAGATTCTAGTAAAATATAATCACAAAATACACCATTTAGACAAGCAATTCAACAAGACGATTTCCTTTTAAGAAAAAAATGGTAACATAAAGTAAAATACCGCATTTATGGTGCAAACAAATTCTCTCGTACGCGCACCGCATACGTACACACTTTCTACAAAAACCCACAGCCACACGCCTCACCTTCTTATTCTTCTTCCCACCCATTCCACCCCCCCCCCCCCCCACCCCGGGGGGTACTCGGATTTTATTTATTTTTTGGTTGTTGTTTTTTGATGGGAGTGTGAGGCCCGGACCTTGAACCCCTAACCCATCTTTATTGGCAAATTTTCAGAAAAGGGGTACCCATGTTTAGGGATTTCTCGCAACTAGACCCATGTTTAGGGATTTGTCGTAAAAACTGGACCCTACTTTTCGCGGATTTTCACGGTGCAGAAGATCAGGCCAGGCTTAGTTCGTCCGGGACATCGACACGTACGGGTACCGGTATGCGTGTAGTAGTTTACGTACCGGAGATTTTGAGAATTTTTGGCGAGTTTTCTTACATTTCTTTCTTCAGACCTCAAGAAATGGATTGAAAAAATCCTTTGTTTTCAGTTTCATTGCAAGTGCTCACAATCACACAGGTTATACTAAGCTTGAGTATACAGACTTTATTGACAAAAATGCATTTAAAATTAACTAAACTTCGTTTCAAAATTTTGCATCGTCATATTAGGTGGGCCGCAAACGGCAATCTAAGTTGAGTCAAGTGTAGTTTTATCAATGTTGACAGTAAATGGATAATACAATGAATTATAGAATATATTCAAATGTTCAAGAGCCATAAAATTATTATTAATTATGGTTACTTCTATCCACTCATAGCTTAAAAAGTTGGCAATTGTTCGTCAACTCTCTAATGTAACATTTTAATTTTTTCAGAGTTCCTTCCAGAATACTGAATTCCTTGAGCTATGTTTGAAGGAGATACTTTAAATATGCGCCCCTGGAAACGAGCCTTGCATGATTCCTCTTTAATCTCTACTCTTTCAAACCTTAACGCTAAAAATAAGTCACGCCAAATATAAATAAAGAGAGAAATTGCCGGGAATGAGCTCACTTTGATCATTACCCTACAGCCAAGAAGTTCAAATCACTCGAGGGTGGATTGTTTTCTTTCTCGAAATCAAAAGAAGAATAAATTTCTATAAAATCGAAGGATTTGTCAATTTTTGTCTCCATTCCATCAATAATAAGTGTTATGTGGGGCGTACTGTCTTGAGGCTATCCGGCTCCATTCCAAATTTCTGCTTCCTCTTCTTATCATACCGGTTTAAACATGAAAATGAAAACACCAGGTGCAGAGATATAGTTCGTGGAGAGGACTAAATAAGTTAAGTGTTCTATTGATGCTTTTTGATTATTTTGGGGAATGCTGAAAAAGAGAACAATGCCCGGAGATTAAAAGAAGAGACGTGCTCATTTAGGTTTAGTTATCCTCATAACAAGTTAAGGGTAAGAAAGAATTAAAAGTACACGTCTCATTGAGTTCGTGATATTGTCTTCATTTTCCTTTCGCTATAATTGATTGGGAAAAGTACAAACATGGATCTGAAGAAGCCGGTGATCGTTCCTATGACGTTAGCTGACTGTAAAATTTTATACTAGGGTCAAAGATCTAGTGAAAAGTGCAATTTTGTTTCGAATAAAGACCAAGGTGATAATCACTGTCGGCAATGACTGTCGGCAAATCCGTACAATTCTTGTTCATCTTTTTTAATGGAAAAAGAGGAGTAAATAAATATAAGAAAATGATTTCAGAATTGATCACACAAAGGGTGTAAGGAGAACCAAGAGCCTGTGAGCAAATGTTGAGGAAGCCACCCCTTGAAAAAAAAAAGTGGTCTGCCAAAGAAATAATGGCTGGATATAAGGTATTATATGTTTTTGAACTAATAATTGCGTCGGATATACCGCTAAAACATTCAATGCAATCCTAAAAGTGTATTGAAAAACTTTTTTTTAATTTCACATAAATAGGCAACGACGACTTGAAGATAAAAATACACTCACGTGAAGAAAATATCGCACAAACCGATAAAAGAGTGTTATTATGCCTATCCGCTCACTGGTAACCATAGTAACCTTTAGGTTTAACAGAAAGATGGTACTTGTTATCAAACCTGAAGACCTATGCTGACAAAAATAGAAGGGTTAATATGGTCACGACACATTCAGAAAGTCGTGCCCTGGCTTTTTCGATCAAGTTCATTGCTGTCTCAACTCTTTTTTCAAAAACCATTCTGGGAAGATTGGTTATTCTCAGATTGGCAATCAGACGATAGAATTTGTTTTGCAGACTACAAAGGAATATTGATTCCTTTGCCGCCACGACAGGTAAGGATGTCTCACTGCCCCGAGTGGAAAAGGTTATATGAATAGATTCCTCGAAATACTCTGAATGACGCAGGCAATCATGTTCGGTTTTTAAAAAGTACATCTTACGCTCTTTCAAATCATCTCTCCAGAAAAACAATATCAATTTGAACAATCGTATTGAGATTACTTCAAATGCCTACACCAAGGAAAGTTGTACGATGATTCAGCTTAAGGGCGATTCCGTGCAGAGTGTCCCGTACTACATATTTTTTATGCCTTTTTTCAACATATTTCATCCAAAAATAATGAGTATATTGATACGACTGCTGAATAATGGCTTTTTCTGGTATCACCACCTATAGACATGGTCATAATTATCAAGACATTTTTCACTTATGGATGAAATATATTGATCAATGTCACATGCAGTACGGGACACTCTGCACGGAATCGCCCTTGATCAAAATACTTGCACGGTCTAAACTACTAGCCACTCGATCCGCATCATCACAAACGTTCACGTAATTAAATAGTCCAAACATTGAGAGAAATAATGATCGTAATCACACAAAATGTCAATAAATCCGGCAGGAAGAGGTGGGATCTCGAAGGCGGATTGGGTATAGCTTACTGGGGATATACTTCACCGTCGATGACGCGTGCATCCAGTGACAGATCCAGGATGGACTAAGGGGCACCTTCCCCGCCTCCCCCTTCCCCCTCCTCCGAACAAAAATCTACTATAATTTTACACAAACTTGTGGCGTGTCCCCTCCGGCGAATTTGCTAACCCTTTTTTTCTCTAGTGGGATTTTTATTTTAAATCCTGGATCAGCCTATGGCTGGCCTTGGTAGAATTAATAACCGACTCGTTATTTTCAACTGACAGACCCAGTGTGTGCCTAAAAATTACATTTCGTACAGCAAAAGTGGGTCGCGCTCTCAACCGAAATCTTCGTTTACGTCTGGTGGGAGCTAGTACAAAGTAGTAGATTAATCTTCTTACTATACATTAGTAAGAGAGCTCAAAGTACGTTAACTCGCAGTGTGTTAAGGTATATCAGTTAACGCCCTTATGGCTTTCAGCAGACGGGTTTCTCTCTGGTTGGTATTCAAGTTGATCGAACGATCTTTTCTTGCCCTGGATGGAGAGTAGACACTTCTCTGCTTGGTTTGCTTGGATGCTGCCAGCAATGAGAAACATGGATCTCTTCGAGCATGCCCTAACAACTTCATCAACAACTTCTTCCCCTCTTTTCGCGCCCTTTATCAGCACGACCATGAAAAGTATGTCACTTGATTCGTATTGATCTGGGCCAACACTTCTCATTGGCCCCATAGTCTACGGTTGCAGTCTCCTTAGTGTAGGAAAGCCAAAAGGAAGCCGTGAAGGGCTTCAAAGAAGCACGAGTGTCAATGAATAAGCCAAATATCTGCACATTTCTTGCGTATACCCGGGCTCAAAAATACTCTGCATCTGCAGGCCGTGCCAGAAAAAAGTTCACAGTCGGAAAAAGTCTCCCCCCCCCCCAAAAAAAAAAAAATTTCAAAATATTGGAAGCGAACTTTCATTTATGTGGATAGCTTAGGGTCTCTGCTATTAAATGACACCTTCAGATTTGGCGATATTTTCCGCTCGAGTGAGCAAATGCCACTTTCTTGAAAATTTGCAATCCAGACTTGACGAGAAATGGCTATTTTGTTCTGGCTGGTATCAGCAAAGTTGAGAGTTATGAAAAGGCTTAGAAATTTTCATAATTTGATCAATGATAGAAAACTGATGAAAAGGGTTTGTTCTCTGTATGTACTTTCATACCTCATAAACATTGTTATGCTTCACTGAGCAATTAACTACTTTATTTAGTGTTTTGAAATATTAGTTTTGGCAAGTTTTTAATTCAAGCTGGCTTTCTTAGCCAGGTTTTGATGGGATATGTCAGGACATAAAGAAAACAAAGCCTATTCTATCATAAATTGCCTTTTTAATGATAAGAATGAGAATATGAAAGTTTCTAAGCTTTTTAAAGACTTTTAACTTTGCTGATACCATCCAGAAACAATATAATTTTTATTTGTCAACCATGGATTTTGCACTATATCGCAACAATAGCTTTTGCTCACTAAGCCTATAATATCGTTGGATTTTTTTTTCGGTAATTTGATAGAAAAGACCCTAAGCTATGCATAGGTATGAAAATTTCATGAAAATATTTTGAAATGTACATATTGGGAGACTCTTTTCAACTGTCAACTTTTTTGGGAAGCGCTGTATAGCAATACATTAACTTTCCCATTGTTTAGTCCCGAAGCTTATTCATTTTTTTTTTTAAATTAAGCAAACCAGGTACGAATGGATAATCGAAGGGATTTTGTGTAAAATAAAACTGTTTCATGTTTCCATTTCATAAGAAAAGACGAATTATTTCTTTTGTAAACAATTTTTAAGGCATTACTCCCAGTGTTAAAGATCGTTGCTCGATCTGTAATGAAAATCACAAGTCAGAAAAAATTGGAACAAGCGGGATTCGAACCTGTCATCAACTTTTTGCTGGGCAGCGACTTAATCACCAGGCTATTCTGGTTCACGGCCAACTCACGATGAACTGGAATAAAATACCCAAGATCTTCTTCTTTCTGACTCTTTAATATTCAACTCTCCGCCATGGACAATAGTTAGTAAATGAAGAAGCTTAAGGGGAGGAATTTTAGTTTGTAAACAATTTTTTTAGGCATTACTCCCAGTGTTAAAGATCGTATGCTCGATCTGTAATGAAAGCCAGAAAAAACTGGAACCAGCGGGATTTGAATCTGTCATCTACTGCTTGCCAGGCAGCAACTTAACCACCAGGCTATTCTGGTTCACGGCCAAGTCACCATGAACTGGAATCATATACCCAAGAAGTATTTCTTGTCAGCAAAAATTTAACATGAAAAAATGCATGAATATATAATCTAGTAAGCTATTGTTAAAAACAAAGCATTAAATAAAAGAGTAAATACAGTTATTACTTTAGCTCTTTAGTGCTGGTTTATATGACAATGATTTTTTTTTTTAATTGATTATGGACGACTCAAAAACATTTTGTAGTAAAATATGTATATCTCAACAACAAAAAGAACAAGAAGAAGAAATGCAGACAAAAAAATTGGAAATAAATAGTGATGAAAGGTTGGGCTGGTTTTATTTTTTCACAATTTCTTTGAGGTAAAAAAATAATTGAATAAAAAGATTCCACATATTTCATTACTCATCTTCGTACATCTTTGGTAACAAAGAAACTCTATAAAATTAATGATTTTCTCATGGGAGAAAAAGACCTGAAATTTCATTTATAGTTTCCATGTATCTTATTTTCCTTGAGTTTGCTTTAGAAGTCTTCAGTGGTAGACTACATATTAATCAACGAAGCAAAATTTAGAAATTACCCGTCGCCTGCACATAATCAGCAAGTGTAGCATATCTCATGCTTGGCATGAGTATCAAGTTCGATATAGCGCATAGTCGATCTTCCACATGGTGACGAGTAGGTAAAGATAACACCCAAAAGGCCGAAAGCATTATCACACGACATGGTTCGAGATGTCCAGCATGTTTTCCAGCCAAGACATTTTGCACACAAGTCCTTGTCCTTCTGATAAAAAAGAGGGAACAAGAGTGAACGAATCGACCCGGATATTTCCACACACATTCCTTTCCGAAAGATACCTCCAAAGCTATAATTGCGGTAAACAATGCACAGGTATAAAATTATTTGTGTGTGCGTGTGCGTGAGGGTGGGTGCGTGTGTGGGTGTGGGTGTGTGTGTGTGTGTGTGTGAGTTGACGCTAGGTTTTATGGTTAAAAGTATTGCTGGCAAGTAAACAATCGAGGTGAAGAATGAAATTTGCAGTTAAAATTCTGTTGTACCGAGATACTTTTTAATGCGACTGAGCGTTAAAATTTGACAAAGTTCACCAATAGACCTGTTTACTAAGTTTATGCATACTTCTTAAACAAAAGTTTCTCTTGACAACCCAAAAGCTTGCCAGAGGCTTGCCCGACATAGCAACAGCTAATGTAAGCAAAATGGATTCTATCCATAGTGATGCCATTATGCAAAGCAGGTGCATTGCATAGTTGGTAACTAAGGATTCTGTAGAGAAATATGCATAAACTGAAATACATTAGTAACCAGGTCTATTTTATATTCTCTATCCTCTCATTTAACTATTTGAAACTACCATACCTTTACATGGCGTACAATAGTTGCAGTACATTTGCTTATTATGTTTATGCCCTAACTCTTCGCCCCATCTTCTCATCTTATATAAAACTTTCTCAAAAGTGAGATGTGCTTCGGTGCAGGTCTACTTAAAACAAAATACCACATTAACTCTTTCATTTCGACCCAAAGACATAGAAATGTATGTGAGGGATTTTCTTGTCGCTTGTGAAACTAGTTTTAGTTGGCGCCAGTTTAAGAAATAAAAGGGCAGTTCTATTCATCATTCTCGATGAATTCCAATACATCCAAGTAGTCTCATAACGGATTAAATATGCATTCATCACTACAAGCCTCGTTAGATAGAAATGAACTAGAATCGTGTGAATTAGTAATGAAAATGGTAACTAGAGAAACTCTAAGAAAGTCACGACATGCTATAGGCCTGTGGCGAAACTTTATTACATGACTCATGGGTGATCTTTTGCAAAGATACCAAGTAAGTATTACATCAGTAGACCCCTACTCGTATTTTCTCAATGATTCAACAAGAAGATCTTAAATTTTCCTCTAATACAACGGCTACGGAGTTTATACGAAAAGGTTGAATAGGTTGGAAGGGTTGATGGTTTATTTTACCTGACTGCTAAGAAAGCATGTGTATGCTTGTAAGTAAGCAACAAGGGGACAGACGGCTTTAAAGGGAAATCCAACCTTAATAGCAAGTTGCTTTGAAAGAAAGAGGAAAAATCAGAGAAGTAGATTGGTGAAAGTTTGAACGAAATCGGACAAGCAATAAGAAAGTTATGAATTTTTGAAAGTTGTAATCACTATGCATATGGGAATTTCAAATTGGCCGAATAGGTAATGTCACTGTGATGTAGCTGTGGACAACTCCCCCATTCGCTCTAACACACAAAATGACCAAAATGTCATTTTTTTTTCAAAATACATTACTCAGTGGGATCTTTTCGTTAATGAGGACCTATAACAATATGCTATCTCCAATATATTTTGAGTACTGCCCCGAGGGTAAAAGCGCCTCGAAGAAAACCGCAAATTAATGATATTTTTGTGTACGACAAATGGGAGAGTTGTCCACAAAAATGTCACAATTGACTCACCAAATTGCCAATTTGAGATTTGCATAGATGTAGTGATCTCATTTTTCAAACATCCATAACTTTCTTAGTCCTTGTCCGATTTCTTTCAAACTTTCACCATCCTGTTTTTCTTATTTTTCTGCTTTCATACAAATCATCTTATTTCCAAGGTTGGATTGCCCTTTAAGTCCTCTTCGAGGGACTTGGTAATGAGGATAAATGCCTTACCAAAGGGCACTAGCGCATTCACTTGATTTCGAACCCGGGTTCTCCCAGTTACGAGACCACTGCTCTACCACTGAGCCATCCCGCCTCCTCTCCTACACACAGAAAAAAGCTCGCAAATCAAACCCTTACTGAAAGGTAATTCAAAACGAAAACCATGGTATTCTATTTGCAAGATCATTTGACAATTTGATGTGACATTATCCAGCTAATACTCATCATCCTTTATAAAAAAAAAAATTAAAAAAAAAACAACCCCAAAACAATGCCATTTCCGGATTTCACAAACTATATTCGTTGATGCATATCAATTCATCAGGGCATCATGCCTACTACAACAATCACTCTCCAAGGTTTCGAGATATCAAAATGAGAATTGAAATAGACATTGTTCCGGGAATTAAAAGCACCATTGGGTGCCTTGGAGACACAAAAACGATGACTAATCAAAATTGATCGCTTTCATATCGCGATGAATGGTCATTATTAAATTGCTACTCAAGCGCTACCGTTTGAATTAAATTTTTTATGACGAGTGCTGACTGAATTTTAAGCGCCAAGCCGCATGTAGTTCCAATGCTGTATCGGTGCCTGTGGCTATTTTATCGGCTTCTAAAATAGGCACGTCTTGTAGAATGATCTTCATATCAAATTAGCTACAAGTTCTCTACCCACATCCTCTACTATCTTCTCTCTCCTCTACCTTTCAGCTGACCTGCTTTCATGCTTCCCTTTTTTGTGCTCTCTTTCTTTCTTACCCCAGCTCTATATTTATCTACAACTATCTTCATTTCCAACTTGGATCATGTCGAGACAACATTAGCGTCTACCCTTGATTATAAATATTTGAAAGATAACAAAGATTTTACTCTAATTTAAGAAAATACTGAATTGAATGACGTGCGCCTTTACAAAACACCACATTAATTCACATCAGAAGATATTGAATATTTGTCTGCGATACACACAAAAAATTTGCCATGAGATTCATCATGAAAATTATATAATTAATCTAACATCATCTGTTTACCTGGGCCCTGCTTCATAAAACTTGTCATCAATGACAAGTTGCAATAACTGTTATAAGCTACTGAAATCCTTGCATCTGATTGGCTGAGAGCAAATTTGTCGGTAAAAATCACTGACAAGACACTTGATGAAACGTCCCCCTGGTCTACAGACAAGATATACTCATCAGCCGTAGGTATGAAGTGACTAAGATTTATTTCATCCTTATATTAAAAAAGTAGTAAATTTACCATTACTTAAAATATTGATAACTGAGAAAATCATTTATGCTTGAAAATGGAATTCCTATTCCTGCTAATTGAATAAATAAGAGATATCAACTCGAAAGAACCCGCAAAAATGGAAAAGTGGTGATCGTTTATCAATGGCGTTCATGTCCTCCTTGGCTGCATGGTAAATGATGCGATATATTCTTGTGATGCTCTGTTCAACTTATTTTCATTAGGGGGTAAATATTCTTTAAACTTTTTCCAAAATGGTCAAATTTTGACACAAAAAGAAAATTTGAAAATTACCGTTATTGATAAGAATTTTACAGGATAATTCTGAAGCTACTTCCTTTTTAAACTTTCTTTTTATGTCATGAAGCTCGATAACTCCTTCTTTTTTATCGTGTCTCTGTCTTTTCCTTTCTGTCTCTCTGTTTATCTTTGTTTTGTTTTTCCTCTCTCTCTCTCTGGGGTTACATATCATCACGTGACAGTGTTATTAAATCTGTAATTTTTCGACCGTAAAACTATTTTTTTTTTCGTTAACCAAGATTTCATGTACATTTCGATATGGCTTGCTATCTTCTCTGCGTTGTACTGTCTACCAATCTAGTTCAGGAGGTCATAGGCCCCGCTGCCATTTTGGATATTTTCGTAAGCTTTCTATTCACGTTTTATATCAGCCAAAGAGCTCTACCCTTTCTCTCCTTTTACACTTTTTTTTAATGTTTCTCCATCTCTCTGTCTCCCGTTATCTATTGTATGCCCCTTTCTCTCACTCTCTCTAAAACTAGGTCTGGGTTATATATCACCACGTGACATTGTTATTCAATCTGAAACTTTCTTTTTTCAATCTTCAAACTTTTATTTCTTTTTCGTCAACCAAGATTTCATGTACATTTCTATATAGCTTGCTATCTTCTCTGCGTTTCCTGTCTGCCAATCTAGTTCAGGGGGTCATAGGCCCCGCCGCCATTTTGGGTATTTTTCAACCCCATTAGATTGTGACGCCATAAACTCCAAGCTCCCACGTACGTGATGGTAACCGAGACGGGCTCTCCGCCGGTCGACCACCTTACCGTCGCGACATCATCGAGATCGCCTTACAGCCAAAAGGTCGACAACCACGGATAACCCAACGAATGAAATTAGGACCACCTCCTCCAGCCACCGATTCGTCTAGATTCGTGTGTTTCCATTGAGAAATGATATTGTAGTAAACATGTTTTGACACATGTGCTTGACATCGCGCTTCCATTCGCGGCTACAACACCGAACGTTAATCGAAACCATTTTTGAGCTCGGGAGCGACAATGTGCTGCTGGTATCCATGGCGTCTGGAAGCGGAGTTTGATACATCATTAGACGACATTACTGTACATCTTTCTGTCATAATCGCACTGGCTAGCGGGGAAAATAAGGACGGGAGACTGCTGGTCGGAATATGATGCTTTCCTGCATGAAAGCTAGACTCCTCCCTCTCCTTGTTATCTTCTTTTTGATCAACATTGTTAGGTAAAAGTAGGTTAAAATGTTAGACTCTTATAAAACATTCATGTGGAAGATGGTTATAGAAGCTGCGAGTACGTCATCACTCGCCTCAGAATAATGGCGGCTTCAATGTTTTGTTTTGTTTCTCCTTCTTCCTTTTCCTCATTCGATGAAAGTTTCATAATCCGACCTTTTGCACAACTCTTCAACAGGGAAAAGTAGGGCCAAAGTATTGATTTTCTTTCTAGATAATGGAACTCAGAAATATAATATTTTCCTTGGCCTTAAAGACCTCATGGATACTAATATGTCCCCATCGTTCAACAAAACAAACAAGTTGTTTATACCCACGCTAAAAAAAAAAAAAAACGTTCTTTACATCTATTTTAAAAATAAAAGTTAAGTGAGTTTGCTTTATAAAATTTCACCAAAATAAAACGATCGTCTTTAACAAGGTAACATTTTGTATGCAAAATGTAAGTAAAATGTTTGATTTCTAATCAAACTATTTATTTCATTCAAATTATCATGTTTATGAGTATGATAAACATTTCTTTTGGATACGTTGATCTAGATGTGATCATCTAACCATTCTGGTCTTAATAAGTAATCCATCCTTTATGTATATATATATATATATATACATCTGAAGAAGAGAACTCATCTCTCATATTACTTAGAAATAACATTCCCAGTGGAGATAATTCAGAGAAAGATATTTCTCGTTTTACAAGAATGGTATCTAACACCAATCTTACTGCACGATTTTAAAAGTAAAAAAAAGAGACAATCTTAAAACATTCTCTGAAACTTGTGCCTATAGCAAAGGCCTGGTTCACAGAAGAAACTCTCTCACTTACATGATTCAGCATGAGTGTTCCTTTCATACATCATGTACATGGAACACCATTAATCAGTTCCATGACTATTAAAGGAAATAGGCTTAGCTTGAATAACGAGTATCGCCTCCGATGACTTACATAATTCAAGCATGGATCTTCCCTTGACAACCTAATTACTTCATGTGTCTCATGTTCAGCGGCCAAATTTTCCTTTCTTCTTAACCACTTTGAGGGTTGGCCAGGCAATTCAGTCGACCGTTTAATGCTTTTCCCAGGAAAAGGGCATTAATATCCACCACAGTTTTGTCACACTTGCTATCAATTTCTGCCGCTCTGTGAGTTGTACATGCACATTCGAAACCCGGTTCGCAACGCCTGCAGCTTTTTTTTTCGATGCGTTCATATCTGATACCCCTTTCATTCGCCTTCCATTATTTTACTCCTGTGTTAGTAGTAAAAGAAAGTAGTAAAGTGGTTATTATGTGCTCATCTTGTTCTTTTCATTGGAAGTACATTTACTCACTGTTTAACATTTTGGACAAGTGATATGAAGAAATGCTGCATCGCTATCCCATTATTTAAATATCAATACGACTTTACACGACGCCTTTTAAAGTCAATGTTCATCATCTAAACAAATTTGCTTGAAATAATATACTCACTCAGGAGACGGTTAAAGCCACTAAATTGTCCTTAAATCTGTATTTATGTTTCCTTTGTTGTAAATACAGGAAAAATGCCTGCTTAATCCAGTCATGCTATTGGATAAATTGCTTGTCATTCTAATTATTACATTTTTAAAGAAAAAAAATTAAGTCAACCTTATTAGTTGATCAATCATTATAATAAATGAACCAGGCTAAGTATAATCGTTACCCATCATGACTGAAAATAAGATGTATACTGTAACCAATTTCTGAAAGGTCTGCTTGAAACCATGTATTTCCAGGGGCGGATCCAGGATTTGGTAAAAGAGGGATACAATATTCCAAAATTTTCTGACAAGGAACAAAAAAAACATCATTAGATTATTTGGGTTCCTCTTTACTCACAAATCTCTGACAAACTAAAAATAAAAAGAGAAGAAAAACAAAAGAAGTCATAAAAGGAGGGCACGTTCTTTGATTTGTGTGCTTAAGATATGCCACTTGGGTTTCGGGGGGCACAGGCCGGATGTGCCCCCTAACTTTAAAAAAAAAAATAGCACAATAACGTGACAAATTTCATTTCTAAATCAATAATCTTATAGAGACACTGCTGTGTAAAATGAATCTTAATGCATTGTAAAATTTCCGCGTCTATCGGAAGATGCCTAATTGCTTACAACAATATGTTCTCGAACTTCCGTTTTTAGAGACTTGTTTTTCTTGGTGGTGGTTCCACCACCTTAACAGAATCCATTAAAAATCAGAAGCTAACTGAATCGAATCTTTTCTTATTCTGCAAAATAATGAATGCTTATGTTGTGTGTTGGCAATACATTTCGCATTATAGTCTGAACACATCGCTGTATCTCTCGGTTGAGAAGACATTATCAGTCATCGTAAGAGGATATTTGCGTTTTTCCCCAGGAGATGTATGCTTCCAAAAATGTTCGCTCAAGCTAAAAGAATGATGTACTTTACATCATGCTCTGACCTACTTTCGCAGAATTGGAACATCCCTTTCTCTTGTATCGGTTTTATGTAGGTGTCATCATTGGATGTTATTTTTTCCCCTATCTCTCCCTCTCCACCTCTCTGTCTATCGTCTTGTTTTTTTCTCCCTCTGTGTCTAATGTGACTCCCTTAACAACAAGAAGCAGACAACTTGCTAGACTGATGGTAGGATCAATGACTATTATATAAAACCACAAGTCCACAAGGGACTGTTTTTTATGACGCTATGAAACACTGCAAGCGTTCCATTGTTACTAGGTGGAATTGCACGTAAAGTATTAGAAACTCATTGCACCAATTTCATAAGATTTCGGTTCGTGTGTAAACTTACAATGTGTAAAACGGTTTTTATTACGTAGACACCTCATCAGAAAGGGCCATTAACATAGGTTTGCCGGAGCTTTATGCTCACGCCTCCTCATTCCCCGAAGGTTTTCCATGCCTTATTTAAAATTTATAAGACAAGCGCGTCAGGAGTCTATATACGTGGGTATCCTTTCCATTGATCAGTAGAACTTTTATTATTTCACTATTGTACCAAGAGCTGGTAAATTTTTTTTTCCAAAAATAAAAGTCATAATATGGACATATTATGCTGATACTGTATCGACAGTTGACTGAATGTCTTTCTGTCTGTCCCTCTTATTCTTGATGTTGAAATTAGCTATATATAACACGATAAAAACTATTTTCGAAAAATCAACACAAGGCAATTTCAATAGCCCTGTCTATCACCTTTAGAAATGTGCGAACATTACAATGGCGTATTACGTAATCCGAACCTGATTTCTATGGGCAGTACAATAGGCCTTTGAAATTGCCCTTGAGTTTATTTTTCGAAAGTAGTTTTTATCGTGTTATATGATTTTTAAAAAAAAATTCCAGATGCAGATCCGAAGTTTCAAAATTTGAATTGGCTTAATTTTCTCCATGACTATTAACAATGCTAACAATACGTAGATTAGTAATATTCAGACTCACATAATATATTTGATAGGAATAGTAATAGTCTTCTGAGGATTGATTATCCATTTTTTGTATTGATTTATTTTGATTATATATATATATATATATATATATATATATATATATATATAATATATATGTGTGCGCGCGTGTGTGTGTGTGTGTGTACATAATTAAACGCATGAATTGATTGTCATAAAACTGTTTCAAAATATTGGATTATGATCATGTTAGACGAAAATACTACCTAATTTTGAACAATGCAATTGGGAAAATGTTATAGTGGGAAATAAAGAGAAAGAAAGACTGGACAAAAATGTACATTTAAATTTTGATCAATTGGTAATTAAAGAAATGTACATTATTAGCGAGTCGGTTTAATACTTATCAAAATGGAAAGCCATGTGCTACCACGTTATCATAATCTTATACAGACATCACATAGGTGATCTCAATTTGGATGACCTCAGCCTTCTTTCTCCTCTCACCCCCGTCTACCACAGATCGAAGCTGGGAATGCTCCCTCCTTATCCCTCCCGGCATCCCCCGCGGTAAATCTTCCTTTCTTCCTCTCCCCAACCAGCTCTTATCACGAATGTGCCGTAAAGTCGGTCAGTCGACCGAGGTTCCAGGGGCGAAAGTTTTTTATGTTCGACACCCCATGTCCATGACCGAGGGGCAATCTCCTATCCCGGAGTTATTATCAATTCTGATGCGGTTCGAGCACCCCTTCTTGTGTGATTTATATGAATAATTTATATGGATCAACCCCCGGCACCGAACTATGGGAAGAGTAGAAAGGGAAGAGGGAAGAGCCTTGTCGAAAAAAAATGACCGTCATGTTTGAATGTCCTAATTATTACCGAATCGATGGGTCGTGAGTGTTAATGATGATCGGTTGCAGAGATTCATTCACTAAATATAGATGGAATTGACGGCGGGGATGATCGTCATTGTGGTCTAACCTTAGGTCAAAGAAAACAGTGACTAGAAATAGATGAAGGGGGTTTCTTCTTGGTTTGCAAAGACGTAGAAACAATGTACACCCCTTTTACAGATGATATGAGATCATACTTAATTTTGTTCTCCAGTACCCCCACCGATTATTAAAAGAAATACTTTCACTCAAGTGGAAAGCGAGAATTCCACAATTTTGATCTTCCATGAACATACATGACAAACGTTTTTCCTCTTTTAATAAATCTTCAACAAAATGTTCCCAAAATAGTAAACGATTGGTCAGATGAAACAGATAGCACTGCATCATTTGAAATACCACTGATATCGAGAAAATTTGGCTGTTGCTGATCTGAAACGTGCATGGATCGAGTCGAAGTATGTTCTTGATTCACATTTTATGTACAATCAAATATAATAATAATAATGATAAAAGCACTAAAAATTGTATTGATAATAATAGTAATAATAATGATAATAATTATAATAACAACAACAATAATAATAATAAACTACTACTACTAGTACTACTACTACTAATAATAATGATGATGATGATAATAATAATAATAATAATAATAATAATAATAATAATAATAATAATAATAATAATGATAATAATAATAACAACAACAACAACAACAACAATAATATTATGGTTTCATATGACTCTATGGTAAGACCGCACTATATCACAGGAAGCCGGGAGATTGTTACTCGTAAAGTTATCATTTGTTTGGCTGTACGGTTATCGAATTGTATGATATGGAAAGTGCTAATAAATATAGTGATGTTTACTGTGTAAAATTAATTATCTTCAAGCATGATTAGGAAATAACCACTTTTGAAAATAGAAAATAAAAAATAAAACGACGTTGTCAAAAGAGGAATGTAATGATTATTGCAATAGAACTATAAGTGATCTCGAACGTTTTTATTTTCATAATTTTTCTCATATATCAATCATGATTTTTTTTTAAGAAAATGAAACACAGGAAAAAGCACGGATGTCGTCGAAAGGGTACAAAAATGACTTAACTAAACGAATATGCAGGCAAACGAATTCTTCTTTTTTTCTATTTCCCTTTCCTAAAAGACTTAGATTTGTACAAACAAAGCGGCATCAATCTATACATATAGATTATTCTTTATGGTACTATATCATGTTGATTAGCTAACTGAATTGATATCATTGGGCAAACCGAGTAATCATGCATTAGATAAGATGATTGGGAGTGGTAATTATGAAGTCATTAGATAAAATTATAGTGGAAGAACTGTGGTGTATTGATGAAAGCTCTTGACTCTAATGCGAGAGGTCTTGGGTTCGATACTCGCTGGGTGCTAACAGCCTTGGACGAGACGTTTCACCCACATTTTGTCCCTCTCCACACAGGTGTAAATGGGTACCTGGAAAGTGCTGGGGTAATACTAACTGCAGGGCCCTCAGGAAGAACAGCAATGAACCTGATCAGGCCTTCCTGGGTAAACAAAATTATTATCATTATTATTATTATTATTATTATTATTACAAATAAACACGAAAAAAAGAAAGATGAATGAATGAATGAACGAAACAAATGCACGACAAAGTGGAAGGACGAAAGGAAGGAGAGAATATTGTACATAAAAGCAAATGGTTTAAGCATGCACTCAATGGCGCTTTTTGTGGCGCATTATTCCATAACGCTCCACTCGTAGGACTGACGTGGCGGAATCTATCAAGTATTTTGGACCAATCAGAGGGGAGAGTTGTCATAACACTGAAAGTAGTGCGCCAAATTCACGGGAGAGCCGCCGTGTGATGGGTGCTCCCAGTCGGCTATGTCGTCTGCTCCATATAAATCGCTTTGAACAGCGTGCACAGATCAACAGACAGCCAGATAATCCTCCGCACCAGACGGAATCGTATCATATTTTCTACTCACCATCACTCGGCAGACGAGAGATGCATTAACACCGGCTCACAGGCATCATTGCTGAGGTATGCCAGTTAGGTTGACGGGGGATCGCCCGACTCTTATCCCGAAGAATTTCCGTTTCAATCCACCTCAATACTTGGTGAACATTCCTGTCAGTGTTTAGTCTGTAGTCGCCTGTCACTCTTACCAATAACTGGGGTGCAAACAATCTTTCAATGCTGCTATCAACGTCCTCCTTAAACGCGAATCTGTGAACTTGCAGAATTCTTAAACTCACACAGCGTTAAAAACTGCTGGCTGACTGGTTCCAAAGCTTGCCGTAAACATTTAGAAAGAAGAAAGTGAAATAATGGCTCAACTGGTTGGCAAATGGAAGCTGGTCCGCAGTGAGAACTTTGAGGAGTACCTGAAAGAGATGGGTGTGAATGCTCCAATGCGGAAACTGGCGATCCACATGCATCCTTCCTGTGACATCACATGCAACGGAGAATCCTTCACCATTAAGATGAATGTCCCTGTCATCACCATACACGAGCAGGAGTTTACTATTGGCGTCCCCTTCGAAGACCTACTCCCCAACGGCCTGAAGCAGATGACCATCGCCAGACTGGAGGATGACAACAAGATAAGGTTCCTAGAGCAGGAGGAGTCTGATCAACCCCACGTCGTCGTCCGGGAGGTCATTGGCGATGAGATGATCATGACTTGTGCCAAGGGCGCCGTTAAATGCACCCGTGTCTTCCAGCGGGTCAATGGCAACGACAACTGAGGAGGAGAGGACATCGATCACCGCAGTCAGCTCCCATATCGCGCAAGATCCATAACCGAGGCGTAGACATCCTGAATCACCGACATCCTAAACTGGTAAAATATAAACAAAATTAACTGTTATATAGCACTATGTATAGTCTGAAAAAAAGTACATACAGCTTCATTTGAAGTAACAGTATACAGCTTATACCACTATTAATCTGATTTTATTAGTGGCTTTCATAATTCGAAGACTCTAAAATTTAATTTTGTTCTTTGGAATCTACATTGAGCCCTGTGGTCCATGTGCCTAGTGTATACAAAAGAAATTGACGCGTAGGTACCCACAAACATACATAGGGAATGGCGTCAGATGCAGCAATGTTTCTGTCAAAGAGGTCTTTGAGAGGCTATGCAGTTTGTGAGTACACATTACATGTTATATTCATGTTAAAAACCTAAGAAAAGCAGCTGCAATTCACAATGTGTGTATTATTACTATAATCTATTATATTTGTATATTCAGTACAGGAATTTGTGTGCAGATCTTTGCTGCAACCCGATCGACCAAGTTAATATCATTCTTGTCACTATATATGCCTTTTGTGCTTACGTGTAAATAGTGATTCCACAAATTATCAGCGATAGACTTTCGCTGATTTAATAAGCACATTGTTAGGATTTATGAATATTTCACCTTTTAACAGTGTCATTAAGATTATACTTCTAAAATGTGTAGATTGTACAGATAGGGTTATAACGTCTCTTTCCTTCAAAAATAATATTTAACAAAATAATGCTAAAATAAGCAAACATTTCTCAATGTACACCTATGTGATGTAAAATGTTTCAAAAGAAAAAGAGGTTGCTCTAATAAAATATGTAGCGAAGCCTACACACGTTATATGTGAAGAAAATATTTGATCCAGATTTCTAAGACTATAACAAGCATTGTTAATTTTACAATAGGCAGGTCTGTTTATTTTTCTGATGGTTAATCTATAACATATGTTGGAAGTTTGGCGATGACAAACCACGTATCACTTTGTACTATGATTTCGTTTCGCAATATTTGACTATTCTTCCTTTACGAAGGTGTCATGTCAAGTTACTGCCAGACTTGTAAAAGATAGAGGCATCTATTATTATCTGAATATTGTCTGTATATAAAGATGTTTCAAAATAATGTTTAAGACAGCGTAAAAACGTTCATGTAAAAAACGCAGTTAATGTACATGTATGTCTCAAAAAGCTTCGTATAACGACTTGCATCAGCAACTGAAATAGTTTAGCCTACAGTTATAATGTATGCTGCATAGAGATATTGTGTATTTTGGCTTCTCAGTCAACTGTAGAATCAAATTCACATTTTGTTGTCTCACTTTCTTCCTCTGCATATGAACCCCCTGACACACAAAAGTTTTAGATTTGCACCATAAACGGTGCAAATAGCAGCAACGGTTAAAAGTTTCAACTCTTGCTCATTGTACCCTTAAAAGTGCAGCGTTGAACACATGAAGCCTACCTAGCTGGTGCAAAATTTAACTCAAGGGTACACAAGTCATGCAACAGTAATTGAGTCTATAAGACGTTCAATTTGGCGTCCCTTGTGGGTGCTGCTGTTTTACCGTTTAGGATGCAGATTTGGACCTTCATTTCATTACGGTATACTTCGAGGCATAATATGTTAATGATAATGTTATGTGTGTAATGATGATGGTACATCGAAAGAAAAAAAGGGAGAAAGGGAAAATTACGGTTTTATTTAATATAGTTTAGATTCAATAAGTCAAGTGCACTCTACTGTATTCAACCCCAAAAGACGAATTTGGTTGAAAATGAATAGTACTATACTTCAATGATTCAAGCAAGATCTACCGTAAGTCTAAATGGCTTACATTCACATTTCCTTGTGTTTCTCCTAAAAGAAAAATTAAAGCCATTTAGGCAATATATTGAATTTATTGAATTAAGTAAAACGGTCGAAATCATTTAGTGTAGCTAGAAGTAACAATAACAACAAGTTCAGGAGAAATCAGTTCTAATCCCTTTTCCTATATTTTTTGAAAAATAGTGTGTATACCTGAGTCGTGTAAAACAAGCATATCATTTTCCAAAACACAAAGAAATAAAAGAAAATATTAAAATGTTTTAGTATCATCGTTGATATGTTTCGATATTTTCCCTTTTTTCTTATAGTGAATGCAATCTGTGAAAACTTCACTCAGAATGTTTCAACATTATTTTGCCAATTTTGACCTTGATATAAGCTCGTCATGAACGCTACAAGCCTTGAGGCAGGTATATTTTCAGGTGCGCCTTGATTGAGAAGAAAACAGGGGATGCTGTGTCTGACCAAATTTCGATTTGTTGTGCAACCACCGTATCTTACATGGTGGAAGACCTTGACATTTTATTGATCCGAGACTAAACAAAACAGACAACCTCATTTTCTTCAGGTAGAAATCAAGGCATTACCTGTCCGGCGGAAATTTTCGTGTGTATGCCTTTCCCTTTCTTTTACATTAACTTTGGTGAGGAGGAGGAAAGAAACAAACAAAATTGAATCGATATAATACCGTAGCAGATTTGAAGGTCAGGGGCATTCTGCCTCCAAACATTAATATCGTCTATCAAGACGAATATTGAGAAGAGTCATCCAAGGTCAATAAATCAATAAAACGTGCTCAGGGTCTGTGGCACGCGAGTCGCCCAGGTTTAGCCTCCGGTCTGGGGAGAATTCCGCCTCCTAATTCATTAATATGTCTGGATACGCCGTTGCACTTCCCAAAAAAGTCCACCCCTGCGTCCTGGGGAAACTTCATACATACCCGTCTGACATCGAGTTGATTACATCAAAGAATCAAAACTTGGATTTGCGTCTGATCGTAGTTGGGGTCATGATAGCATCAAATTCTATTGAATTGCTCTTCCAGATGAAAAGGCACATTAACTTTTCACAGCGCTTTTACTAGCGTGGGTAGAATTTGCTTAGGAAAATAGCTTATTTGCTTAGCAACTTCACTGTAACATCACGATGTTTGGACTGTAGCGTGAATGGGCCAAAATGATAGGGGGTTTTTTTGGTACTTTTTGTTGTTGTTGATCGTTTACAAAAAAATCTATGAATCTTAATCACATCTTGGCAACAACATTCCACAATTTTGAAGGACATGCGATTTGTAATGGTACCATTCTATCCTCTCTGAATACGTTAAAACAATATTTTTGTCAATGAGAAAAAAGCGAGAGCAAGAACCGTTGTACATAATAAATGTACATCTTGAAAATATGGCATGGACCCATCTGGACTAAAGTTAATCTGTGCCAAGAGAAATATTGACATTGGGAGAAAGAACTTTCTTTCTCTAGGGTCACATAAATCGAGGTTGGGAAAAGGTGCAGATCGATAAGTTGGTCTTATTAAGTACGACATTTTCTAAAATCGAAAGTATATTCCGAGGATCGTGCATTGCACAAACTGCGTGTGCGTGTGGTGAGTTATACCAGATAATGTAAAATCTACTTGGCAAAATGGGAGACGATCTGACACAATTTTATGATTTGTGAATATTTCAAGCTCTCTTGTTTCATAGTAATAACGATTTCTTTATTACAATTTTCTGTCTTCATTTCCGTCCTTCGCGTATAGGCTATATCTGATTAACTAATAAGTTTATTAATATAAAGCATGCATAGACGGTTCCAGATTGCTTAGAGTGAAATATTTTTCAACATAAATTGAATTCTCGTGCCTATGAGGATATAGATTCCATCCAGATTCTGCCAGTTGTGCATGACGTGTTTGATAAGATTATTGGCTATGGTTTTAAAAAAAAAGGGGGGGGGCTGTTCAAATACCGCGAGAATTAAATGATATGACGTGCCCCCTCGAAACTAGATCAACAGTTATGTGATTTAATTATTATCTAGGGCATTACATGACAACAATATCTGGATTCAATATTAGTGAAATTAAAGAGCAATGTTACATCCTTTCATAGTTCCCGGTATTGGTCTACTTGTTTACGATCAAAATGTATACAAACAAACTTAAGGCGTATTACGTCAACTAGAAATGTCAAAAAGTATTAAAAATATTGCTCAGAGGTTCTATATAAATGGCTGTATTCTATTTCTGATCCGACGTCCCGCAGCGGCGAGAAAGAATAACATGCATTATCTTAATACTATTACGACTTCACAGGCGATAGCTTGTTTGTTTTTATGAATGCCTCAACAAAAATACCCGTGTCAGATTTGGTAGGAGTTCAAATTCCCGATGGATGCTGAAAAGACAAGAAAATGGTTTGATACCCAGCTTGACTGGCGTAATAGGTTTTTTTGTACAAAGTAATAGTGAGCGTACATTATGGACCACATGATTTCTGGGTGGTTTTGTTTTGTTCAGATTATTAGTCTAGTCTGAAGTGCAAAATAAGGACTTGGGTAATGACACGCTTAAACTGAATGCTTATTCTGAACGACAACAGAGACTGTGCAAATAAATGATGTGGTTTAAATACCTAATGTGAACGGCGAAAATAACATGATGTTTGGAGATGTCTTTGAAGATCTTGTAACGTGGTTTTTAAGCGCTGTTGGATGGCATGCTAGGCCGCAGGCTTAACGATCAATCGCTCAGTCAACGGCTGCAGACTTTCTAACAATAGTACGAGGTGTGAATGTCAACAGGATAATGGACATCTAAATACATCTCCTGCAGACAGTAATCTATTCATCAATCGAAGGATATATTTTGGTGAAAGAAAATAGAAACCAAAATCCAGACGGTGTGAAAGAAAAGCGATTGGAGTCATAGAGATAAAATCGAAAGGGTTAAGACCTATACCAATTAACTGCACGTCTTGAACTATAAGACAGTTTAGCCGTGTCAATCACCAGAAGAAAGGAAGAATTTTATCAATGGAACGAGAGGACATTGAATGCAATAACAAGTCTGAGTTGAAAGCGGAGAGACGAGAGTTTGTTCAAAGTTTAGCAGTATAATTTACGAGCGCAACTAAACTGTCCGTCAGTTTACCCTTATATTAACACACCCTCTCTCTCGCTCTCTTTCTCTCTCTTTCTATCAGCTCTCTCCTCCCTCTCCCTCTCTCTATGTCCCTTTATGACACTTTACTGCGTCTCTCTCAAATTCTCCTTTACTCTTCAGACTTCCTTCTCATCCCTTTCTCGCTGCTTTTGACCTTGTCTTAATTGTTTTTGTAAGTAAACTTGATTTCCGATGTGATAATAACCATACTTATTATGACTTGCTCAAATTATGAGAATTATCGGAATCAATGTGAATTATTTTTAGAAATGTGTATTCAATAATTAAATTTAACTTCTCATAACACGTAAAGTTGTTGTATAAACATTACATTAATTCTGTAAGTGTTTTAACATCTACTATAGACGGTTATTACCGCCCCTTTCCACTTTGCATTTTAAAAGCACTCAAACTTCTCATGATATTGTGTACGCTTTGAAAGTATGACATTTATACTGTTCATACCTGCATTTTGCTGTGATATTTCGTGTGATGATTATATAATACGAATGTTCATGAATTTCTGTTTGGATAATGGCAATGTGAGATTATTTGACACATTAAAGAGTACTTGCGTAAAAGTGTTCAAATTGTCTTCAGAACAGATAAATCTTCCAATTTGTTGTGTTCCGTCTGTTGTGTTGATGCTATTGTCAATTCCTTACAAATATTATCAACCTTAGAACTATTTTTTTTATAATCCTGTTGCTATATCTGTAGATATCGCTATTGTTGTATCAGTAACATTATCAACATTATTTTACCTATTGCATTGATATTATAATTTAACATTATTACTATGTTTGCTATTTCA